>JAQNCA010000017.1:12805169-12820692 GCA_029783725.1 Acanthurus tractus | reverse complement strand
GTGTGTGTGTGTGTGTGTGTGTGTGTGTGTGTGTGTGTGTGTGTGTGTGTGTGTGTGTGTGTGTGTGTGTCTGAGTGAGAGAGTTTCCATGCTCCATCATCTGACACATGAGAATAATATAGCTTGCTATGACTCAGGCTGTGCAGATCCCTCCCTTCCTCTCAGTGACACACTCTGGGATCCTGTTGGCATGAGCTGAGCTCATTTTCATTAATGTGTGTTTCTGAGCAAAACAAAAGCCCGATAACTCAAGTCCAGGAAGGCTGAAGGGAAATAAGTGCAAAAGGAAAGGTTAGAAAAACCATGTGTGCCTCAGAAGGTGTTGAAAACCCACTCAGATCCAAGTCCCGGACTCCACTGTGTTGAGAGACATTGTTTTTCTATTCCACGTACTTCCTTCATAAATCAGGGCATAACAGCATACCAGCATCGTAAAATTTGCATGTTATTTAACAGCTATTCATATAAATCAGTGCTACGCATTCATGCAGTGGGAGTCTAAAGATGTCATGTGTGATTGCAGGGATCGTTTGACAGGAAATGATGCTATTGGCACCACATACCTGAACCTGGCCAAGATAGCCTCCTCTGGTGGAGAGATAGAAGGTATTTTATTTTGATTTTTGCAAATACGACATCATAAAGTAATATAAAATACAGAGCTGAAGTGCCTAATAAATCTGGATCATTTGTAAAAGAAAAACAATTACATTTGTATTTTCCTCCTAAGTATAAGATATTTATGTGTTGTTTTAAAAAAATTACATTGTACAGTTGGAACTGAAGTTGTGCCTCTTTGTTTTACCCTCTAAATGGTACTTCAATTTTCCTTTTTTTTTCCTGCAATAGAGGAACATGCGGGAAATGGGGAAATACCGTCATTTGAAGGTTCAACTGTGCTCTTTTTTTCTGTCAGTGTTGCATGCAGTGTGACGCATTAAGCATGTCATGCACGCTAACTTGCTCGATGAGTCTCAGTCTGTGTGCACATTGCTAACAAAGCTGTGTTTGCTCTGTTTTGATATTAGTATTAGGATTAAAATGTTTAACTGTATTTGTTTTCGAAGTAGTTCCTGCCACTTGCTTACCCAGCATTCACTGTTTTTGACCTCAGTCTGTCCGTCGCCCCCCGTCTCAAATACAGCAACACTGACAAACTAACATTAAAGCTTTGCTTAGCTTAGCTTGAGTCTAATCACAAAGAGTTTAACCATGCTTCTGTCTCTTCACAGCTAACACAGGGCAGTCTGAGGTGGGCTTCCTGCCCGTCTTTGGACCCTGCTATGTCAACCTGTATGGCAGCCCCAGAGAGTTCACTGGCCTGCCAGACCCTTATGAGGATCTCAACTATGGCAAGGTAGTGGTGAAGCCTTGACTTTTGAGAATCTTATTGGTCAGATTAAGTTTAGATCCTTCTCACCGCATAGATCTCGTTCATGTGTAAATCTTACAGGGGGAAGGAGTGGCATACAGGGGCAGGGTCCTGGTCGAGCTGTCCACTAAGCTGGAGGGGAAGGCAGACAAAACCGTTGACAGTATCCACAGTGATGACATCTTAGTGGCTCAGGTGTTGTGACTACTCATCCACTATGTAATACCTAACAAGTTGGATTGCAGTTTGGTGTCACATGTCCAAGATCTGGAAGTCCTCCTTTCTGCAGAAACCTTGTCTGTATCCTTAAACATTGTGTCTCAGCCAAGAGCCCCTTAAATGCTTGCATTTGAGCTATCAGCTGTAACGTCAGATATTTTCCTCAAAATACAGCATCCCATATACATTCTGTGTACATATAATCATGGTGAAATTTAGTTGGTTAAAATACTTCTCCTCTCTTGCCTACATTAGAAGTACCAGAGGAGGAGGAAGTACTGTCTTTGTGCAGTCTTCCACAGTGCCTCCATGATACAGGAACCAGGAGAGCCAATCCAGTTTGAGGTCAGCATTGGGAACTATGGCAACAAATTGGACACCACCTGCAAACCACTGGCCTCCACCACTCAGTTCAGCTGTGCTGTATTTGATGGTGAGTGAGGACGCTGCCATCTGATCTGACATATTAAAAAAAAAACAGATTTTCTTATGAAAAGGGTTTTATTTTTTGTGATTTTTTTTTTTTTTTTTAAGGTAACCGCTATTATTACCTGCCCTGGGCGGACACGAAGCCTGTGGTTGTGGTTACCTCGTTCTGGGAGGACATCAGCCACCGCCTGGACACTGTCAACATCATCCTCTACACTGCACACCACCTGGTAATACTGCTTTATCCTCTGAAATCCTGCAAAACTTTACATAAAGTCAGAGTTTATGATTGTCTGTAGGTTTGAAGCTGTCTCAGGGCAATCTTTCGTAATATATTCAACCAATGTTTGGCTCATGTTTGTACATGTAACTCTGTGAAAATTTACTCATAGTGGTTTAACAAAGGATGGTTATTATCTTCCCCTCTTGTTGTTGCAGCAATCCAACCTGGAGGCATTTAAAACTGCCATCTTGGCAAAGGTCTCTGACAGCCAACTCGTAGAGGTGTGGCTGAAGTTGCTTAATCAGCTGATTGAAGACCTGGAAAGGTAAACAAGGGCAATGGTGTTGCTAAAAAATGTAGCAGGATAAAAACTGTTGTCTTAATGCCTTTTTAAATGTAATAAAAATTCAGATGAACCACAGACAGTTGAACAAAAGGAACGATATGTTTTCAGTTTTCCCAAAAAACAAATAGTAAATGTACTGGATTATTATATCATATAATCTTAGTTTGTGTGATGATTTGGCTGAAGTAAATTCCCTTTTTTGTCTCCACTTTCCTTTAGTTTCCCAACACCTGAGCTGGAGGGCCGATCCAATCTGACCTCTCTGGACATCCAAATAAAGAAGCTGCGAGACAGCGCTTTGGCCACCATGAAGGACGGAGCCAGACGCATGAGAGAGGAGGCCACAGAGATCCGTGACACCCTGACTGACATCGAATCCTGGGCAGACAAACTTCAAACACTGGCTGAGGAGGTACAAGCAATATGGCTTTGGGTGCAGCAGATAAAAAAGTGCTCCCTGCAGCATAGATTAGTCGCACTATCCCAACCTGAACCCACTGATGCAACCACATTTGCCAAAAAGACTGAACCTTTACTCTAATCAATAGACAATGAGTCTTCTATTCCCAAGTGCACAGTCTTCCATTATTTCTCACATGTTTTTGCCGTCACTGTGTCTAGCCCCAGAACAGCATGCCTGATGTGGTCATCTGGATGCTGCGGGGCGACAAGAGAGTGGCTTACAGTCGCATCCCGGCTCATCAAATCCTGTACTCCACATACAGTGAGCAGGCCTGTGGACATCACTGTGGCAAGACACAGACTATCTTCTTAAAGGTACACATCCAAAATCAATTAAAAAATCAATAAAGGGCCGCCGGTTAGCTCACTGGTAGCACGCGCGGCCCATATAGCGGCGGTCGCGAGTTCGATTCCAGCTCCGACCCTTTCCGCATGTCTACCCCTCTCTATCTCCCATTTCAACTCTGTCCTATCTAATAAAGGCGAAAAAGCCCCAAAATATATCTTTAAAAAAAAAAATCAATGAAGAAAATCAATAAAGAAAGAAAGAAAAAAGACAAGCTTGCAAGTACTGATGTAGGGATTTATTGCATAAGATTTGAACAACTTCTCTACGGTACTGCATTGAATTGAGTTTTTCTGAAATCATAATGCTCCCAATTTCTCCATCAGTACCCGATGGACAAGGCCAAGGGCCTTAAGGTGCCAGTTCAGGTTAGAGTCAACATGTGGCTTGGTCTGTCTGCACACGAGAAGAAGTTCAACTCCTTCTCTGAGGGAACCTTCAGCGTGTTTGCTGAACTGGTAAATCATATCCTTCTCAGTAAAAAAAAAAATGCATGCTTTTTTCTTTACTCACAAAGTATTGCTGTATATAAAAAACTAAACATATTATCCTTTGCATTACAGTATGAGAACCAGGCCCAGATGTTTGGGAAATGGGGGACCACAGGACTGGTGGGGCGCCACAAATTCTCAGACGTAACAGGCAAACTGAAGCTGAAGCAGGAATACTTCATTCCCCCAAGAGGATGGGAGTGGGAAGATGACTGGTTCATTGACCCAGAGAAAGCGTGAGTGCACTTATAGATAACCGGCCTCCTTAGAAATGGAAAACATTGCAAGAGGAAAATCTTGTAAATGATTATTTTATGATTCCAACTAGTTACATTTGTGAGACATATAGTCATAATGGGAGTTGTACTTCCAGTTATTTTGACCTAATAAGTGTTTTCCTCACTGGACACACACATTCTGCGGACTGCAAAGGAAGTGGGCTTCATCTGATGATCTGTGACAGCTACTGTTTACATTCCTCTCATGCCATAGACCAGGATTTAATGAAAAAATAGCATCGGCACAGTCTGGTATTAGACTGGTCTGGTCAAAGACAGAAATATTCAGGTGTATTTATACTTTTTAATCCTCTAACTCAAGTACAGCAAACATCTACACTCCAATCCTGACTTAGATTTTAAAAGCATAATTCTTTTGCTTTGATTTTCCACGCCACCATCACAAGCACAGGTATGAGAGCCTTTAAGACACGAACTACAGTACACAGTATATCTGCTGTGTTCACAGACAGGTGACAAAATAAAGGGAACAATCTGACTAAAGCAGAGAAACACAACAAATGAATTTATTTTTTAAATGGGGCATATTAGGTTAACATCTTTATGATGATATAAGATCGTCTGTACATCATTACTGATGCACTGAAATACATAAAGGGTAAAATATCCTGAGTGGAGCTCGAGGAGGAAAACACACTTTGACTGTTTGACTTGAATAACCTTTTGCTTGGAAATGGCCAACAGTCGGGTTACTCCCAGCATGTAAACAGTGGCTGTTAAAACAAGCAAACCTTTTCCTCTCCAGAGTGCACTAATGTCAGTTCACAGAAGTTGGGTGCATTAGTGTGCCAGGATGTCTTTTTTTGATGCCACCACAAGAGGGTGCAACAGTAGCTTTTTGTACGAATGTGTTTTCACATTCCATGTAAGGATAATAAATATGTGTCTGAATTTGTGTTTCAGTCTGCTGACAGAGGCAGATGCTGGACACACAGAATTCATGGATGAGGTTTTCCAGAACGAGACCCGCTTCCCTGGTGGAGAGTGGAAGGCTGCCTCCGAGCCGTTTACAGATGTGGTGAGAACGGCACGCTGACATGGGAATAATGTGCAGGGTGCCTTTGAACATCCCATATATACAAACATAGTATTCAGTGGTACTGTGACAACAACGCAAAAACATGCGTGAGTAACACCCAGACCCCGCCCTTTATTGACTTTGATAGCAGTTGTTCCCCAGTTTTATTTCCACTCAGCTTTTCTCCAGATGCCTTAGATGTAAGAGTCGTTTTTAATCTATTCTAAGGGAGGAAAACATTAACAGAATTGAAAAGTAAATTTGTACTCAACTGCGTTTTTTCTGGCCCAGAACGGAGAGAAGAGCCGTAATCCTGGAGAGTTCGATTGTCCTCCAGGTTGGGAGTGGGAGGACGAGTGGACTGTGGATGACAACAGAGCCGTGGATGATCAAGGTGCAGACATTTAAAATTATCAACTGATATCTGTTTTCCAACTGTTTGTAGTCATAAATAGTTACAGTGAAATCATTAAATTGTCTTGGATGTTTTTTATTACAGGTCTCTGCCTCACTCTTTCTAAGAAAACTGAATTAAACACATTGTAAAGTCTGAACCATGTGTTTTTGTGTCTATACAATAATGTGTGTGTGTGTGTGTGTGCACTCTACAGGTTGGGAGTACGGAGTCACTATTCCCCCAGATGACAAGCCTCGATCCTGGGTCCCTGCAGAGAAGGTGTACCATGTCCACCGTAGAAGAAGACTGGTTCGACCTCGCAAGAGAGCTGCACTCCCTTCAGGAGCAGCGGTGGAGGTTAGAATAGGACACAGAGCAATATTACTGTTTATATTGTAGCACATACACAGCTTTATTTATCTGAGGCTGATTTTGCAAAACGCAATTCTGATTATGTTACAAAAATAGAAAGAGAAAAATATCCAGGTGTCCCCAGATACCTGTTTAATATCAAAGCATAAAACCGAGTATCGCTAATGATGGTATCGCTCTGATCTTTTCTTTTTTGCTCAGAGGCGAGACACTGGTGACCCTGAGGGCTGGGAATTCTCTTCCCTGATTGGCTGGAAGTTCCACAGGAAGGAGCGTTCATCAGACACGTTTCGTCGGAGGCGCTGGAGAAGGAAGATGGCGCCAGAGGACCGGCTTGGAGCATCTGCCATCTTCCAACTGGAGGGAGCGCTCGTGAGTAAAGAAAAGGAAAACAAATCTTTATTTTGAATTCAATTGCTTGTTGGGGTTTTGGTTCTACTCAATTAAAAAAGTTACAGTGATGTGGCTTAAAGAGTATCAGTGGGAGAGGAAAGGCTGGAATGAAAACATGAACCGGATCTTAGCTCACTGACTCACTAATATAATCAAATATTTACTTATGTATTAAACAAATCTACAGCACCCAGATGTATTTGTATCTGGCAGTGTGTGTGTGACACCTGAGATGCTTTGGTTTATCTTGCAGGGTGTTGACACCGAGGTGAAAGAGAAAGAGTCCAAGGCTGATGCCACGAAGCTGTTTGGTGCCAACACACCCACTGTGTCCTGCTCCTTTGACAGTGAGTGATGCTTATACTCACACCTATAAGGATCATGTTCATCTAAACAAACATACAGGCTACTAAATAATGCTTCTTCTTCCCCAGGGTCACACGTGTATCATCTGCGTGTTTATGTCTATCAGGCACGAAATATGGCATCTATGGACAAAGACAGCTTTTCTGGTAAAATTCCTGGTCAAAAAATATTCATTCTTAGGTTCTAATATCAAGACCGTCAATGGATTCCAAGCGTTACGTATGAAGTGAAATCATGCGGAAACGGATGAGTCATTAAAACATGACCATGTCACCGTCTGTTTTCTTTACCTTCACAGATCCGTATGCACACATCTCCTTCTTGCATGTTAGTAAGACAACAGAGAAGCTGCGGTCAACACTGAACCCAACCTGGGATCAAACCCTGATATTCAGTGATGTGGAAATTTATGGAGATCCCCAAAATGTTGCTCAGCGGCCCCCAGATGTTGTACTGGAGTTCTATGACAGTGACCAAGTGGTAGGTTGTGGCAGATACACATGAAGCATTTGTTTGATGAATATGCATGCTTTCAGTGCTTACTGAAGTAATTTTATGATCCAATCTAACTGGAGATTAATTTAAATAATAACTATAAAAATAGAATGACCTATGTGTTTCACAAAAGGCACAAAAGAAAAGGGTTTAGGTTAAAAAAAAAAGGAATTAAAGAGTAGAATGAAAAAATCTCTGATGCAGAAAATATAATTTGGACCTCTGCTGGCCTTAAGATTCAAGTTTGACTTTAAAGCACGATTGTCTTTTTTTAACACTTGATTTCTTTTTTGTGATCATTTTCTCCTTATCTTTAGTTAATTACACCTAAGTTGAAACCGCAATGTTTCAAAATCTCATCAGAATTAATACATTTTATGCAATGACTTTTATGCTCAAATGAAAGCATCAGCCAAAGGTGTAAAATTATAACTGTGACATATTGTCTTCTGCTCAGGGGAAGGATGAGCTGCTTGGCCGAAGCATTTGTGAACCTATGGTGAAGTTGAATCCCGGCATGGATCAGACACCCAAACTGCTGTGGCACCCCATCATCCAAAAAGGTCAAAAGGCGGGGGAGGCACTGGTGGCTGCTGAACTCATCCTCAAAGACAAGGTTTGCCCTGAAAGTAATGGAGAAGAGACTGTCTCATACCAAAACACTAATTTATACTACTATATTTCATGATCTTCTCATATTGTTAGGCATCACCTATTTAGATATGTAAACTTATTCAGTTGGTTTTCTACAGAGATTACTTGTAAAATTAGAACCATGCTTTGTACTCCAAATGTGTATGGATAATAAGTAATCCATACTCTCATGTCTATATCTTTGTAGTCGGGCGAGTCGGATCTTCCCCTGGTTCCCCCAAAAAGAGCAGAGAACCTCTACATGGTTCCTCAGGGGATCCGGCCTGTGGTGCAGCTCACTGCTGTGGAGGTAACACACCACCTTTAAACCCCATCCCCCCTGGACTGTCACATACACACATATTGTTTCTGAATCCCTCCCCTTTGTGTGTGTGTGTGCACAAGATTCTTGCATGGGGCCTGAGGAACATGAAGCCATACCAGCTGGCCTCCGTATCTTCACCCAGCCTGGTGGTGGAGTGTGGCGGGCAGAGGGTGGAGTCAGCCGTCATCAAGAACATGAAAAAGAGCCCGAACTTCCCAAGCTCTGTCCTCTTCATCAAAGTGGTAATGGCAGGGTTACACAAGCTAGAGGGTGTGTTAACTGGGGAAGTTTAAAGCCTCTAACCAGGAGAAATATTTTTAGCTAAAATCAAAAGACTTATTAAGAAAAATATGTGTATCTTTTGCACAAGAAACACTTAAACATCCTTCTAAAAAAATGGGAAAAGTCCTTTAGATTTCACAGAATGATCTGATATCTCCTCTTCACCTTCCATCCAGCTTCTCCCAAAGGATGAGATGTACACACCTCCCATTGTGCTGAAGGTGATCGACCATCGCCCGTTTGGCAGGAAGCCTGTGGTGGGTCAGTGCACCATCACTACTCTCGAGGGGTTCAGATGTGACCCTTATGTCATCACTGCAGAGGGAGCCATGTCCTCCAAAAGTAAGGAGGCAAAAGTTATAATACTGTCATGCATCTAGCACAGAGAGACAAAAATCCTGGCTCTAATGTTTTCCTCACTCTCTTTACAGTGGCCCTCATGATGGCTACTCCTTCCAAACATGTCTCCATTAACATGGAGGAATCGAGACCGCTGCTAGAAGCTCAGGTAAACACTATCATCATATCCAGAAACAACCTAACTTATGTCAGTTCTAACTCCTGTTCTTCTCAAACACATTAAGTGGCCTCATGTCACTAAAAAGTTCAGAATTTGACTCTAGTCAAATTTGACAAACTGTATAACTCTGGCTTGCAGTTCATGTACAGCATGTCAGCTGCTGTCAACAAACTGGCCTCTCCTACCTCCCACTTTGTATGTATTGTTACTTTTTATAGCTTTCTAATTCACAAGGCTGGGCACCAATTACACTGGAAGACTGAGATCACCTCATTTCTGTGTAATTCAAAACACAAGCATGACAAAGGCCTCATGATGATGTTGCAATGCAGATAATTTCTGTGTAATTATCACAATCACTAAATTTACTGAAGTAAATTAACACTGATTTAATGTCAACATGTTAATGATTTTTTTCACAGCAGGGGCGTAACAGGTAAATGGGCCCTGGAGCGAGTTGGGTTCTCAGGCATCAACTGCAACAAAAGACAGATTTTGCTATCAGACTGTATTTGCCATGACATTGTTGGAGGCAAAGTTATAAATACTTTTTAAAGCAAAAGTTAAACATTTTTAGGAAACAAGCTTTTTTTAATTTTCCTTCCAACTGTGCTGATATTTTAATTAAAAAAAATGTCCTGTCTGTATGCCAAATATGAAGCTATGGCTAGCAGCTGGTTAGCCTAGCATAAAGACAGGAAAAAGCAGGAAACAGCTAGCTTTCCTGCATCTGAAGATAACAAAATCTGCCAACTGACACCTTTAAAGCTCACTAATTAAATATTCAGTCAATAGTAATTTGTTTTACACACTGAAGGAAGTATAAAATGGGCCTGTCAAAGTGGGTAAATATACGTATACCAAACAGAAAAGATTAAATGTACTTATTTGTAAGCTTAGAGATACTTGTGGCAGATTTGTTTTCTTTTGACAGAGTCAGACTGGGTGTTTTCCTCCTGTATCCAGTTTTTATGCTAAGCTAAGCTAATCACCTACTCGCGGCAGCTTCACATTTAGCACAAGGCTATTAGAGTGGCGTTAATTACCTCATTTAACTCAAATAAGCACAAAGTCTCAAGCATTTTTTAAATATTATGAAGATTAAAAAGATTGCTTTGGTCAGGATCAAACTAAGGTGCCAATCAAGAAATATCAATTATTAATCAATCTTATGCTGTGAGTGAAAGGACAGTTCTTAATCATAAGATATACAATGATCATAACTTAACGCCGCATCTCACACAAGACCACACAGGCATGGAAACCACTGAGCCCCTGATGCAATGTTTTAAATGAAAGGACGTGGTGTTAGTTGGCCCCCTAGAGGCCCAGAGCCCTTATGCAGTTTTGTGCTGCATATTCCATTTGTTACGCCCTTGTTTTCAGATTTGGTGTCAATCTTGAAATTGCAACTAGAAACTCATTATCATCCTCTCATTCACCATCATTCACCATTAAACCTTCATGTTAACATTCAGCCTGTTGTGTGTACTTTTTGTGTGTTTTTTGTATATGTGACTGCTGTTGTTTATGTATATACCTGTGACGACTTTTCTTTTTTTGTGTCACACTGCATCCTTTTTCACCAAAGCATGTAGAGAAGGTGAGCGTAAACAAGAGGAAGTGAGATTTCAATTTATCAGACCTAATGCAAAGACCCATATATGTGAAGATTAAACTGGTGCTATTCAATCTTTAGGAGAAAGAAACGGTTGATTGGTGGAGTAAATTCTATGCCTCAACTGGAGATCAGGAGAGATGTGGCCCTTACCTCAAAAAAGGATACGACACCCTCAAAGTAAGTTAGCCTCTTCTTACCACACAGCACACTTCATAGTTTACATTCACTTGTATGTTGTTGTATATGTCATGGTCATTGAGTGTTGCAAATTGTGCAGATGCTTAGCTCTTCTCCTGAGCTGTGGATGACGTGCATGTGACTGTATTTGTAGGTGTATGACTGCGAACTGGAGGATGTCCCAGAATTCAAAGGGCTGACTGATTTCTGCAACACCTTCAAACTGCAGCGTGGCAAGAATGAAAACGGGGATGAAGACCCTTCTGTGGTTGGAGAGTTTAAGGTAGTTTGGGACCTTTTAGAACAATAACGCTTGATTCAATATAAAGAGTTTATTAGTAGCAGCTTATGTCGTCTCCTGGGGGAACTACAAAATAAGAGGTGGATGTTTGAAATCGGCTGAACTTCCTGGACCTGTATGAAGCCTGTTCTTTTAGCTACATAACCAACAGACTACTCTCTGATTAGAATGTCTTCTTGCACCTGTAGGGTTCATTTAAGGTGTACCCTCTGCCAGACGACCCGGGCGTCGCTCCTCCTCCCCGTCAGTTCCGAGAGCTGCCAGATAGTGGACCTCAGGAGTGTCTGGTCAGGATTTACGTGGTTCGTGCCATAGACCTGCAGCCCAAAGACAACAACGGCAAAGTAAGAATGAGACTGTGTTTGTTGCAAGAAAGCCGCAGGTTTCAACACTAGCTAGCACAGTCTGCACCTTCGTCTTGAACTTTTGTTCTCTTTTCATCTCAGTGTGATCCATACGTGAAGATATCACTGGGACGGAATACAGTGGATGACAGAGACAACTACTTACCCAACACCACCGACCCTGTGTTTGGAAGGTAAACTCCATGAATAGAAAAATTTAGAGAAGAGGGAAGATGATATGAACCAATTTATTACTAAAGGGATAATCCAGCGCACTGTCTTACCTCTCAAACAATTTTTTTTTTTTTTGTTCAGGATGTTTGAGATGACCTGTTTCCTGCCTCAGGACAAAGACCTGAAAATCTCTGTTTATGACTATGATCTCCTGAGCCGTGACGAGAAGGTGGGCGAGACAGTGATTGACCTGGAGAATCGCTTCCTGTCCCGCTACAACTCCTACTGTGGCTTACCACAAACCTACTGCATGTAAGGAAATCAGGACGTGGGTTGAGGAGAAACGCATTTAGAAGATAATTGCAATAGATACTTATAAAATACCTGTACAGGCGAGATTAATCTCTCCTCAATCTACCTTCTCTTGGCAACTTAGTTCTGGTATCAACCAGTGGCGAGACCAGCTGAAGCCGTCTCAGATTCTGGAGAACCTGGCTCGTATGAAAGGCTTATCAAAACCAAGGACTGAAGACAACGGCACATCCCTCACCTTCAATGGAAAAGAGTACACGCTGGCTGAATTTGGTAATGCCAGTGGTTTAAAATGTGGTAGTGCAAATGAGTGTGATAGAGTATTATTCTGACTGGACTATTGGTTATTGAGAGTAAGTTACCCCATAGCAGTTGCAATTCTATTTTGTTTTATTTTATTTATTTCCTTTTTTGCAACCAGAAACAGAACAGAACAAACAGAACTTTTTAGCCTCTATTGATAATAAAGGATTGACAAATCGAGAGTCTTTGACCCAAGTTATAGTTGCTGGGGTCTGCATGATTTTCCCCTGTAATCTAAATAAACTCAGTGTCCGTCCTTTACGTCACCTTGTTCTCACAGTAATAATATTCAACTGAGGCTGAACTTCCTTCACATCCAACTCTGTTAATAGTCATTCATCTGCTCAGTAGTTCAGGTTGAATAATTAACCAAATATTCCTGATAGAGACAAATAGTCTATAGTCATGCCAGTAGCTCTCTGGGGCTGCATGTAACACAGTGGTGCTGTGAGCTAAAAGCTAATACCATCATGACCATGCTAACATGTTGATGTTAACCTTTACCATGTTTGTCACCATTTCAGCAGACTAATATTTGCTTATTGATACTGAACATAAAAGTAGTGGTAGTTTTGCAAGTATTTCATCAAAACAAAATATTTTGTCCAAAAAAAACTGACATAATGAGTCTAATTAAGGTGCAATATGTTCTTTCATATCCAGAGAACAACAAGGAAATTCATCAGCACTTGGGTCCGGCCAGCGAAAGACTCTATCTGCATGTGCTCAGGAAGCAGGGACTTGTCCCTGAACATGTGGAGACCAGGACCCTTTACAGCAGCTTCCAGCCCAATCTCTCTCAGGTTTGATGTCCCAGCTCACACAGACTGTAAATATATATAAAACAACATTCATTATATTCCTACTCATCTATACACTGTGCTAATGTAGGGAAGCCTCCAGATGTGGGTGGATGTTTTCCCCAAAACCATTGGCATTCCTGGACCTCCCTTTGATATCACACCACGCAAAGCTAAGAAGTAAGAGCTGTGCATCTCTTTAGAGCTTCATCACTGCATCAAATCAGATGCCTTTGATATAACCTTCACTGTTTTTGATTATTTAGGCACTTTCTGCGTGCTGTCATCTGGAACACCACAGATGTGACTTTAGATGAGACCAGCATCACTGGAGAAAATATGAGTGACATCTATGTCAAAGGGTAAAACATCATTTTATTGAGCTCCAGCCTTTGATTTTAATATACAAAGCTGGACTTTGTTACAGACTTAATTGATACTTAATTTTTCTTGTTTAAAATTGAGTATTTTTTATAGTCTTGCCTTAAGGTGCTGTTTCTCATCAGCAGCCATTTCTAAAATCTGCTTTTCACTGGTTTATTGTAATGTTAGTCTCCTTTAAATTCCAAATGTGAGTAGCATATAGTGTAGTGTAGAGAGTTGAAGGATAATGAATGAGCTGTTGTTGGCCTTGCCAGCTGGATGCCTGGCATGGAGGAGGACAAGCAGAAGACTGATGTCCACTACAGGTCTCTGGATGGAGACGGCAACTTCAACTGGAGGTTCGTCTTCAATTTTGACTTCCTGCCTGCTGAACAACTCTGCCTCGTGTCCAAGAAGGTGAAGCTTATCTGAAACAATCAACCAATTATTTTACACTAACATAAGTGCCATTTTTATGCCATACAGATGGAAAAGTAGTTCAAATTTCTTATTTAAATCTTGTTTATATGTTTTCTTTCTTCTACAGGAGCACTTTTGGAGTCTTGACAAAACAGAGTTCAGGATTCCTCCCAAGCTGATTGTCCAGATATGGGATAATGACAAATTCTCATTGGACGATTACCTCGGTAAACTTTCAGACAAATACGCTTATTCTAAGTGTTTGGTTCACCTAAAGAACCACATTACAAATCCTAACCATTGCAGTATAACGTTCTGTGATTGCAGGCGCACTGGAGCTGGATCTGCGTAACCTGGTGGCTCCTGCGAAGACCCCCGAGAAATGTTCTCTGGCGATGATGGATGATCCAGAGGTTGGAGCACCGCTCAAGACTGAGCATGCAAAGTCTCTGTTTGCTCAGCAGTCAGTCAGAGGCTGGTGGCCTTGTTCCATTGAAAAGGATGGAAAGAGAGTCCTGGGCGTAAGTATGAACAGAAAGTGAACCCAGACACAAATGATTGCATTCCTTTAGGATAACTGGCTTATTCAGACCAGTACTGTTGAGCAAATTAACAACTATGGGTTACATTGTTTTAGGTTTTGTGCCTCCTTCTCGTCTTCAGTCTGCTAGAGACTGACTGACAAAACAAACTCAGAGCTGTCCCATCAAATTTTCCCTTGCCGATCGGATTGGTTTCCATATTTAGACATGTAACCCTGTTTTTTATGGTGCACTAAATGCTACAGGTCAAGTACTATGAATTAACTGCAGAAACTTTTTAAATGCGTCTTTGCTCAAATTGAATATTTTTAAAAAGTGTGAAAGATTGTCATTACTTTTATGTTATTGTATCTCACTCATATCTGCGTGTCCTGTGTTTACAGGGAAAAGTGGAGATGACACTGGAGATTGTAAGTGAAGCAAGTGCAGACGAGAGACCTGCAGGAAAAGGCAGGGACGAACCAAACATGAACCCAAAACTGGACCCTCCCAAGTAAGAGTCCACATTTAGGTGGTTGAAAGAAGAAATGTTATAAAAAGCAAAAAAGGCCAAAATCTCTTGACAACTGCATGAAAAAACAATGTCCACCTGTGTGCCCTTTACATAAATAAATAGTTATGACTTGAGAAAAGTGTAATTTTACTGTTAGCAAGCAGACTAAAGGGTTTACAAATATGCTTCTCCTCATTTTATTCTCCATAACCATCAGGCGCCCAGAAACGTCTTTCTTTTGGTTCACCAACCCCTGTAAGACCATGAAGTTCATTGTGTGGAGAAAGTTCAGGTGTCTCTTCATTGTGCTCATCATCCTCATCATAGTGATTCTCTTCCTCGCCATCCTGTTGTACTCTTTACCGGTAAGAACATGTGATCCACTTTGAACTTAAGTGTATGCAGTGGTTTCAAACATACACGTTTACTGTTGTTTGCTACTATGAGGCAGGTGATGATGTTAAATTGTGAGGCTGTATGCTCCATGAACTCATTTTAGACTAAAAACCAGAGGTGATTTGATTGTTTTCTTTTGCCTTTTTCCAGAACTACATCTCAATGAAGATAGTGAAACCACTGAGCTAATTGCACAACAAGGAACTGCAGTAAAGGAACTGGAAAAGGGCTTTACACAATTTCTACAGGATCATATTGACTGGGCACAACTACTGCCAAACCATCTGAA
>JAQNCA010000017.1:12787317-12805069 GCA_029783725.1 Acanthurus tractus | reverse complement strand
TTTCTTTTGCCTTTTTCCAGAACTACATCTCAATGAAGATAGTGAAACCACTGAGCTAATTGCACAACAAGGAACTGGAAAAGGGCTTTACACAATTTCTACAGGATCATATTGACTGGGCACAACTACTGCCAAACCATCTGAATATCTTTTTTTTTTTTTTACTGTCTTAAGTATTTTATAAAGGTCTACCTACATGGGGAGGGTGCTTGCACATTTGTACTATAGTCTGATTTTACCATGAGCACTCTGGCTATACCGCTTCACTGTGATAAACTTGTGAGCAATAAAACTGTTTAAAATCACTGCTTTTATAACACAGAGTGAAAATAAAATGGAATCCCCTGTACATTTAAATGCAGGTTAATCCAACAGTCATGTTTTACCTTGCACATTTTTTATTTGTTGGTGATATTGTGGACAAGAGGTGGAATTTTAGATGCTTTATAATTGGTTATGTTGTATTGGATCGCACATCATTGTAAGGTGTTTCTAATATTTGGCATACTGAATGTAAACAAGGTGATTTGCAACAATTAATAATCAAAAGTTTCACTGAAATTGTATTTATTACAGGACTGTTGTGACTGAATGCATTACAATGTACAAGGGTTTCTATTTTTCCGGTCACTCAAGGAAATCCTGCCAAAACAACTTAAAGATTTAAATTGTCTGTTTTTTTTGTATATTACATTTTCATGGATCTTTTAAATTAAATATATTGAAATATTAAACAGGTGTTGATGTCTATTTATTCAGGGGGGGAATGCCTTATTATAGTTCAGAGGTTCATTATAAACTTTTTGGGGTTAAAAAGAGGATTTATCTTCACTTCAGCCTTTAAAGGATCCAGCATTAAACTCAGTATAAGCAGTTTCCTCCAATAAGGATTTGTCATTGTATGTAAACTGCAGACTGATGTTTGTTCGAGCCGGCCACTTGCTAATGCAGCCTGCACATGGAAATATAAATGTTTCTAGAAAAAACATTTAAACAGAAGAATATTCATAAAACAGAAGTTGAACATGCGACATAGTAAATAAATAGAAACAGTACATGTAGTTAACCTTTAAGACAAGTACAGCGTATTTTGTACAGAAGCGGCAATTATATACATTTATACTTAAATTAATTTCTTTTTTTTTTGCATTGACACATCATTAGGTGTTTACCACAAAATATGAAAGAATCTAAAAGTATAGTTTTCCATCATATAAAACCTTTAATTGTACTGAGCCATCGCTGGCATTACTCTTCCTTTGAGGTGAGTTGCTTGCAGTGCTCCTGTAGTAAAGCCTCCACCTCCCCTCTTCGTGCCAGGCTGTTGGCTTTGCCTTGGAAACGTCCATTCTTTCCTGCCCCCTTCCCTTGAAGAATCTCTAACACCCTGTAGGGCACAAAGAATCAGACATCATTGACCTGTGCTAAAATTTTGTAGAGTAAAGGCTACATAAATATGTGGTGGTGTCTCTTACCGCGGTCCGAGCTCAGCCACTGCGCCACTGGGTCCAGCCAGAACAAACAAACCAGGTCCCTTCTCCTCTCCAACAGTCAGGAAAACCAAAGTTTCCTGAGAGAAGACGAAATCAGGCTCAATAAAAATATTTCACTGCAAATTCCATAGACGACATGGCCAAGTTATAATCTTACCTCAGTGTTTATTTCATTGGCAATGATATTCATGAACTCATTGTCACCCTCTTTTCTGTAGAGAGAAAAAGAGACACCATTATTTTACATGTAAATTAACACTTATACTTCCTAGTGATGTCTGGGTCATCGTTGCTGTAAGTTTTTCAAGACGTCTTGCATCAGGGCAGCGCATAACACTGTACCTACAAACAAGCCTTTCTCTTACTTGTGTAAGCTGAAGAAGTTGCCTCTCTGAGGGTCACTCTTGAAGTTCTGGGCCACGAGGACGGCCATGTCTCGCAGCAGGCTCAGGTTGGTCTACCCGAGATATTTTTATGTCAGTTAGGGAGTCAATTTGAAATGTATCATGTTGCAACAAACATGTTGTATAGATGAGGCTCTGTGTAGTTAATGACCTCTGCTGGCAGGCAGAAGGAATTGCTAATCTACAGTTCTCAAAAAGACAAAGCGTAAACAGCAACTGAGCATCTAGAGAGGAAATGTTCTTACTTTCTGGAGAAGCTTAACGGACTTCTGCAACTTGTCAACTGCCTCAACATGCTCATCAGGTCCAGTTCTGTTAAAAGATGACAAGGACTTCATTTACTTCAGACTTTGTGAATGAGTTGAACTGAAGTTGGTGTTTTTTTTACGATTTAGACTAAACTTACTTCAAGAGAGATACCAGTGATCGCTCTGTGCTGAAGCTTTTCTCAGCATACTTTAACACCCTGTTTCCTGCCAGAAAGATCAGGTTGGTTTTGTTTTTCTTTCCTTTCTCAGTTCCTAGCAGCTTTATCACCTAAATTTCAGATTAAGAGAAACAATGACCAATGGATTAGAGGTACACCTAAACTTACAAGTATGACATAAATGTGTGTATAACATTTTAATGCAAATCCAGAAGTCTAAATAATGATCCATAGGTGTGTCTACATTTGTGTGTGAAGTTGAACCTGTAGGTGACTGAGGTTGGAAACGTGGGTCCCACAGCACATGTTGGCATCGATGCCCTCCATATCAATGATCCGAATGGGTCCTGCATGGTCATCTGGTAGCCCTCGACTTCTTACCTGGTTCACACACAAACACACACACACACACACAAAACCCAAATGTCATACTGAATGTGCAAAAGTTCTTTCTCTAGTATGGATGAACAATTTCGGAGGCACACCTTTTCCACTGCAGGATCATCTATAGAGAGAAGTTGAACATTGACAGGGACATGGGCTCTGATCTTTTCATTTACAGCTTCCTCCAGGGCCTGGAGCTGACCAGGCTTCACAGAGGGAGTGTCCAGTTCAATCGTGCTTCTCTGACGTCCAAGTTCCCTTAAAAAAAAAGAGAAAAAAAACACAAAAACATGAGTAAGCCAAATAGATTTCAGAGATACAAAAAAAGCAGTTTGTGCAGTGGTGATGTACCAGGATGTGGTCTTGTATCCAAACATGGTGTCCGCCAAAGCTGTGATCAAATGTTGACCTAAAAGTCAGAAAGAAAACAACAGCTTAGTATCAAAATATGATCATAGTCATGCATACACAGTTCAGTTTGGTTAAAAAAGACTGACGTTTTTCATTCAGTTTTACTCACCTGAGTGTTGCTGCATGTGGTCAAACCTCCTCTCCCAGTCTACCTTCAGTTGCACCTCCCTACCCTCCTCCAGAGGTGAGCTCACAAAGTGGACGGCTTCGGGCCCCTGCCTTGTCACCCTCAAAACTGAGACATCTCCAATCAACCCACGATCATCTGGCTGAAGGAGGACAACAGAAAGCTTGTTAGGGTAATACTATAAAATACAGCTTTTAGTGTTTCGTCTATTACACACATATATGAAATCCTAAACATTAATGTACATATTTGCAGCAACATCTGACTTTCTTGGATAATAAAATATGTATTTTTTGATTACAAAAAAACCCATAAAAAAACAAAACGGCTTACTTGGCCGCCTCCTTCAGGAAACAAGATGGTGTCTTGGAGCTTAACATTGAAACCTTTAAGAGTTTCTTTCTTCCCATTGACCTCATGTTTGAGCTCCGCTGGGCAGCAGGACACAACAGAGGTAACAAACTAAAAGTAAAAAACCACGAAAGAAAGTGTGACACAGGTTACACTCAGCAGCTGTGCAGGTTCAATCTTATATTCAGTTTCAGTCTGGGATTGCACCACATGCGAATCTCAAGAAAAATAATGTGCATTTAGAACACAAAATAATGTGTAATATATGGAGTTAAAATTTATGTTTCCAATGTGCAACGAAATTAAAAATCCCTGATCTTGACAATGAGTTTAGGTTGACAGCATGATTGTGGGTTGCTAGCCATTTGACTATTTTGCCATTGCCTAATCACAACATTATATAACAGGCAGCAAACTACCCTCTAATAAAGTCAGGAAAGTGTAGTTGGTCTCAATGGGTGACGTTAAATAGCCTCTGCTTCCAGTGTAGTTAGCAACCATGCTAACAACCTCAGCAGTGAATTACTGTAACTTTGGCATTTCTACAACAGCTCAGCAAAGATGAACTACCTTAACCTTCCTACCTCTTTCATGTAGCAGTCTCGCTGACACTGAAAAGCCATTCTGGAGTGTTTTAGAGGAAAATAAGTCTACATGCAGCACGAGTTAATGTAAAGTAAGAGCCTGAGTGACGTTACGTCAGCGCAATACGGCGAGCAGCACAGTCCAAACTGTACAACACCGACCGTCAATGCTTTTTGTATCTGATAGCTTTTCTTTTGAAAGGCGATTGAAAACACGCAAACGCTTTTTTAAAAATATGTCAGTTTATAGACTGGATTTATAAATAGGTAACGATTATAAGGAATATAATAAATCACAAATTTATATCAATGATACGTGAACCTGATGTGTGAATTTACAAAAATTAGACCCTGCATTATGGCTTACAGTGTATCAAAATTCTGGGGCACAACCATCATTATCAAAAATAATAGGTTGTGTTCACAAAAACTGTTAAAATATGGACACCAAAAAAGAAAAATAGAGACATTAACAAGTGTTATATTAATGTCCTGTTTTTCTCTTTCTTTCTTTGTTTCTTTGTTTCTTTCTTTCTTTGCTGCATTACTGCAATCTTCTTGAGTTTGTGAAACAAGACACCATGCTCTGCCAACCCCACAATCAAATATAAAGCCTTTTATTCACTGATGAAAGCCTCTTGACATAAAATATATTAGCCTAATATACATAATGACCACCAAACCATGGTTAATAAAATTTGTTTTATTAAAATTGGCAATGATATGTTAATATATAACCCCATAGAAAATATGCCATAAAAACAATATTTTGGACATTACATTAAATCATCTAAAACACTGTAAGTCAGCAAACATAGCGTTGTCTTCAGTATCCTGAGCAGAAAAGTTCTAATGGTCTCCAACACAGCAGAGAGAGTACTGTGAGTCTCAGTCAGACTATAGAGGGAGAAGGAAGAAAGTGGTCAATTTCACCAGCATCATTTCATCAAAAATCATTTCAAATGGTTAAAAGTAGTGTGAGATTGGTTACTGTTTCCTAATTTACTCTACAGGTGATAATGCACTTACATCACTAAGATCCCCCATATCAGGTGCTTGTCCTTTATTACCGCTGGCCATTTCTTGGATCATCTAAAAAAGGGATAAGAGGTGTTTACCCACACACAATTGAATACCACCCTCTGAGAAATAATGTAAATACTGCAAAGTGTATGCACAGTTTCATCTTGAAGAATTGTAATTATTCTTGGGATTTTGATGATCCTTTACTGAAAACACACTCACATCAGCGTATCTATCGTACTCTTCCTTTCCCTCATCTTCTTCATGCTCCCAGTCCCTCCAGTTATCAAAGTCTACAGAAATCCAGCTGGGCTGCAAAAAGAAAGAGAAACAACACAATTTTAAATGTTTTTGGCAAAGTAAAGTTGAGAGGTAAAGCAGCGCCCTGCCTCATATTTCTATGGATGATTCTAAAGTTAATTGTATCAATTAGAACTTGTTGACCTAAAGAGAGAGTTGTGATTTTTTTAGCAAATGTTGTGATGTTCTGACACTTCACACACAGACACACAGACTTACCTTAGCTTCATCCTTCTGAAGACGAGGCCATGCAATATCAGGCTTCACCTTCCTCAGCAACACGTTGATGGTTCGTTCATAGACTCTTTCTCTGGAATCCTTGTTGAAGTATTGAAAGAATGAAAACACACTTACATTTAGTACCACACTGACTGGATGTTTCAGGAAACATCATATAAAAAGAATTATATGCTATTGGTCTCATCATGCCTAAAAATGGGATGCTTACATTGATTTGAACTTTGTCGAAAAAATGGAGCACATTGTAGAACACATCATCTGTGCTGTTTTTGCAGCTGTTATAAAACCAGGACAGGAGGGACTTCAGTATGAATAAATACAATTTGCAATGTTTTATATCATAGACAAATGGCTACATTAAAATTTCGGTGTCTGAATGTATTGATAATAATAATAATGTAAAAATAGATGTTAAAAGAAAGCCAGAAAGAGATTAAACTAACAGAGAAAAAAAAGCAGCCTGATTAAACTCACCATAAAATCATTTTATCCGGCTGGATATCAACCTGAACATCTTTAGGTTTCTGAACCACGAAGTTTATGGTGACATATTTTTTTCTGTCAAACCACAGAGCATTTGCTGGCTGGCTGTTAAGACACAGAGACACTGTTATGAATCAAATCAAATCATTTGTATTAGTTTTCCATTAGAAGTAACACTTTTCATATTCCAAAGGTTGGTTAAAAAAATACATATCTTGGTGACCTACCTCTCTTCTGGTCTGACAATTTTGGGCTTGTTCATTGTAAGTCTTGTGCCAAACTAAAAAAGAAACAACAGTCCTATTCCTTTGGTAACCAGAAAGTAAAAAGCATGTGGCTTGTTAGTTCAGGCGCTGCTCTCTAATGCAGTGACCAGGCCCTGGAGACTATATATAGAGCAGTTGGTATCAGCTGCTGGGGGACTTGCCTGCCACAACCCCTTCCTCTGCCCTTAATAGTCTGTCTGTGGAAAACAGATGCAATTTTTGAGTTCTCCAACACTCTAGTCACCCCCCACGAGGGTAAGAGAGTGGTGATGGGGGCAGGGAGACATATAACAGAGAAGTAGGCATGTCAAAAAAGGGGACCTGTGAATATGTAGAAGAAAAGAAAATTAAATGAAAATTCTTCTTACATTATTAGTGTTGTTCTTTGTAGATTTTTTATCATTATTCTAAAAATGATCACAATTGTTATTATTTGTGGATTACAGTAAGTGATGAGTAAGTGTATTAACAAACTGATATCTAACTCACCACTGCAGTGAAGGCAAAACTACATTTTTATTTTCCTTACATTCTCACCAAAGCAGGTAAGGAAAGTTTGGATTCACAGATCAATTTTGATTCTTCCTTTTACGATTCAGGTTAATTGTCTTTTAGGCCTTACACAGCAGTTTAAATAAAAAAGCAGTCTAACGCAAGTCAACAGAATTTAGTTTTTTCAGATCTTTTGATTGTATATGATTTTGATAAATTGAGTTAAAACAACGTATTCACGCTTAGCATTTTAACCAGACATCGAACGAGACTATTCAAGGTTGAAAGTTCAAAGGAAACTAGTACTGAATCATGATATTTGATACAATATTTGTTTATTTCTTTTACAGTTAGAGTGGGGATTTTTACTATCTTCAATCGAAGCCCATGATACAAATTGCGAGTTTCATGTTTTTAAAAGTAGTTCAATGTAATCGTTCAAATGTAGTCAGATTACTGTTATTACCATTATTGCTAAGTTTGCCCCCTGTTGGTCTGGAGGCTTACAGATTCCAACCGGAAATGCAATTCTCTGCTCTGTCAATAGGAGGAATGTGGCGCGAGAGACCCAGGCAACACTGTGTACATATAAACTTCTGCCTGAAAAAATCAATACATAGGTTTTTTTCGTCTTTTTACGTAAAGTCAATTGAGATTTACTATTTGTGACTACAAACTCACAGCAGGTTCTGCTCATCAAAGTGAAAAATGCCTCGTAGACGACAGGTAAGTACGAATGTAGGTCGCCCAAGAGGGTAACGTAAGCTAACTTCAGTTAGCACCGTTGTGTTCCACTCGCCAAATGCAGAGAATTTTCCTCCATATTCCATTCAGTAATCCGTCGATTTAGCTCTCTCTTACATGTCATTGGTTGTGCGTACATTAAATCCACCAAAAAGCATTTTGAAACCGAATTAGGTTTTACCATTACTGGATGTCTTATTTTGCTTTTTCAACATTTTAAGTTGACATTAAAACTAACGTAAATAAACTAAACCTTAGTGGCCGGTAACGAGAAGCTAAACCAAATCTAGAGTTTAAACTTTGTTATACTTGAAATTGGAGTGGGCTTTCTGAATCCCTTTTACGCCGAACATACAGTTAGACTGCAATAAATTTTATTACGTTAATTATAGGTAAATGAATTGAGTAGGGGAACTCAACAGGAAAGCACTGCGTCCTAAAATACGTGTTTTATTAATGCAGTTTGGTTCCACAGTACATTAGCCTTAGAGAAAACGGGGCAGTTTAGCTAGCACGCTAATGTTAAGCTAACAATAATAATAGGTTGCTCAAGTGCTAACAAGGGTGTCCTTTTCGCTGTGTAGCTACCTCTGCTTTTAACGGTTATAATACTCGATTAATTGCTCCTTGTGCCAAAGAACCAAATGCTAATTGTGGTAAAGTATAACGGTAAATTAGAATCAATCGCTGGTCACAAATGTTTAGCCTGCTACTCACCATGCTAACGGCGACCAATCAGCTGTATGTAGTTAGCAAGGTCGAAATCTGTGAACAAACCCCTAAACAGCTTTTGTCAAACAAGCGTTCTGTTCTCCCAGATTTTGGCGTGCTGGCTATGAAAATCCAAACCAACTGTTTTTAGAAACTTATTCAATTGATTGTACGTTGTTAGACAGTCGTTTAATGTCTAACTGACACTTAACATGAGACATCTGCTATGCAACATGATTACAGAATTAGTGTACAATGTCTCAATTTTTTTTCCCTAACAGAGACACATGGCTGGGAGTGGTTCTGATGGAACTGAAGATTCTGACTCCTCTGCTGAAAGAGAACAGGCTAATAGTTCAGAAAGTGATGGGAACATGCCCAAGAGACAGCGTCTTACCAGAGCCTCCACCCGCCTTAGCCAGAGCTCTCAGGGTCAGCCAACATATCCTGTAAATGAACACAAAACTTTTACAGGATTCTTTATCTTAACTGTTCAATCAACATGGTGGTCTGACTCCCTTTGCCTTAGATACTCCAGACTTGAAGCGAGTGGCTGACCATGATGAGTCCCCACCGTTGACACCCACAGGTAACGCCCCCTCTTCTGAATCTGAGCTGGACATCTCCAGCCCCAACGCCTCCCATGATGAGAGCCAGGCAAAGGATCAAGCCAACAGAGACTCAGATAAGGATCTCTCCCACAGACCCAAGCGCCGCCGCTGTCATGAAACCTACAACTTCAACATGAAATGCCCCACACCAGGTTGCAATTCCCTAGGTAAATTCCTTGGCCCTTTAAAATATTCTTAATTTAATTAAGGGTTATTATTTATGTCAGTGCAGTAAATTTGATGTGAACCCAGTTACATCTTGTACTATCTCAATGTCACTGTATTACACTAAATAACTACCTCTTCTTACTTTGCCCAGGTCACCTCACAGGAAAACATGAACGTCATTTTGCTGTTTCAGGTTGTCCTCTTTACCACAATCTTTCCGCTGATGAATGCAAAGTGAGTACCACAAAAAGAAAAAAAGAACAAAGAACAACACTTAAGATCTTTTTGCTTTGTAAGATGTTTTTCATTATTACTTCAGTTGTGTCATTGCAAATGATAAGGATAGTCACTGTTTATTTTGTTGACATTGTGATAGTCATGACCAGATTTTTTCATTTGTTTTTATTGTTTGTTTTTGTAAAATATAGGCTTTAAATCTACCATTACTGTTCATTATAGGTGAAAGCTGTTAGCCGTGAAAAACAAGAAGAGGAGGTGAAGGGGCAGGAAGAGAGCAACTCACGACATGCAACACGCCACCAGGTAACACCTTCTTGCAGATATTGGTGTCCCATTTATTATGTTTTCTTTCACACAGGAAACATATGAAGGTTATGTAGGGCCACACGATTGATAATGTGCAGCTGGTCTGTCACAGAATTGTTTCCTGTTTTGTCCGATGCTCACATTATATGTCACATCACATTGTGTAGTTGTTTTGTGCAGGTCATTGTATTGTAAAATCATTGTATTTCAATGTTGATTTTCAGACACCTACATCAAAACAGAGCAGATACAAAGAGCAGGTGGCTGAGCTGAGGAAGGGGCGAAACTCTGGCCTTCAAAAGGAGCAGAAGGAAAAGCACATGGTACATCACTGAGTCTTCAAAAGACAGCTGTTGACTTGCTGCTGTAAACTCCATTTTTAACTGCTGCAACTGGTACTCCCTTGGTATGTTTGTATATTGGTCTATATATTGTAATAGATCTATTCCTTTGTCTCTGCGGTGCACAGGAGCATCGGCAGACACATGGCAACACTAGAGAGCCTCTGCTAGAGAACATCACCAGTGATTATGACCTGGAGCTCTTCAGGAAAGCCCAGGCCCGTGCATCTGAAGATCTGGTAAGGGGATCTTTCATATCTCCATCAGTGTCACTCTTGTGTTAAGATTTAGTTCCGAATTCCACATTCTTTAGCACCTGCCTGCGACCATTTAATCCTTCCTGTTTCTCTAAAGGAGAAGCTGCGAATCCAGGGTCAGATCACTGAGGGCAGCAATATGATCAAGACCATCCTATTTGGCCGCTATGAGCTGGACACTTGGTACCACTCACCCTATCCTGAGGAATATGCTCGTCTAGGTCGCCTCTACGTCTGTGAATTCTGCCTCAAGTATATGAAGAGCCAGACCATTCTAAGGCGACACATGGTGAGAGTTAAATCCCAAACTCTGTCAGAGTCACTATTTATGCAATGCCAAATACTGCTGAGCCATTTTATTTTTCAGTAGTATATATTTTTTGTGACAATTTTTTTTATTTTTGAGATATTCACCAACTGAGTAGTATTTCATGATATATAACCCTCAAAATATAAATGTAAAAAAAAAAAGTCATTGTTTCAGTGAGCAGTGCCATTTACAATGAAGAAATACAAATAATGTTTTGTTTTTTAAATAATCTCACTGTGCCATGAAAAAATATGGATACAGAATCTTAGTAAATAACTGTCTATAGTTGTTATGAAATTCTATGCCTACAAACACTGCATTATGGCCTAAAAATGCATGTATTTGATGTGTGTTAATACTTACTGAGCAGTTTGCATAGAATGCTAATGTGGGTTCTACACTTTGTGTCAGGCAAAGTGTGTGTGGAAGCATCCTCCAGGAGATGAAGTGTACAGGAAGGGGTCTATTTCTGTGTTTGAAGTTGACGGAAAAAAGAATAAGGTAAGGAGAATCGGACTTTTAAAATTTTTTGTGTTCTAGTAAGTTTTTGAGGAAGGTTGCCTTTGCAAAAAAGCATTACAGCTGGTGACACCTTATTTTTTTAGATGATCAAAGAAGTAACTATCATTCATGGAGTAAGTGCTGTTTTTTCCACAGATCTACTGCCAGAACCTGTGTTTACTCGCCAAGCTCTTCTTGGACCACAAAACCCTGTACTATGACGTGGAGCCTTTTCTCTTCTACGTCATGACTGAGGCTGACAACACAGGCTGCCATTTAGTGGGATACTTTTCCAAGGTAAATGGAAGTTTCGTGGTTTGTGAGAGATGCACAAGATAGAATTTTTTAAATTGCCAGCCAATACCTATAACTGATAGTTACACACTTCTAATGGCCAATACAAATAAGATAGATAATTTCATTTTATTCATTTCATTCATCAAGAGAACCAAAACCCTATGGCTGCTTAGTCTGCAGATAAAACACAACGAAAATGGCATGTTATAGACTGTTAAGCTTGGTGAAGAATTAAACAGCAACACTTTTTTTCAGTGTATAGGTAATAAAAAGCAATTTATTATATGTTTATCAGTGCATAGGTAATAATAAGCAATTTATTATATGTTATCAGCTCCATTTTATTAGATATAATTTCATTATGTTGACAAAACATAATATACGTATCCCCTGTATTAGCAAATAAATTATTCTGCACAGACAATTACTGTGCCTCTCAGTGGTCCATGCAAAAGATTTATATGTTTTATAAATTATATTTATGTACAGCAGCAACTGCTATGTTTATCTGTTTATTTATTTTTTTATTATTTAAAGGAGAAGAATTCCTTCCTCAACTACAACGTATCCTGTATCCTGACAATGCCACAATACATGAGGCAAGGCTTTGGCAAGATGCTCATTGACTTCAGTATGTATAATGTTTACTCATTTTCATTTTTCATTTTGTCAATTGTTTACTCAGACTATTAGAATTATGTTGACTGTCCTTTCAGTAGAATTTAATCAGTAAAGCAGAATACTTCGTATCAAATCTTTTACTCTCACATTTGCAGAATCTTTCTAATTTAAGCTTTAACTGAAATATGTTTATCCAGAGTTGTTGTATACAATTGTATGAGACTGTACAGTTGATTTTGACTGTAGATTTACTTTCATTATCTAATTATAATAGCCAGCAAAAGATAAAGTACAGTGTGATTGTAGATTTCTAAGTAATTGCAAGAGATTTTTCTTGTAAGATGTATTTTTGATCAAATGGTGCATTTTAAGTTAAATGGTAGGAGTGGAAATAAAAAAAAAGTAAACTTGACCAGTAGGTGGACTGCTCTTTTTGACTGCCTACTGTGCTTTATTTAGGCTATTTGCTGTCCAAAGTGGAAGAGAAGGTGGGCTCACCAGAGAGGCCTCTGTCTGATCTTGGCCTCATTAGTTACCGCAGCTACTGGAAGGAAGTGTTACTGCGATACATGTACAATTTCCAAGGCAAGGAGATCTCCATCAAAGGTAAACAAGAACACCAAACTCAAGATGACTGCCCACTTCCTGGTGGAAAATGGTTATTAACACATGAAAAAAATGGTCTTAAACAAAAATACACATCCATATATAAAACATATTGTTTTACTGTTGTATATTTTTGCTCGATGCACAGAGATCAGTCAGGAAACTGCTGTAAATCCAGTGGACATTGTGAGCACCCTGCAGTCTCTGCAGATGCTGAAATATTGGAAGGGAAAGCACTTGGTGTTGAAGCGACAGGTAAGACGCTGGTCAATTTCTGCTTTTCTTTTTTTTCCCCTGTTTATAATTTCTTAAAAAAAGAATTACTGTCACATAATTTTTACATTAAGAGATCACATGTTAGAACCCATATAGGTGAATAAAAAGGTAAATATTAAATTCATTATTTTCTTCTGTAAGATAATTTTTTTTTATTTTACAGTCAAATAGCTTTTTTTATTGTTATAAATGGCAGTTAAGGTTCTGAATTTAAATGTACTCCCCCTTTGTTTAAGAGCCAGATTTTTTGCTTTTTCTTCCTCTCAGGACCTGATCGATGAGTGGAAAGCGAAGGAGATCAAGCGTGGCAACAGCAACAAAACCATAGACCCTAGCTCACTAAAGTGGACCCCACCCAAAGGGACATAAGCACTAAGATCCTCAGGCTACTAAATGAACTCACCTCCAGCCTCACAAGCCACAAGTAGCCTAGACCTACGAACTGTCAATAAAGACTAGTGATCTTTCTTTCAAGTTTTTACCCCGCTTACTTGTGTCCCAAAACCTTTTTTTACTTTTATATTTTACTTTAACATATATTTTTAACGGCATACGTTCCAAGTCCAATGATTTTTGACCTAAACAATTGTCAAACAGCAGTAGAAAATCTCTTGTATTTGTTGTAAAACCGCCTACGTCTACTAAGCTTTGAATGTTAAATAATAAATGGTGCAACGTGGTGGATAACATGAATGTTTTGCTTTGCTCATGCAAGAAAAAAAAACATACATCTGGCAGCATTTATAGGCTGTTAATTTTATTTCATTCAAAAAAATGTGCATTTTGAAGACAGCTGTTT
This sequence comes from Acanthurus tractus, assembly GCA_029783725.1. Classification (NCBI taxonomy): domain Eukaryota; kingdom Metazoa; phylum Chordata; class Actinopteri; order Acanthuriformes; family Acanthuridae; genus Acanthurus; species Acanthurus tractus. The sequence continues at coordinate 12,791,296 of JAQNCA010000017.1, read as the reverse complement.
TTGTTTGGGATTATTAACACAGTAATCACTAGCATGAATTGAAACTGTAAGCAGAGTGTTTTTTGAGGAGTCTGATGTATGGTAACGTCTTCTTTGGTTGATGTGAAATTGTATAGATGATATTAATATGTACTTTTGTCTTCTCAGTACAGGATTTGGATCCATTCCTCTGAACCTGCCAAATGAAAGGATAAGAAATTTTATTATTTTTAATTTGCTGAGAATTCAAAAAGTGAAGACATTTCCACTGTAAAAATGCACAGAAATAAAACAACCTCAGGTTTTTCTACTGATACAATCATACCTTGCTTGTGTGGTTTCTCTGAAACATCGATTGCAGTGGTTGTTGCAGATGGAATAACTCTGGTTAAAGACTCTGTGATGCACAGAAAACATTTTAACAGGACTTTCTTGGCCTTGTACTTTTATTCCTAGTTGTTAAATGTGTATTAGCAATTTGATATTTTTAATATCAATAAAGCTGCCCTGATATTTTGAAACAAGTTTGAGATTTTGTTGTTGGGTTCATTTGCTTACCACCACTAGAAATGCTCCGTCCCATCAGGCCCACAAACATTTCACCTTTATTTCCTGCAAGGGAGTTGCATGGTTATAATGCAAATATATCACTGCCATAAAGAAAACTCAAATAGTTCAAAGTGAAAAGTTATTTGGAATCAAAAATCAAATCTTGTTTTAAAGACATAGCAGTTATTACAGGATTTTTAGTTTTAAAGCTGCATTACACACTAAAGTTTAAAACCAGTGTCAAGCTGCTTACGTCTGTTTACTTGAAATGGTTCCTTTACACCTATGAGGGTGAAATACAAATAAAACAGTGGTTTTATTTTTATACCATATATTCTCTATGTAATTAGCTCTAAAAATATTTGGATAATTTTTTAGAATTTATTTTAATTTTTTTCATGCAAAGATGAATTTGAGGCCACCTGAGCGTTTTCCCATGAGTCCATAGAAGCGAAGGGCTTTCGATCTCTTCATCAGATCAACAATTGGATGGGTCAGATCTGTCTCCAGTGACTCACTCTGACAGGAAAAATCCATAACAAATAAGATTTGGTGAAATCTCAAAAATGATAACTTATATTAAATCATATTATTAAATTAATATTTTGTGGGGTTCAAAATAATTTTCATTGTCACCAAATCACAGAGCATTTAATCATGTTTTATTTGTCATCACTTAAGCAGGAATTTGGAGGCATTTCTGTCCATATTCTCTCTCAAGAACATTGGATGTGTGATGCTCACCTGCCAGTCTTTATATAACCCTCTCTCCTCTTCCACGGTTGAAGTCAGTGCCTGACAAGTTCGCACCAAAGTACAAAAAGTCACAACAATGAGTTGGATCTTCCAGTTATCCATTTCTTGGTCTCGGGAAAATGCTTTGCGTTTGTATCTCTTCAATCAAAGTAGTATTTTCCTAGCTGCAAAATCAAAAATTACATTTACAAATGATATTAGACTGATGCATTCAGTGTTACTCTGCCTGCCCAACTGTAACCAGGGTGCATTTATACCTCTACACCCCATGCTGGCAGACCCCTCCCCTCCATACAGAAAATAAACACTTGCTTCCATTGCATTTAAAATTTAATATAAATTGTACAATATGAGGTCTGCTATTACCTCAGTATTTTGAATTTTGCATCAGTTATACATAATGAATCAAATATTACCTTGTTTTAATTCATTGAATATCTTTTTTTTATTATTTGTTCAGTAGTTGAAACTGTTACCCAATTTACAAGCATTGTTAAATTCTAAGAAAAACACCCTTTACATTCAGCAACAGTAAAGCTTAAATATTTACATTTTAGATTGTCACCTTTCATCTCATTTTTATTAGCCGTCTGGATTGCTATTTGTCTAAAAATATTCTCTGATGTGCACACGCGTCTTTGATATTACCGGGGAACGAGGCAGGACACACAGGCATATCTGGTCTTTGAGTAATGCTTTGCAAATTTAACCATTTGCTTTGAAGGCAGAGCTTTACTGGTTACTTGGTTGACTTGCTGAGTTACTGTAGGTTCTTGATTTATTAAGTGAGGCAACACAGACATGACCAATAAGGCTATATAAGCTGTAAAAGACTTGGGTGAGATGATTTAAGGCTAAAATATTGAAGTTTAGTTGTAATGCTGATGGGCAGGAATCAAGCAGATGATAAAAAAAAAAAGCTTATTATTCACAAAAGCCTGAAAGTAGACAGCTGAAACTTTGAGTGCAATGAAATTTGCATAAAATATGTTGTGCAGTGTGAACAAATATATGGAAATAGTTACAAATGTCAATATTTTGAAAATTTGGACTGATATGGATATGTCCATAAGGCTGTTTATTTTCCTTCTCCTGAGATAATTACCCTGTTGTTAAACCTTTTCATGATCTTTACTTACTTAGCCATTTAAATGCTCTGTTTTAATGAAAGGTGAGCTCCTTTTCTAACACTCTTGCTATAGAAATATCTGGAGAGGCAATTACCTAACAATCAGTGTGCTGTAAGGATGCCCACTTGAAACAAAGCTGACACACACATCAAATGCTTTGATCAGCACACAGGTGCTTCTAAAAGCAAGAAAAGCCTGGGACAATTAGGCCTGAAAGGCAATTACACCTGAACAGCCCTCATGTGCACGTAGTGTAGCCCACAGCTAACATGGAGTGCAGAATCAAAAGAAATCAGAGGCACAGTATCTGCATATGAAATGGTTTAGTCACAAAGAGCTCCCCGTAATGACAGAATGCTGCGTCTCATCCATGAGACGCATGGGAGAGGTTTTTGGGGAGGCCATTTTTAGGATATGAACTGCTCACATCTGGTGATTCACTGCAGGTGTCGAGCCTGATGTTAACCTCTGATCTTTTTCACCTTAAAATATGCAACCCGTCCTGTTTATTATTATAACAATAAATCTACATGACGTTTTAAGTGATACAAAACAAATGTAATCATTGGAATAGGAGCACTGGTTGTAATTAAACCAAAAATATACATTACTACCTTGCAGTTGCATCATGGGATACCGATTTGTCAGATGAAGATGCTAACTTGGAAAAACTGTAACCGTACTTTCCTGTATCTCTAAGGCTTGCATGAAGAGATCAACTGTTTTATTTTTATTAAGAGCAGCTTGTCCATAAATACATCAACATGGATCACAGATATATTGTAACTGATTTTTATGTTGAATTAAACAGCCAATACTGTCTCCTGCTGAAAAACTATTCTTTGTTTAGCCAATGTTTATTAACTTTTAAAAAAGTTAACTCATTAAGTTCAGTTTATTGGTCGTTATATTTTTAGGTAATTTCTACACCATAAATTTTTGTCTGTATCTAGCAACACAATGTTTCAATTTATGACATTATGAAATATTTAATCGTGCTACCAGATTTAAAGCATAATTATGTAACTATTTCTTTTTAAACTAATAACTTAATAATCATGTTGATGGTACACTGACTTGTAAAATGAAGAATGGTAAAATTATATTGAACCCGGCGTAGCGCTTCAAGAGGCCCCTTTGACAAACAGAAAATGAACTAGATCATATTTTATAGATAAAATAGTTTTTGGTTTTGCCTCTAGCACTCTGATATTCCTGTTCTGGGATTGACGGAGTTTTTTCTGACAGTAACCTGTCAGTGCTGAGTGGCTTCTGGCTAGCCGCGCGGCCAGCTGACAGCGCGAGGCACCGTGTGTGCTTTCAGCCACACCGAATCACAGGAGCGTTGGACCGCCACGAGGCCGAGGGAGACCCAGTGCGGGATGTTGGTGGCTCAGCAGCCTCAACATGACAGAGACAAAGATAAAGAGGACAAGACAGAGAAGAGAAAAGGATAAAGTGAACGAGCCAGACAACTAAATGCCCCGCTTGCTTTTCAGTTGTTGGGCAACTAACTTATTTGTCAATTAACGGCTGCAAGACCTGTGAACCTCTTACCATCAGAC
>JAQNCA010000017.1:12758068-12770508 GCA_029783725.1 Acanthurus tractus | reverse complement strand
ATTAGTCCTATTAAATGACCTGAAATCATTGTAATATGAGGTGTTTTTTTATTTTGAAATTTTGCAACTAATTTGTTGACATGGGTAAGCTCATATACATAAAAGTTATCATTTCTGAATGCAAAAAATTAGCTATGATCTCAGTTCTCCAAGGTACAACTCGCATATATTGCTGTTTTGATGAGACAATACCATGTGTGTCTTTCTACTCTTTGGACAGGAACATGTCCCCTGCTCCAGGAAATGAGTCGGGCCAAAAGCCCCTTGATGGTGGTTGGGGCTGGGTGGTAGTGTTTGGAGCCCACATTGCCATTGGATTTGCTTACTCCACGCCTAAAGCCCTCTCCATTTTCTATCCAGAGATCCAAGATGACTTAGGGTCCAGCTTCAGTGAAATAGCATTGATTTCCTCTATCATGCTAGCTACCATGTATGCCGGCGGTGAGTTGACTCAATCAGCAAGGCCCTCTGTTGTATCAGTTTGCTGATACAAAAAAATAACCACTGTTATTATGGGTTGAACACTTCTAAACAATCAAGAACTGTCTTTTTTTTTTTTTTGTACAGATCAGTTGCTTTGTACTGTTAAAAAAAGTTAAATATGTCTTTGTTTTTTAAATGTGTGTATTGTTTGGTAACATTCCTGAACAGGTAAAGCATCTTGTGCATATTGTCTTCAGATGCACTGCACTTCGCCCTTTCCTCACTATATGGCTGTTTTTTGGTTTTTTTTCTTCTCTTTTTGCAATGTTTATTCTGGTTTTCCCCCGTTCGGTCACTTAATGCACGTGCGCTATGATGCATGTGCAGAAAAGACGCTGTCCACATTTGTGCAAATGGTATCACGCTGTTCCACTGATCAACAGGTAGATATGCTGCAATACACCAGCAAAGGCGGGGAAATAGATGACTAGTAACATTCATGTGCACAATGCAGAATTAAAAAAATCAGTTTTCAGGGAAAAAAACATGCTGGAAACACATCGTATTAGGTTAAGTAACACTAAAAGAAACATAACTGTTTTCCTTAAATTTCAGGGGGGCCCTTTAAGAACTTACCTGCCTTTTACCACAAAAAAATTCTAAAAGACAAAAAAGTTTAAATTATTTCTGAGAGAGACATGGTGGTATAGACACAGACAGAGAGGGGGGGGCAGTTACATTACCATGTATATACACACGTGCAAGTTGCTAAAATAAAATGTAGCAGACATTTTACAGTTCCAAACAGTTCTCTCTGGTGGACAGACTATGTAATGGAGCAACTGTGTCTCAGCTGCTGGAAACAGTTCTCCAGCAGTATATCTCCTTGTCATAATACACATATGCTGATACATGGGTAGTAAGCCACATGGTAACCATAAATACAATAACCTTAAATCCAGAGAAGCTGTGGAGCTGTTTTGAATTCAGTGGAATAGTGAAGTCACATGCCTTCAAGCCTTTACAGGTTCTGTAGTCAGCACCTCTAAATCAATACTCCTGACACAACTAGAGAGTACATTTATATTTGCTTTCACACAGTAGCCTGCGGGTCAACCAGGCTGAGATGCTTTTGTTTTGTGTTGGTCTTGTTTTTATTTTTTTGGTTTGTATTTTGTTTCCTAAGGGCTCTGACACCTCAGATTTACCTCCAAGAACAAACGCTGAGTATGGTCTCCTGATCAAACGCACTTTGAATCGCCTCAAATCTTCTGTTAGAAGTTACAGCACCAAAAAGACATGAGCTACCTGCCAGCTGCACATGCGCGTACCTGCATGAGAGGGGTTAAACAGTCTGCGGTTTGTATTAACTCATCAGTTGGTGTCACGGCCAAAACGAAATTCCAGTTTTATTGCTCAGTAAAGAAAAATTTGGCCTCTTTCTTTACTACAAAGAAAACGACTGTTGTGCTGCCTGCTTATTTGACCCAGATGGATAATTGATAAATTGACCTCACGAGTTACGGCACCCTCTGAAACCATTTAAGGCATCCTAATAGGGAGAATGATGTCAGCATGAGCTACTCACATGGCTCAAATTGACCTACGGACACTGACACTGTTAATCTTGATCATTTATAAGTAGATCAGCTTTTTCCTCTTTAAAATTACTGTGTAACACACAAATGTTTTTTAAGCAAATTTGACAAATAAGGATTTAAGATTTAAAAAAAAAAAAAGTTTTGCTGAGATGAGAAGATGGTTTGATGCCAAACTTTTTTTACAGCAAAATTCAGGCAACACTTTTCAAAATAAAGGCACTACTTCTTGCAAAGTGGTTGTCAAAGAATAACCGATTCATCACAAATTGGTAGTTACAGCAAACAGTTGTGTTCATAAAAAAATCAGGATTATTTGTTAGATGGAAGATCGAAAAGGTGTTAACTGTTTCAAAAGACAGAAGTTATGACTTCAGAAAGGTGTAGAAAACAAGCAGAGTTCTGTATGGTAGAGATATTTTCTCTCCTTCTGCTCTCTTTGTGTTAATAATCTTATGACCAGATACATTTCGTGATCCCTTGAGGCAGTTTGTTCAGGCAAACACGGTTCTGCTTAAAGAAACACAGCCCTTCTCATCCATTAGAATAGACTCTTCTGTTGGTTCCAGAAAGAAAAAGACAAAAGGCAAGCGTGACTGCATGACTGGCAAAAAACAAAAACTACCCAGCTAAACTTTTGCTGAGACACAATGTACTGTCCTCTGGCTGAGATTGGCGTATTTCTACTACTGACTTTACTTTCTTTGTAGTTGTCACTGCACAACTTCACATTTATTATGTTCTGTCAGTGTCTTCTCTGCTTTTTTGTGTGCCTCCCAGCTTGAACTTGCTAGATCTATGATGAGTGGTAGACAGAACTCGAACATGTGTGAAAACAGCTGGATGCTCTGAGTTGCTGGCTCCACATTACATCACACCGCTCATGGGTGTAGTATGAACCAATTTCTCTGTTTCATCCACAGAGTGTGACAGAGTTTTTTTTTTTTTTTTTTTTTTTTGTTTGAAAATATATATCCCCCCCCCCCCTCCCAACTTCTAAGCCTATATAGAATTGCTTTGGTTGACTCATTTATGGGCTCTCCCACACCGAGGTGTGAGTCAGAGAGGCTCAAGCACAGTTTCTTTTGGAGGAATTTTTTAGTTTTTGTTGTAGCCCCCAATCCAAACCCCTCTCATATACACACAGTCTCCCTAATAGTAAAGTACACATGAAACTAAAGTGGAGGAGGGCCCAGATGTAGTGGAGTTTGACAAATCTGAACACACAAGCAATTCAGGGGAGCACCTCTAAATTAGTTCCATACCTTGGCTGACAGTGGTGAGGTCATCCCCCATAGAAAAGGAGTCTAAACTGGTGATCCTGACAATGCTCAAATTTCATACTCTCTCTGCTGCTGTCATTATAGACCATCATACAAAATGTCAAGTATTTACAGGAGGATAGTCTGTCGTCAACCATAACCTGTCCTGAAAGATAGACCTACAGCATTTTGTTTAAAAAAAGTAAAAAAAAAAAAATGGAAGGGGAGGGTGGACCACACATCAAAACCTCACACTCGATTAACACATATGGATCTGACATTAATCCTGAAGGTTCCTTTAAGTATGTCAATGGAAAGCCATCCATCTGTCTTCGTCCTCAGACAGAATATCCACCCGGGGTCTGGAAGTCTAGGACGCAACACGCAAAACCACAGCGAATATAAATAAATGGCTGTATTTCTCTCCCTGCCTTTGTCTGGTCAGGACACTCCGTGGAGAGCCTGCCAAGTTGAGCATCTACATTTGGGTTTGGCTGTTCCCCTCTCCCGACAGCTCAGCCTAGGCCAAACCACAGGAAAAGGAAGCGAAAGGTCCTCTCTGAAGGGCTTATAAAATATTGTCCGGGGTAAAAATGGCTGATGTGAATGGCAACATTCAGTCCCTCCACTACAAACAAAAGGCCTTTAAAGGAGAAACATGGGCTAGTCGCTGTTGTTTTTACTACCTTTGCTGCCCAAACCCTCTTGTTTTACTGTTTCTCATAGTTCATTTGAGTTTCTAGTAAGTGCCTTGTGTTTCCTGGCAGAGATATTGTGCATGATATGGTGTAATAATCTTCGAAGCAGCTCTTTAACTGTTTATTAGCACTGCTGAGGCATAGTTTTGGCTTAAAATTCCCTAGAGACACCATCTAATGTAAATGTTGGCAGTGCTGTCACTGCATGTAGAGTCATGCACAGGTTTTAATGCTGTAGAAATAACATTACAATCACAAAATCTATAGTTTGTATTTTTTCAACCAGAGAATCTGGTTTCATGCTATTTTAACCATCACAGTTTCATTTAACATTAGTCAAGTTGGATTGGATTTTCACTGATTCAAATCCACAAGGCATTAAAAAAATAAGAGGAGATAGAGTTGCTGCTGCTGGTGAGTCTTTGGGCAAGGCATCCAAAACCTTGACTCCTACAGTGTAGCCCCTCAGTTGCTAAAATTTAAATTAGTAGCCTACATGATTTTCTTGGGCATTGCCAATAAATCATTAATGTTCTGCTGACTTTCAGTGCAAGATTAAAAAAAAATCATTGTTCTAAACACCTGTGGTCAAAAATATGAATATGTTATTTTGAAAAACAAAAATCTTTACAGCATTACTTTGAAATTTGGGAAATTGTATTCACTCTCTTGCTGAGAGTTTGATGAGAAAATTGATACCACTCTTACATCCGTATGCTACAAAGCTACAGATATTGGCTGGTTAGCTAGGGGGAAAACACCTAGCCTTACTCTGCCCTAAAGATCAAAAAAATTTGCCAATGGCCACCTCAAAATCATAATAAATGATACACTAGATCTTCTTTGCTCAGGATGTACAAAAAGCTAAGTGTAAAAAGTCATACTGCAGTGTATAAGACCATTTCTTGGTCACCCCTTGGAACTTCCTTCAGTCCATATCTAACATTTTAATTAGTGATCTTTATGGATACTGGTATGTGTTTTTGTTTCTTTTGAGCAGAGCCACGCTAGCATTTTCCTCATTTTTTCCAGCTTTCGCTCTAAGCCAAGCTAACTAGCTGCCAGCTGCAGCATCTTATTTAGTATTCAAGCATGAAAGTGGTAACATTCTTCTCTTCCAACTCTCAGCGTAAAAGCAAATTTCGCAGAATATCAAATAATTAGGCTACTTTACTATCACAGTAGTATTTGTGAACAAGCATGTCACACTTTCAACTTTTAGTACCACACAAAGTTGCATCTAAGCCACCTCCATTTTTAAGTGTCAGTGCCCGAACCCTAAAATTGATTCCACAACTGTAAAATGCTTAGTTGCAACTTAACAAATGCACAGAATACTTGCAGTTTAAAAACCTAGCTGTGAAATTGAACTGATATGCTATGTGGAGGTCCTGATAAGGTCCTCTTCCATTCCAATGTTTTTCTGTTTCTGGACCGTGGAGTTTTAACCTCCCAACAAACACACAACCAGTGTATAACACTAACCAATGTCACAAATACTTAAAGTCAAACAGTAAAGCAAACTATTCGCCTCCTACACACACAGTTACAAACCAAAGACACAAACATGCACCACACACATCCTCCCACTCTTCCATCCGCTGTCTCTTTCTTGACAGTGTCTGTGACAAAATATAGCTGTTTGTTTTCATGCGTGTGTTTAGTGTGATCTACATATATCATCCTAAAAGCTTAAAAACATATTTAGAGTTTGTTTCAATAAACGTGCACTGACCTACACACTCGTAAACATATGTAGACGGGAAAGTGCAGCATGAATGCATGGTAAAATGCACTGGTGCATGCGGTGTATGCACGCATAAGGTGTGTGTGCGAGGACTCCGTGTGCCAGTGTGCTGTGTGTGGAGGGCCATCTGGTCACCCGTGCCATGCCTTGGTCCCTGTGAAGTGCTGTCAGCGTGGTCGTTGTGGTCTCCCGTGGCGACTGAAGGCTTGCTGCACAGCACTTCCAGCCCAGGCAGCCGACCTCAGAAAAGGAAATTTGGGTCGCTCAAATGGAGGGGTTGCTCCCGAGCTATTTACAGAGCCCTCTACCGGTCCAGCGCCACCCACGATATTCCATATGAGAACCAGTGTGTGTGGTGCCTGTGGTGTGGTGTGTGTGAGTGTTGGGAACCGAGGGGGGTGGCGGGGTAAGTGTGCGTGTGTATGTGAATGCAAGTGCTTTTATGAGGAAATGCAGGCCTTATATTCATGTCGGCAGGCACGTGTGGTGTGTCCTGGCTTACAAATGCATGTCTATTTAATTCTTTATTAAAACCATTATATCCTATTATCAGAAACCTGCTACTGTACACTTTATTTTAAGCTGCAGCCAATAAAATAATTAGCTGCACAAGTAAACAGACACACTTTTTCTTTGACACACGTGTCAAATGCCATAGATGAAACATTTCTCATTCTACTGCAACATAAGAACACAAAAACCACAGATGCATATTCCATGAATCATAAATCACTGTCAAATGTATGGATAATGTATCTAAAGACTGCATACCGGAGCTGAGACTAGGCCAATCCATTTCTAACCTTGCCTGTGTAAACATCTGGGGCGTCATGGTTGCAGATCATGGAAATATGATGAGGATATGGAGAAGAGCGGAGCCTCACATTAATGAGAAACCTGCCTGTAGGAAACTTTGGTTCAAGTGAGATCATGGGCATTTCTCTTTTGATGCCCATCAATTGGGTTTAGTGGTTTTCTGCTCGAGCTGTGTAGACGTGGGGAATAATGCTGAAACAGAACTGTGGGTCGATTCGGCAAGACGCAGACAATCTGTTGTATATTCACAATATTTTAGTGATAAACCACATCTAGTCTACTGAACACAAGCAAAACTCAATGAATGGAGAACTGGGGAAATCAGTTGAACAGATGAACATGTTTATAGCCATATCATAAGCTGTGGTAAGGTAGGGTCAAGTACAAGAGCAAAAATGAGCACTTCGCCTACGCCCCCCTTGATGTATCTAAGAGAGGTAAGCAAGTAAACAATCTCTTACACGCCTACAGGCCGAGGACGGTCCACTGCCACCCAAGGGGAGACCTCCAGCATTTCTCAAAGTATCCCTATGTTGTGAATATTAGGTTAAGGTTATTTTAGGCCGACCCGCTCTAGAAGAAAATTACAGTGCAAGAAAGGGGGTGAAAAACCAAGTGGGCTGTCCACCATGTAATTTTCCTGTTTCTCTTTCAAAGGATGAGGTATTCCTCGAGGAAGCCCTGTTAAATTTACAAGCCATGACCCCGCATCAGTGGGAAGGAGGCTTCTCTGACAGGGAAGAAGAGGCATGGATGGAGCTTCATGATTTTATGTCCAGCACTTGATGGAGCTATGTCACCGCTTTTCAAAATCATGTCTGTTCATAACATTTTTATAGATAGGCTTGGTATTCCAGAGAAGGTGATAAATCACACCTTTTGTACCTCTGTCACAGCTTAGCACCAACACTCATGCATACCAGATTTGGCTGGCATAAGATTCTTGAATAAGACCCTTTGGCTGATCCAAAAAAAACCTCACCCTGAATAAAGGTCTTTCCTGCCTGAACAAGAGAGCAGCCTTTGGAAGAATGAAGATGATCACTGCTTACTCCTTAAGTGTTTCTCCAGACGTCTCAACCATAATTATGCCAGTCTAGGAGAATTACAGGTACCCTGGCATTACCTCTAATACACACCAAGATACACACACACTTACCTTTTCTTTATCAAAAGGTGCTATGCTCTTGTTTTCTCCTGGTTCAAGTTCATAAGTTGCTCAGAAAACCATTTAGCTTTGCTACTTTGATCTTTGCCAAGAGTTTCTTACTGGCTATAATTACGCATGAACATCTCATGCTAAATTACAGCCAAGGAATTCATGAGGCTCGAAAGCAAGCGATTGAGAGTGTTGACACATATTGCTGTTAATGCACTGCTAATGCATCATCGATAACTCCTCCTCCAGAGTCTTCCAGAGCATCCTCATCTACGAGCTGCAGTACGAGGCCGTATATTCTTCCTCTGAGTTTCCAAGGGGCCCCTGCTGTAGTGTGGGGAGGGGGGAAGGGATGTGCGCTGCAGTGCGGCTTGCTGGTTAATTATGGGTCGCGAGCTGCAGCTCGGCTGGCCTGGGCGGGTGTTGGAGCCAGTGGGTCTGGCACAGGGAGGTCTGGCCACAGACCCCGGCGGTGACGGCATGAAGTCTGGGACGAGTCAGAACACCAGCCCGGGGTTTGGAGCATTCCTCGCATTCCCTCCTCCCATGGCTGCCTGCCTGTGTGTGTATGTGTAGATGTGTATGAGAAAGAGAGCAAGGGAAGGAAATGTGTGAAGGATTCAAAGCGTGTGCATGTTCATAAGGACGTGTGCATGTTTTCGTACTTGCTGTATGGATTGTGTGTCTGTGCGCAAAACAAGACAACGTCAATTTCAAGCCCATCTCAACAAGTGGTATCAGAGCTGAGAGTGAGAATAACAGAAGTTTTGGATGAAATTGCTGTCACTTAAGGGACAGATTTCTTTGGCATGCTTATATAGCTGAATGATTTTTTCCTGTTTAACTAGTCTAATGTCTTAACACTTGTTTAAAGTAGAGCAGGGCTCGGTTTCTTCTGTTTTCCCAGTTGAGAAACACATCTATCCTCAAGGCAAGAACCAGAAAAGTTGTGTAAAAGATGTGATTTCCTATCGATGAAAGTATACAAAAGGGGCAAGAATGACTCTTTGAAACCTGAACTTCATTTAATAAGCATACTTTTACAGGATAAAACACCATCATGCCTTAAGAATAAATTTAATGAAGTTTCACAATGGCAGTGTTTTCAAGCTTGTTTCAATATGACATGACAGATTGGCAGCAGAACAAAACATGAGATAGATAAGAGGCAGCACAATAATTAATTTTTGTAAGAGTCAGCAGAAGATAAAATTCAGTCTGTTCCCCTTTGAGAGTTTTGCCATATTTCATTGCAGAGTGTGAACTGAAGTGGAGTTTCTCACATGGTACTAGTTGCTTTTTATAGTATCACCTTTGTTGATATTCAAAGAGAACTGAGCCAACACAAAAAAAGTGCTTAACAAAGTGATTGAAAAAAGTATTCAATAAAGACTTAAGATGTAATTGTATGGTTTTGTAGGACTTAACTTTACAGTTTTATATACATATATTAACTATTTTCTATTAGATTAATTGAAAGTATCTTGAAAATAACTGTTAGATTGTATTATACAGTTTATAGGGAAAACATGAAAAGTCCTTGAAAGTTTTTTTAAGGCTCAAATGAATATTCATACATTGTACTCCATATTTGTTAAATTGAATACTTACCCATGGACAATTAACACAACTTTTTAGGCTCCGTTGAGCTGCTTAGCACCAATCAAGAGACATTTAAAATAAATTGACTGCCATTGCAATTATCTCTATTTACCATATAATAACCATGTAAACACCAAATAGTTCTTTCCATGAAACTGACATCTTACATCATTCTCAGCAGAGGTTAAGTGATTAGGTTTAGCTGCACGCCTGCAGAGGCAACCTCTCAGCAGGTGTTTAAAGCACTTTTAAAGCATTTCTATGTGTGTTCAGAGGAGACAAGACCTGCTGCAGACACAGACAGACACAGCAAAGACGACGAGGAAGTCTCTGCACACTGAAAACACAGATCAAAGCACGCAGCTTGTCGACAGGCTGCCGTGTGTACTTAGTTCAGACAATTCTTTACATTTAAGCTTTTTTTCCCCTTCCTCAAGCATTCAAGTCAAATGTGGTGTCAGTGTCAACATATTGACATAAAGTAACCGTTCTCATTCAGCTGTGGAAAATTCATAATTTTAAAACAGAGTCCTGCTGTCTTATTTTTAGCTGCCTTGATGTGGAGCTTTGCTTTAAAAAAAACACTAACAAGGAAGGAACCTCCTCAGTTTTGTCTTCATATTCAAATCTGTGCAGCTTCCCCCAAAGGTAAAAAGTTAGATTGCTCTAAAATAGCACCAAAGTGGGGGAGAGGGCCACCAAAAAAGCCCTATTTCTTGCTCCCCACACAACTTTTATTTTGACAAGGCTGGGAGAATAGGGTATTTATATATGGGGCTGTGTGCTGTGGTTTCTCCACAATTACAGAGTGGCAGTGCTTAGACTGGGAGGCGTGCTGAAGGTTTATGGAGGGGGACATGAGGGGACCAGCCCTCCCGAGCCTCTTACAGTCTGACGTATAGACTTAAATACCACACATTCATACAGAAACGTGACTTCCACCCCAGCACAATCAATATCAAGCTTACAAGACTTGCAGATGACTGCGCTGTCTTCTGATGACCCACTGGAGTAATGTTAATGTGAAAGCATGCATTTAAAAGTATGAACAGAATTTTTCCAAGTTGAGCCAAACCTCCGTAGCCCCAAACCTTTACATTGCAATGAGGCTCAATTTCAGTGTTTAGAAGGTGGTCAGTAATGTTTTGAGTGGTTCTGGCGTGGGCTGGAGCCTCTCTTTGTAGATCTACTGTATTATGGTTGCGATATAAACAAGGATTTTCTACCAAACGTCTTGCACAACCGCTGCAAGCCACGTAGAGGAGAACAGTGGGAGTTTGTGTTTGTTTCATGGATGCTGTGTTGAATCTGGCATCAGCTTCTGCAGGGGTGAGCAGAGGGGGGAAGCAGGGGTTTGCGGTTCTGCCGGGGGAGCCTGGAAGTCAGTCAGGGCGGTGGCTGAACCACCTTCCCTCCACAAGCCTACATCCACCCCACTCCCCAAACACACACCTACATGTGAACACACATTTTTACAGAAGCACATATAAGCGCATATAAGTAGAAAGAAACACACACAAACATCCAGGCTTCATCTCCACTTTTGCCTCTCGAAAGCCTCTCAGTGCAGTGGATTGAGGGAGATGGCGTGCCAGGCAGGCAACAGGAAATACAAGACAGCCTTGTTTACAAGGGAAGCACGTGATCCAGCTACACGCACCAGAAAGACTGGAGCCACAAGAGAGAAGAATTAATTAAACACCTCTTCAGCAGTCTGTAGCAAACCAAATACCTTTGGTAGCTCTTTTGATGAGGATATAGACTTTTATTTTCACTGAAGATTATAATGCTTTAGACTTGCTCATGCCTGTCTATATGTCAAGCTTGGCTTTGAAATGTAATACAGCTCCAGGCCTGTGAGCGCTTTCGACAACAGGCAGTGAGCTTGTTGTGTCTCTGCGCAAGAATGACAGATACCTGCAAATGAAAAACAAACAAGCCGAGCCAGTGCTGATAGATATACCTACGGTCTTCTCAGTGAACTGACACAGATTTTGGTTTGGCACAGTGGGCAGTGTATGTGTCAGCTGTGTGCTGATAGCATCTTCATCCTGTTGAATATTTTTAATGCCGAGTTGATCATCTGAATCTCCTTGTTCGTGTTTCCAGGCTTGTTCTTGTTCCCACCTACGCCTGGATTTAGTCACCATGGCGGCAAAACAAATACCTGCATCAAATGTAGCATTTCAATCACAAAACCTGCATTTTCTACCCACCTTAAAGGATATCATGGTTTCTGAGTGGAGACAACAGTGCATTAAGGTGTGTAGAATGCATTGTGTGTTTGTTTGCGTTTGTGGTTGGTAGTCTTAAGGATTAATGTGATGTACACAGTGTGGTTTCAAGCATAACTGAGAATAAATGAGAATATTGTGATGTCACAGGTCTGGTGAAATGTTAAGATGTCACTGACTGAGCTAGTGAGTAACTTACAGTAATATGAGCTGACTGTTACAGTACCCCACTGTCTGGCTGCAGGTTTTAAAGCAAATATGATGGTTGGATCATTTTTCACCTCTTCAATAGTGTAACTTTTGTTTCAGAGTCATTATCCATCCAGATATGACTGTAAATGACTGTAATAAACAATACAGAATAAGGTGTTTGCATATTTCCCACTTGCATTTTAACAGTGATGTAAAAGGGTTAAGATCTATTACTTTGGTAAAAGTATTAACACAACACTGTGACTACTGAATACACATTACATGTAAAGGTCCCACACTGAAACTGTTATTTAAATGGAAAATAAATCACATTAAACAAAATCTTTTAAAAAAACTTAATTTTGTTATATAATTAAATTAGTTGTCTACTTAAATAATCCAGAAAATTCTGCCTTACGCAATAGTTACTGTTTAGCAATGATAACAGCAACTTCCCTTGATCCAATATTGCTTCAGGTCACCATCAAACTTCATCTTTTGTTTATTGTTTTGTGTTAAAGACTCTATGGTGGCAGAAATTACATATTATGCATGTAAGTATAAGCATGTACGTATAATCAGAGAAACGTACTTTTAAGTCCCACTCCAGACACATCTTAAGGCTCTTAAAAAGACTGGTTAGAGACCTTAATAAGACTAATATTTTGTTTATATATTTTTTTAGACTAAAAAAAAAAAAAAAAAAAAC
>JAQNCA010000017.1:12744738-12757968 GCA_029783725.1 Acanthurus tractus | reverse complement strand
AAGACAAACTTATTTTTAAGTCCCACTCCACAAAAATATTAAGGCTATTAAAAATACTGTTTTGACACATTAATAAGAATAATATTTTTTTTATATATTTTTTTAGAAAAAAAAAAAAAAAAAAAACTCTGGAAAGTGCCTGGTTCGATATATACTCATTCCTCCTTATTGTCAAATTCTGAATGTATTACTCTGTGATTCTGTTATTCTCAGTCCTTGTGCTCTGGCAACTATTGCAAGTTGCACAAGGTATACCGGTGGGAGAGCTGTGTGCATCAGGATGCCTGCTAGAGGAAACATTGGAGAAACTCGACTAAAGGCTCCATGTTTGATACTCAGACTAAACGTGTGAGACTCAGATGAGAAGTCTGTTCTGCACCCATATTGGGCATTAGCAGGTGTATAAGAATAGCAATAGTTGTTTGCACCTTTAGTTTTATTTTATGTTTTGTTTTTTCTTTTAAAAACTTTTAGTTTTGTTGAAGCAAATTGTCACTATTTACACTGATCTGTTTGCCCTGAGATAGAGATTTCATTTTTTTTGCCTGTGATTGGTCTTTGATTTTGTTCTTAATCAAATCTAGCTTGTCCAGGTTTCTTTTGATTCCCAGCTTATAGGGACATGCTAAAACATCACTACCCTCAGCAGAGGAATGTTACAGATAATTTGCACCAAAATAAGTATAATATAGTCAAGGTCTGACAGCTTAGAGAAAGTAAACATGAAAACACATTTTTGAGTAAAGGAGGACTATGCTCAAAAAGTATTAGAAGTATTCAAAAATTTTCACAGTAATGCATATATGGTTCTTGTAACCATATACATACCATATTTAATATTATTGTGCATTCATGTAACTGTTGAGGTGCAACCCCTAATACTAATTATAAGAGCAGAGTGACAACAGCAATAATAATAAGAACGAAAACCACAATAACAGTCATAATAATGACAACCGTTGTAAACTTTCCTTTCATCTGTCATTTGATTGTTTTATTTAAAAAAAATCTAAATATAATGAATATGCTGTGACATCAAAATTAGCCCAAAAAGTAAAATTTAAACAATTAAAAAGAAAATTTAAAACTGGATATCTAATTTTTTTTTGCATCAAAAATGATTTAAGATGTATGTTGTATGAGCAAATATACTTACACCACTGGAACTTTAATACAACATTGTTGTAATCTCAGTTCTGTATAAAATATCACATTTAAGTAAAATTCCTGCATTAATTTTTCTTTAAATTAATAGCTTTAATTAGCTTAATAATAACAAAACTTGATAAGTGGCAATTGTTAATAGGCTTATTCATTTTAATACATCATCTTCTATAAGATAGCGAGATGTTTTGTATACCAAATTATGATTTGTAAAATAATACAACCTACAGTAAATAAATGTCCATAACAGTGGTTAAATGCAACATATTGTTTCTCTGAAATATGCCAGATCAGAGGTTTTAAAAGCAGCAAAATTTCACAGTGCTTTAAATACTTTAGGAACTTTTTGAACACCAACATTAAGCAGAAATATGTCATCACTCATATCAGCTTTTTCATTGACTGGTGTAACATGTTACCGCCTCACAGGTTTGTCTCTGGAGACGTATTTAGGGCATTTTTTATTTTCTCTGGTTCTTCCTCTTCTCTCTGCACTCAGTGACAGATCAAATAGGAACTGCTCCCGTCACCTGTCAAAGGAATGTGCCAGCGCTCTCATCCATCACCAGCTTGACTAGAACAGGCAGAGCTGTGGCTTGCTGAAGGCCCCAAAGAGCCCCCGGGGTAGCAGCACCTTACCTGGCGAATTGGCCGGGCTGCGTGCGTGCCGTTGTTTGGTGTGCGTGTCCAGATCAACATGCAGGTTTGGACTCACGCATGTTTACGAGGCATCGACGCAGCCAGTGGTTCCATCACGTGACCCAACATGTCCTGCCCTGCTCAGCGGCCTATGTGATGTCTGCGGTTTAGACAGGGCGTTCCAGTGTGTTCACCACCAACCTGGGAGAAAGAGGGGGGATTTGGCGTGTGTCAACAGGCATACCTGTAACCTGGGAGATGTGCCCTGCAGGCACCTAGTGATTTTCTCATGATTGTGATGGCCAGACGCAGACGACAGGGCTTGCAAAAGTAGACTCCTCAGCAGGACTGAGGTGGCTTAGCATGGCGTCAGACACACACACCACTACATTCCATTGGGATGCTCTTTATGCAAAGGGAGGGGTGTTACACCAATTGTGTGTGTGTGTATATCAATGTGTGTCTGTGTGTGTGTGTGCTTGTATGCCTGTTTGTGTGAGCCTATCACAATTACTGTTTGTGTTTGTGGCCACTGAGGGCCAATGTCATAGTAGCGCTCAGGGAACAGAACACAGGTTCAACCCTGAGAACCTGAGGAACCTGAGTAGACGTTAGGGGACTAACAGAGTCTAAGGGGCTTAGGCCTGGCCCGACACAAACACTTACCTACTGTTTCTGCTGTCTCCGTCACTGTGTACTGGAAAACAAGAGCTTTGGTGGAGACACAGGATCCGTGGGGTACAAGTGGGCTGCTACCAAGTCCTGAGCTTTTTGTTACATATCTCATGTTTGTTTTCGGTTTAGGTCATGTTGAAACTATACTGTATCACTCACAATATTCCTCTTGTATTTTTTTTCCCTCCCATGTCATCTCCCAGTTTTTTCTCTGAAGTGGTTCCCAACCTGGAGCAACAACAAGGTGGCCCTAAATGTGAGGTAAAGGTGTGCGGGGGGGATTAATCTTTGTCTGTCAGTTTGGAGACAATAGAAGGACCTTGTGATAAAAGACAAGCCTCGCGTGTGAGAGCACAGGGGGTCTTTGAGTGACGGCTGGCATTGCATGACAAACAAAAGCAAATGATTGCCATCAGCTGTCACGAAGCACAAGATGAAACGCTCAGTCAAGACAGATGAAGAGAGTAACTCCTACTGTTGCATTTCTAGTGCCGCCACACCTTAACACTCTGTTTTCTGTTTGATCTCACTTGTCACTGCTGCCTTTTGAGAACAACAGCGACAAGAGAGGAGTGTGAGCACATTTTTTTTTTGTACTTGAGCTTGTGCATGTGAAGGCATGTGTGCATATTTGTGTGAGCAGGGAATATACACTTAATGTACATGGCTTTATATGTGTGTTATCTCTGGTTAGGTTGCGTATGCTAGCACCCTATTCATATGACCATTTGCCTCAAGATAGCAGTCATTGTGCTGTAATTGGCCCACTTTCTCTCATCATCACTTTAAATTAGCGCTGCATTTGTTGTCTTTAGATTTGGCTCAGGCAAAAGCCTAACTGAGGCAAGCTGATATGATAATTAAGATAAGCTGGTTCTAGACCCTGAGGTGAGTCTTCCTGGTTGAGTTGTGTAATAGTAATAGCAGGGTTCCTCCACGACCAGGGATAGTGAAGCAGGGGAATCTCTAATTGCCCCAATTATCAAGGGAAACCTGCATTCCAGCAGGTGGTAGAGTGAGCAGGGCTCCGCTGAGTGTTATGACATTACCTGTGCTATTAGCTGCTCATTAGATTACAGCACTACAAAATATCCAGAGCTCAATTTCCCCCCCATTATTAAATGTTTTCATAAGTTCACCTTTAATAAACTAGGTTAGTTGAGAGCATAGGTTACAACCTCCTCAGGCAAACAAGAATAGGCTCATTTAATGTGCCATTGTTATGGGTGTGGTGATTTGTGAGAGAACAGGGTGGCACGCTGGAGTGAGATCAACTCTGACACAATGTAATCAAATGACCTCAGATCAAACCAACTTATTAAGTTCACCGAGTGCTCTAGGCGAGGTTTCAGTTAGAGCTTTTCTTTTGTTGTGCCGCCAGCTTGGACTCATCTGAATTTTTTTTCAGATTCATAATAAATCAAATATGTGATGAATGCTGTGATCACAGGAACATCAACTTTCCTTGTTTGATCTCTTCTTCCTTAAATCGTTCTAGAACTCAGGTATACAAACATACACTTAATGTGTATTCCTTCAAGGCCAAGAGCTGCAGGAGCACGGAAAGGGTCAAGGCTAATGTTGTGGCTAACCCTTGGGCATCTCGTGTCAAGAGGTTTGGATTAGTCACACTCTGAGGTGTACCACGTGCATTATTTATTAGCAGGCGTCCTTGTATCCTCCAACCCTCCACCACACCCCCAGTACCTGCCAGCTAGGATTTACACCTCTGGTGGAACTGGCAGGGGAAAGAAGCACACATTAATTAAGTAAATGGAGAGAAAGTGTGGCCGGGCTGCACTGACACACACTTTGTACGGCTGCCCTGTTCTCCTCTGTCTATCAGTTTAAAGTCATCACAGTAAATAAACCAGCGGGTGAAGGTGCAGTTTCCCAGCAGTCAGTCAGATTGAGTTTGAGCACATTTAAAACTTAATATTAATCACTGTTAATGTGACAGGCACCAGTGGGGGGACACGCTCTGTTGTTTTCAAGAAGTTACAAAGTAGTGTTAGGCCAGAGGTCTTAGAGGAGTTAATGGACGGAGGTGAAGGGGTTTCAGAGCTGTCATGAATTTTTAAATGTGATCAGGTTTCCCGTGCTCTTGTATATGTACAAATGCTCGGGCACATAGGAGCAGGATTTTGGTTCTTCTTGCACAGTGGAAAGAAAACCAACACCTCTAATCCCAACAAGGTGTAGAAGAGCAGAGGATCAGACTGCTGAGACCCGAGTGTGTTTTGGGACGTGTGTTCCCACACGTGAGGAGGGGTGTGCATATATTGGTGTGTACTTGAAAGGAGCGGAAGGATCAATAGCAGAAAATTACCTAATACAGTTATTTTATATTTTATGTAAACTAAGAGTTTGATTTTGTAAAAGATCAAAATTAGCTTACGGGCGGAAAAATCTGGACATAAGCAGTGAGGAAAATAAAATGAAGCAAGACTAAAAATCATCCAAAGATTAGTACAAACTCACAAAACTATATTTACAATTAGAAAAAAAACAGCCCCAGAATGATTTTAAAATTAGATATTTACTTTTGCTGAAATATACTTACCTGCAGTTCTCAAAGAAAAAAAAAATTTTTTTTTACTTAATGTGATTTTCTTTCAAAAGAGGCTTTTAACAAAAAATATTGGGTTTGGGAAAAGACAGTTGACCCTTGTTAGAGTTGGTTTTTATACTAAAGTTGAGCCAAATTAATTTGTAATAGTTTAAATTAAACCTGCAACTAATGTTTTGGCCTATTATGTTAAGCAGATACGGAGCAACATTAGCACTTTTTTGGGGTCATGTTCCTGGTGATTTGAAAAATGCATTGCTAATATTCACTCTCCCTTTAGGATTGCTTTGCCCCAACATCTAAAGCTAGTTGCTGTGTCTCTCTGTCTGCGTACAGTCATTTTAAATGGTTTTCGTTTTCACCAAAAACAGCCTGCAGTCCAAACTGGCAACGGTGAATCATACTGGTAAAGTATTGTGAAGGAGAACAAAAACAGAAACTAAAACAAATAAGTTAAACAACATACCACAACGCTCTGCAAATCAGGTTATATTTCTGCAGGTTTTTTACTGCAAGTGATCCCCCTTCATATTACTGATTATTATTACATCCTTTCTTGTTATGGTATTAATTGATTATTGATTATAGGAGATTTAAATAAAACTGTTTTCAGGATTAAGAGGTCAATTCTTTAAGATATTTGTGTCAATACAATTTAAAAAAGCATATACCTGTGTATTAACACTTACATGTTTGTGCATCAGGGTTCTATATACAATCGTAAACTTAAACTCTTTCAACTGCTGTCCACCCTAAATTATTCAACCATCTTTACCTACAGTATCTCAGATCTCCAGGAGGTGTGATGGGTCCCCTCAGCTCCTGTTTCCTCCTTGGTGCTAATTACATCTACATTTTGACGTCCTGCCTGCCTTCTTAAGACAACCACTAATGAAGTGCTCTCTATTAGGATAATAGCAGAAGACCATGAACCAAAAGACAGAAACACTTAGTTAACTCTCAGCTCAAACTTAGTTCACTTGTCTGTTCAAGTGTTAAGATTTCAATCGTTACCACTTAAATAATTATCTGTCTGTTTGGATCGAAAACATAAGACGTTATACATTTAGTATAAAGCTGAAATGTGTAAGAAATGGTCGATGCTTTAGTTTAAAGGATAAAAAAAACAAAACAAAACTGACATTAACAGAATTAAAGGAATGAACATTTTTAACATTTTATCAAAGATTTTTATGCATTGTGTTGCTGGGATATGCACTGAAGCCAGCATGCTAACCATTAAATCCCAGCCAGCCCTGTTTTGTAATACCTCTTTGCAACTCAAGAGGTGATAGTTCAATAAAATAGCCCTCCTTTAATTTCAGCACGTGGGCAGCCGGTTTGCTACCATTCACAAGCTCTATTTGCTTTTTCAGTTGAATAAACAAACAAAATAAGCAAAGAAAATGACAAGAGCGTAAATATTCTCACACCTATTTTCCTAACAGAACTAACAAGCTACTGCCTTCTATATTTGCAGCCAAAGATAGCTATGGCAAAGAGTATAGTGAGCAGCAGTTAGCAGTTACTCTTGTGGCATCCTGCCTCTTTGGTTGGAGGGACCTTCGACAGGTTGCCATTACTAACATGACTCTTTTTTTGTCAAGGCCACTACAGTTTAACAACTTACTTTAAGGACACTGGGTTGATAGTATCATCATCCCTGAACTTTGATATGCTTGGCTGGACCATGCTCTGATGCTGCTGTCTATCTGTTTGTCTTATTGTAAAGCTGTGCAGGAGGAGTGTACAGCCTAGCCCCACCATCCATCTTACTTTTGGCATTTATGGGAAAAAAGAAAAAGATACTCTTGACGACAATGAAGGAAATAGAGGCTCCAAAAGAGAACGCACATACTGAATCATAAATCACACTTTCAGACTTGCATAGGTGTTCTCCATTGAGTTTTTCTGACTATGTCAAGCACTTGTCTTTGTTAGCTCATGGTGGTGGGAGGGAGGAAGGGGGTCTTGGCATATTCCCTCAGGGTGCAATGGAAAATCCCATCCCATCCTGTCCTATGTATTTCTCTGGTAGTGAGGTCAGCTCTTCCAGCTAACCGCAGGCCTCAGGACTAAAGCCCGATGACTGAATGACTGGAGTCATTTTACCAGGTGGGATCACTGGGTGGCAGTGTTGAGCCAGAAAGATGAAGATGGAAAGAGTTTAAAGGGGGAGCAAAGTCTGGCTTTATGCACACACACACACGCACTGCAGTATGTCCACTGCATGCTGGATTAACATGCAAAACACAAACAAAATCCCCAATAAAAGACATGACAGCAATGCTTTAATTTTTTTTTTGCAGATTTCTATTATTTTGTTTAAGGGCCTTTAGCATATAAGACACAGAACACACACCAAAACTTTTTTAGACTGAGCGACCCCACTGTTCCCTCAGGGCCCTGTTTGTTACTGAGGGCATTGTGTGTTGATTCTGAGTCTGAGGGACTTACCTGTCACCAGCTATAGCCCAGAGGATAGGCCCCAGTCCCCTACTTTGTTATAGTTGTGACAGGGTGGACAAGAGGATACCTCCAAGAGAACCTTGTTTCAGTGATCACATGATGATGAAGTGATCTGGTGTGGATTCACAAGTGTCGATGGCGACTGTCAGCGCTTGTCTGATGGGTGGCTGTCCCTCAAAAATGTTTGTGAATTGATTAATGTTGAAATCACAGAAAGAGCATCCTTTATTCATGGTGAAGTGTGATTACAATTCATTAAATTTTTTTATTATCAATGTTATTTTTGCATGAGTTGGACAATTTGTTGCTAGATTGTTAGTGTGTTGTTTTTTGGCTTGCTGCTTAAGAATATTCCACATGACCTCATCTTCATCTGTCTGAAGACCTGACCCTTTGCACTCTCTCTGTAAACCTCTCTGTCTCAGTCGTTCTGGAGTGGAGACATGCCCAGCTCTCCTTAATGGCCCTTTGTTCAACCTGCAGGCTTACAGGTCAGGGGTCAACTGCACCTGAGGCCGATTCCCACAAACAAAAGCTCTGTGTTTACTGGCACCAGGCCACCACTTCCCCGTCTCTTGCAGGACACAAACACAATCACACACACATATGCACACAGAACATGATGATGAGCGGCAACAGGATAACTTAAAATAATAATTTATTTTAAATATCTTTGTGTCCATATTTCTATGCATTTGTGTATTTGTTAATATAAAATAAAATAAAATTAGTTTTTGATGTATTTGTAGAGATAGCAGTTCAGAATATTAAAAAATTAACTTAAGGGATCAAGAAAAACATGTAGGAACAAAAACAGCTCAGGATGTATCTATACTAGCATCCTAAACTCATGCTTTTATTTTTGCATGGAAATAAAAATTTCCTCTTTTTCCTTAAAAAATACAAGGATACAAAAAAAGTTTTGGCCTCAGAAAGGAAGGTATGACCCATTAAAGAAAGTGAAACCACGTCTGAAACCTCGCCTTAACCTCAACCACCAAAACCAGTCTAAATTAAATCTAACTTTTAATCCCTAAGCTCTAAATCAAATCTAAAGAAGAGGATTTGCATTTTCAGAACCAATTTGAAAGACTGCAAAAAATTATTAACTTTACCACAATTTCCAAAGGAAACATATAACAGAGAGTGAAAAAAAATGGAAAATGATTCCAAGCAATATCTATGTGTCAACACTTCCAACACAAATATCATGTAATACTCTCAAACTCTGAGCATGGCAATCAACCAGGAAGCGGAGTCTTAACAATTCCCTGTACTTCCTGCGTCAGACAGGCCATTCTCAGCTCCTCTGGCACCCAGTCAAGGACAGCAGATGGGAATCTTTAAGCTGCCACACATCCGCCCACGGATGGGAGCATAAGGGGGCTGTGCTGACCAGATTGAACCCTGAGATGGAATAAAAGAATCTGTCAGTGGCTGCGTGGGGACTGGGTGGCGGTGGTTGGGCTTAGGGGGCAGGGTTGTTGGCAGAGGGGGGTCCTACCTGTCAGGACATGAGCAGAACAGGTGAACCCCCGTCCCCAAGGCCCAGCTTGCAGGGACTGCATTTGCTTGTACTCGCACACAGACAGACAGACACACACACACACACACACACACACACACACACACACACTCTCAGGCCAGCCCCCTCCACCTGTCACTCTGGGAAGCAGCAGGGTGCCTCCCTTTATCCATCCCACCCTTTTTCACCCCCTCTTTCTCAGTTACACCCCCATTTCTGTCCTGTATGAATAGCTTGGGGCTACCTGTACCATACCTTCTTTAACTTCTCTACATTAAGTGATCTGCTGTTTTTAAGTTGTCATCCATGTAGTTGTGTAGACACAGACATTTCTCACAGACACATTTCTGTAGCATATAAAAATTTAGAAGTTTTCTAACAATAACTCTTCACTTTGCCACTTTTTTATCACAAGCTTATGCACACCAATTTGTAATCATTTTCCTTTACTGAATGGGTAAAAGCTATGTCGCAGTAAATCAAATAAAGGCCATAAATTTATTTGCATTTGTTGTACGTAAGTGGTGTCAGTTAAGACTCAGTGAGTAATGCATACCGCTCCTCCAGCGACAACAGTTGCTTGTTTGGTGCAAGTAAAATGAATGTGTAGTTCGCGTGAGCAGCGACATCTGCTACCTTTGAACAGACAAATAAAAGCAACACAAACAACATTAACAGAAAATCCAAATAAGACACCACAATTCTACCCGCACTCTTTGATTAACAAGCGATCTCTGGGGAACCGCAGGGCAGACACACCACAACTTACTACTAAACAACAAAACAAACACTACGACATGTATTACATTAGACATTATGATTAAGTGGCTGCAGTGCATCAATTTAATCACTCCAAACGCAGGAGGTCTACTGGGAACCTAAACTCTCATTTAACAGAAGAACACAGTTAGTTCAGAAGAGTGCGGCTCTACGTTCAGTCGAGCCTGTGGCAATCTACTTTTGGATGGCAAAAGCTGATATTCTTTGAATGAAATATGAGATGTAATGTTACCTGTCAGAGACAACATTCTTCTAGTAAGTGTAGGTTGAAAACTTGACTCAAGCATTTGACTCACAACTTTGGAACAGATCCGTAACCGTGTAATCAGTCTAGCTTTAGGCTGAAAACTGCACCATGCACTAAGTCTACATTATAGTTTGGAAAACAGTTTGCTCCCAAAGGAGCTTTGTCTTCTAAAATAGTAAATGTGTCCTTGTCACTTTAGCTTAATGTATTATTATTATTAATAATAATTTTTTGGGTGAGAGTTTTCTTTGTTGACAAGCTGAATTCGTTGTTTTCCTTTGAGCTGATCTCATTTGTACTGCACTCGTTTATGATTTTGAGTCTCTCGTGTTTTTGAGGTTTTAATTTTTAAACAAAATCTGATACCTGCTTCATATCACCAACATTGCAATTATTATCATTGTGGAAGCTATCAACTGTATTGCTCTTAAACATAGTTACAACAGCACATATGCAGTACCAGCAAATTAGGCTGGTTTAAATTTCCCACCTAGCTTTGGAAAGCTCAAGGTAACTGAAGAGGCTAATCCCTCCCTTCCTGTAGCAAAAAGTCCTTATGGTACCTTCCAGCAAGACACTTAGCCCCCAACTGCTTCAGTGAAGCTGCTCCTGCAGCCAGCAGTTGATGGCTGTGGTTACTCAGGGCAGCTTTTAGGTGTGAATTTGTGTAACTATGATGTGCAGCAGCAAGGAAAGGGCAAGCACGCTCAGTTAAGTTTCACTAAATAAATACTGGTTGAAATAATAAATAATGTTTCGGTGGAGAGATGACAAGCAATGAGTCACCTTGTTCTGCACGGTCTGACTCACCTCAACTGCGCCAAGTGGGCAGACGGCTGCTGAAACCTGTTGTGATGAGTAGAGAGACAGACACTGTTAGCTGCACGCAAAGTCCTCTTTTTGAACATTTCCAACTTGACTTGCAAATGCAGTATGCACAGTTTCTCTTATCCCAGAGACCTAGCGAGGTTACTGTCCATGCTCAAAAAGCTGTGTGGGAACCATGGTGTTCACGCATGCTAAAATGATGATAATGCCTTTGTGTGCTGTGCAGCTACCTGTGGGGCATGCTGTTTTACATGTCCTTTTAAAAGTTCCTGTGGGATTAAAAGAGGTTAGATGCACACAGCACTCTGCTGTTTCCCTTAGGCGAGAGAGGAACCTTTCCACTCTCGGCTCACACTCCACACTAGTCACGCAAGCCCCGTCAAAGATAGGTGCATACACATGAACTCACACAGTCACAGGAAATCACGCAGACAAAAAACTCATACTAAAACAAAATGAGTCAGAGGAGCAAGGTAAAGTCACATGTTGCGTAAGACTGTGTAAGTGGTTTATGTGGTTATTAAAACTGTAAGGAATTCTTGCGGTTTCTGCAGACCTGATTTCTTGTAGTTCAAGGCGTCTCTGTTGCTTTAAGCTCAGAAAACCAGTAGGAACGTTGGGGCATTAATAGGGAAGTTTGTATTACAGAATCAAACAATGCTATATTGACACAGTTGTCAGTTGGCTACTGGAGACACACAGAGGCAAAACAATGAGGTTTCATCTCTGTGATTCTGCTTTAGTTATTTAACTGAATGTGTGTGTGTGAGTGTGAGTGTTGCATAGTTTCAGTAAATATGTGAGAGACAGAAAGCTTAAGAGAGGAGGGCCCATTCAAGCAGGATGCATGCTTTAGAACAAGCTGCAGGGCATCGCTGAATGACTGATGGGAGAAACCTTTAAAACAAAGCTCCTGTACACACGCACACACACACACACACGCACACACACGCACGCACGCACGCACGCACGCACGCACGCACGCACGCACGCACGCACGCACGCACGCACGCACACATGCACACACGCAGACCAGTCTACACACACAATCCAAAATGAATAGAAGCAAAATCTGCACAAATCCTCCCCTGCCAGTCTGCTCATCTTGTGATGTTTTGTTTTTTTTCCAGCAGTTCATGACACACACAGTCTAAGTCAGGCCAATCACTCAGAGACAAAAGCTTTCAGGCTTTGTCTTTTTTGGATGCATCCACCCACTGGCACTGTTCACACTGTGTGTTTCCTGCATGCACAGTGCTAGCCAGGCATGAAGTAGAGGTTTGGGTAAAAGTTTGGCACTCTCCTCTTTAAGTCCGAA
Source organism: Acanthurus tractus (assembly GCA_029783725.1). Taxonomy (NCBI): domain Eukaryota; kingdom Metazoa; phylum Chordata; class Actinopteri; order Acanthuriformes; family Acanthuridae; genus Acanthurus; species Acanthurus tractus. Next base: position 12,745,754 of record JAQNCA010000017.1, on the reverse strand, counting down.
TGTCCTTGGATGCAGATCTTTATTTCAGCTGTCAGGTGTGGGGTTTAGCCCCTCCGAATTCCAGAGCTGTATAAATGCTCTCAGATGCTTGGGGGTTAAAACATGCAGGGGTTAGGTGTGTTACATGGGGTCCTTGCAGCCAGGGTGGTGTGCAGAGAAATCGAGACTGAGAAAAAGAGACGGAGAGACGGGAAGCCAAACCCAGACAACCAGTCTGTACATGAGAGAACTTCTGAGTCTCTTCTCATGTGATCTGAGGGTTGGAGACTTTTGTAACACTGGCAGGGATTTTGAATTATAATGGCCACAAACTGTCACCGCCACTCAAACCACATGGTGTGGTAGATGCACATTAGGGCCTCGTAAGTCTCGAGCATGGCAGATTTACTGTAACTCTGAGCTGGCTGTTCCTGGAAGTCCCACACAGTGTGTCCAATTCCATTCCACGTGAAAAGACAATTAGGCAGCTCTGAACTTTAATATATTTGTTCACAGTGGTCAGGACATCAATTGCATGATCATTGAGAATTAATAAAGAGAGGCATCCTTAACACCACAATAAATGTTGGCTTTGTATGTTTGTGGAAACCGCGGACATGTTGAAACTTTGCATTTCCTTCCTTTGAAACTTTACCTTTTTTATTTTTGTAAGAGTTAGGGTTTATGATGTGACAACACTGTGGTTAAGGACTGGTTAGATTAAGGCACAGAAACCACTTGGTTAAGGTTAGGAAAGGGTCATGTTTTAGCTATTATACCCAGTTTTGTTGCTTAAATTGGGACAAACTTGTGCAAGTCTTGTTAAAAATACCTGGTTTTGTCAGTTGAAACAGAACATGAAAATTGGTCTTCATGTGATGTTAAACAGTGGTCTACTGCTTGGTAGCCATCTTGCTCTACTTTAATGTCAACACCTTATCCTCCTACCACCCTGATGAGAGAGTATGCCCATGTACATGCTATCAGAGCTGTGTCACTATGAAATGTATTGTTGTTTGATGTTGTTTGTGTTAAAC
>JAQNCA010000017.1:12696849-12708264 GCA_029783725.1 Acanthurus tractus | reverse complement strand
TGTGTGTGTGTGTGTGTGTGTGTGTGTGTGTGTGTTACTGCGTTAGTATACAGCGCGCCAAATCCTCTCTTGTTATCTGGCAAAAGAAAAGCAATAAAACTGAGAGACTCCAACATGTCTGCCTGTGTCACCTCTTACTGCAGCACTTGGCACGCAGCTTACAGCACCAAAACAGGGCGAGTCGGTGGAGTATTTACCTGCTTGGGTAAATGAACTCAACAGCCTATTTGATCAATAAATAATAAGGTTAACAAAATCTATTTTAAAGACATAACTGATTAAGAAGCACCGACGGCATTAAACCTTTTGGGTGAACTGGTGCGTGGAACCTATTCGCCTATGAATGCACTTTCTTCAAACTGCCAATCAAGCCTCTGCCTGCATGGTACAAGAGTGTTATTATTTTTCCGAGTGAAGAGTAATTATTCAAAGGACGCACGCATTGTGACAAAATATTAATCAACGTTTATAAAGTGTTTTGTACCTGTAATATGCATTTACGATTATGAATAAACCGGCCTCCGGTCTACGTAAATGTAGTTACCTGGATTCAAAGTCAGTGATATGAATTATCTATAACATTGATTTAAAAAAATGCTCAAACTAAAAATTTAAATTGTCTTGAAATAATATTTTTTCTCTTCGCTTTCAGGAACACTTCCGCGCTATTTAGGATACAGTAGGTAATGTGGCGTGCACCTATCTACATTTAAATGTCTCCACGGTTTGTCGTGCATCTTTAAAAAGGCCGCTGGACAATAGGCTGTTTATAAAAGGGGCTTGACACACAACATGCAAGTAACTTCTTTATTCAATTGACAAGAAGGCAACAAGTGGACTAATTACATGAATATGAAAATGGGTTTGGAAGCACCACAGTGCAGTCGTCCCGTCTCAAACAAATATGATCATAGTGGTTCTGCATATAAACACATATTTACAGCCTTCGGCGTTTTTGTACAAATCCATATAAATATGACCTGAGTTGTTTTTTCTGACGCGCTCTCTCCAAACTCACATGCCTGATCTGAATGTAGCGTGGATCAACTGCACAGTTGTGTCAATATTCGGTTTGTGGTTATGCTACATGTTTTTTTTTTTAAAAAAACAACAACTTTGCATATTCATTTACAAAAGAAGTTAAGGAAATACAGAAGCGATAAATAATTTAAAAAACCACGCCAGATGTCCGTTAAATATGCTGCCACAAGTGATCAGAAATCCCTTATGTGCTTTGTGAATGGAAAACCCAGTTCTGAAACACTCTTGATCATCCAAAACCAAAAGCAATGTTTCACACAGGCCTGCTCCCGGTCCACTCAACCTTTGCTCTGCAGAGTCATTGTGGAGAGACCTCGTTTGAGAAAGAAAAATATCTGAGGAGATGAATCTGCTCTTGAGTCATTGTTAATAAACAGCTCCCACGCTTTGCTGCGGGACTGGGTGGTGTACGGTGCCCGGGTGCTGTAGGTGTGATCCCTGCTGGTACCAGTGGTTGTTATAATCCTCCAGGTATGGTGGCGACGAGCTGTGCGTCGGCTGCGGGACCTGAGGTCTGCTGATCGGGGTGTTCTGAGGGGTGCTGTTCTCCCACACTGCGGGGGAGGGCGGGGAGTTGCAGGCCATGGAGTCGCTGGCGTTAGGACTGTGCTCCAAGGGAACCTCGCCGTTTTTGTACAGCTTCTTAAACTTGGACCTCCGGTTCTGGAACCAGATCTTGACCTGGGAGAAAAGGAGCGTGAACATCAATTATTATGCATCAGAAAGTACAAAGATATTGTGCTAGAATGCATTCATAATGTTGGGATTTAAATAAATGTTACAGCTATATTACAAGTAAACTAGCAGTATTTATCTGAGGAAAAATAGCTTTTATATTGTTTAACTTGTATCTAAACAAAGTGTATGTTATCACACAGAGACACGGGAGTCCAGCCTGTGCTATGCGTAATTGCGCACCGATGGATGGCTCTAATTACAGTGTTAATGGTTGACCATATTCGGAATCCCGGACTCACGTGACTCTAAAAATATCGGTCACTTGAAAATGTCACTGTAGGTCAGCAGCTTACCTGTGTCTGGGTTAGGCCAAGCTGAGCGGCCAGCTCGGCTCTCTCGGGCAGAGCGAGGTACTGCGCCTTCTGGAAGCGCCTCTGCAGAGCCGCGAGCTGGTAGCTGGAGTAGATCGTCCTTGGCTTGCGGATTTTTTTCGGTTTTCCGTTCACCATACGGACCTCAGGCTCTGGCTCTTCTTTCACTGAAAAAACCCACAACAAAACATTTTGTTAAAATACACCACCATGGAAAACTCTGAGTACCAATGGAATGTAAAAGGTTGAACGTAGTGAAAAAATGACACCATTTCGACAACATTTAGATATGATGTGAGATTTCTTTCTGTGTGAAAACACAAACAGAACAATCGTAGTTGCAAATATTTAGCCATTTTGATATGGCAAAACTTAAATTACGTCATCTTGCAAAAAACAAAAATCAAAAACCATATCGCTCGCACAGAAGTATTTTTTATTTGTTCAGATAATAAATTTAGCAAGCCAGCGGTGACATGTGCCGGAGTGCATATAATTAGCATTAATCAAACCATCATTGTTTTATGGTCAGCTGTTAGACTGGCTGGTTCCTCGGCAGTCTGTGAAAAATGAGACTAAAGCAGGAGCTGATAGTTCGCCACTGAGCAAACGCTGTGAGTTTTTTTTTGTTTTTACCAGCAAATACGGGATTAGTCATTCATACGGGCTAACCGATCACACTGCCCTCGTAAAGTAAAAATATTGGGAGACACATTTAGTTATCATGTCACACTGTTTACCATTTAACAACAAAAAAAGTGAAAAAGAACCAAATTAAATTTTCGATTTTTTTTTGAGAATGACAAATGAAAATTCATGATAATAGAGACAGAATAAAATAGATCAAACTTGCTGGCAGTTTGCTAAGATTCGTGTTTTCATATGCAGTTAAGGTTCTAATACAAGACTGACTCGATCTTGAATTTTAAGCGCAGACACGCTCATTGGAGACAAACACTATCGCATATAAATAACCGGTGATTATCGCAACATTTACCCGAGTTCGGAGGCGATGCCTGTAGGTGATCTCTGTTGTAATGTCCGAACTGTCTGTAGCTACTTGTGTAGGGATATTCAGATTTGGTGGCGTACGCTCCAGCGGCTCCCATTCCGTTCAGATTAAACTGGTGGTGGTAAGAGTTCATGGGCTGTCCGTACGCCTGACTCTGATAATATTCGTGCTGGCCGTGGGCCGTCTGTCCGCTGTAGTAGCCCATGTCTGTCACCGAAGATTCGGGGAGAGTTGGAGAGTCCTTGGAGTTCGGATGGCAACTCATAGATCCTGGAAGATCGGGCAAAATACACGCAATCTTCTTCTCATACGTTTGCCCGGCGCTCATGGTGAAAGCAGCCCTCCGGAGTAAAGAAAGTCCACTGGTGGATTATTTCAGTGTTGAGTGCGCAATTAAAATAAAAGAACTGGTGCGTGCGCGCTCTTTGAACGCACAGCTCTGGGAAGCCTATAGTCCACTGAAAGTCTCCCAGCTGCAGAAACTTGGTTATGGCATCGCTCAAGCGCTGTGACACAGAGTTATAGAGAGCTGGGCTGGAAGCTGCCTTCCCATTGGCTCCACTGTTTTCCCCCCTCTTGCGCTTCAGGCGAAGTCGTGGTGAAACCCAGCCTTCAGCCAAGAGCGCCTCTGCACGCATACCTCAGTGCCCTGAGTTTTTTTTTTTTTTTTTCTAGATTTGCATTTACCTGTTCACTGGGTGAACATGAAGCCCTGCAGGCCTTCAGAGACTGTGCCATAACGCAGCTGCCTATAAGTCGAGTTTTTCTCCTTGGTTGCATCATCTACAGGCTGGCACCAAGACCTTGCAACACAATAGGAGCCCAGCACCATACTAAAACCTAATCCTGCAGCCAGACTGTCACCTTAATGTGTTTTATGCAATGTTTTCTTAACAGTGTCTTGAGATCACACTTTATTCAGCCCATTGAAAGACTGCCAACCAGCCTCCCACTGGCTCCTATTGTCATTCAAAGGTATTGTCGGACAGTGAACTTTACGTGTGAGAGATGGAAGAGATAGGAGAAAAAAAAACTCGTTCAACTGATATTGCCTGTGGGCAAATTCCTCCACACCGTCCGTATTTTGTTTGTATGTGTGCGTGAGTGCAAGGCGTACATGCAAATCTGAGCAACACTGTTAGGAAATAAGAGAAGTGTATGTATGGTAGAGAATATGAAAGGTAATAGACAGTTTTGTTTTGAGCAACATTTTGCTAAAGAAATATAAAAAGCATCGTATCTCTTGTAATTAAAATGGGAAAATGTTTCACTGCGGCTCAATTTCTGTCAGCTAAAAACACGGTGCACAGCGCCCCCTGCTGTATTCAGTCACACATGGGAGATGCGATCGTTCTGCCTGAAAAGCAGATAAATGAAGCTTCACACAGTTGAGGGTGTAAAATAAGAGTTTTTCTAGTTACTGCCAATATTTTCCAGTCTTACATTAATATCATTTACAGGTCATAACCTCTAAAATGTAGATGGCATTTCCGATATAACACAACCGTCCTCTGTAGCCTTTCTTGTCTGATATACTACCGCCCTCTTTTGGTAAGTTTTCTGTAGCACTGCCGTGAAGTTTTATACTGTCAAATCATTCCAAGTTTAAATATATCTACAAAAATTTACGAAAAAAAAATCCAAAGACAAAAATACAAGAAAACTTTATAGTTGGAGGCAAACTTGGTGTCAAAACTAATAAGAGCAGTTGTCCCGGGGGCATAGACTCTCTCTTTCTGTCCAAATAAAAGTCTCCTTCGGTGTTAAACATGTTTCCACCCTCTGTAAATTCAAATTCGAACTTCCGACGATTAAACACCTAATCTTAAACTCAAACAAAAGTGTCTAGACATCCACCTTTGTTGAATTGTAAGTATCCACTATTATGAAGCTTTCCCGAAGCTGTGAAACCATAGGAATCAATGTAGTTTCTTCTCTTGCCCACTTGAGGCGCCAAAACACAAAGTAAAACTATGCATTTGTCACCCAAAAGACGGAAATAGAGAATACTTTTCAATAAATTGACTGTCATTGAATTATTTCATTTAAAATAATCAGATACATTTTTCACTTTAGAATGTCAATACACCATCTAATATATTCATTTTTCATTTATTAAAGGGGCCTTGAGACTGTGAAATGGCTTTCTAGTCATCCCTTGAGGATTATTCGCCTGTGGATTCCTGCCGGCATGAGTGTCATCTTAAAGTTGACTACAGAGTATCTTTTGTTTCTGATCTGGCTCTTTACTCATTTAATCCTCTTCAAGGATTTAATCCTTTCCAAGGATTAAATGAGTTCTCAGTTTTATGTACTTTATTGCTCCACTGTTTCACAGGACACCCAAAAATGCACTCTTCCATTTAAGGCCATCTACTTAGAAGAACTCTGAGGTTATTGAGCAATAATTTTACACTGAAATACAAGAGGGAATTTTAAAATCTTCCTGGTATTTTAAAAAATGTTTTCATTTGTGCCCGTCGTTTTATGAGCAAAGGGTTTTCTCTTTCGTCAGCAATCAATTTAAAAAGTGAAGAGAACATCTTACAATATGATTTTTATCTTTTCTGTGCAAGAGCAATATGTAATTGATGTCATTTCAGGCAATCTTTGAACATTCTGATCTATGAGAATTTTTCTCAAAGTAAACATTTTGCCAAATGCATATACATGCAGTGCCCTAAGCACATTAAGCATGTCTGAGAGAGCATGTCTGTGCATGTCTCAAGTTGTTAATTGTTTGCAGACACAATCTGTGTTTTCACCAAACTCTCAGGTCTCACACTTCACTTAGACTGTAGCAAAAGAGTGGAGGAGGATCATAATGCAGATTGTATGACACTTAACAGTCAGTAAACAAAATATATAAAGATATAAGGTATAAACAGAATAAACACATATATTCCACATTTGGAACACAAAATATTTGAAATAAAATGGTACCCTACATTTTTTGAAAATTGCTTCTAGACAACAATAAAATGTTTCACAAAATAATCTTCAGTCCCTTCAGTCATACATTTACACATCAAGAAAATCAGAGATGCTGCTTTGTAGTGAATTGGTCTTGATATTGTAGTATCCTAGTACATCCAGTAGATGGGGCATTTGTCATAAATTTTAATCTGGTGGCGTCAGTTTGAAAAACTGTCATAGCACACACACACACACACACACACAAACACACTTGAGAATACTGTGGTAAAAATAAATGAAATCAGGAACATAAAACATCAGTCTAAGCAGTTATATTGACAGTTAACAGTAGAGGCTTTGTGTCAGCACCAGGCTCCTCTTAGGATCTGAATGGTATAAAGATCCAAAGTTAGACGTTTTACAGAGACTTAAAGTGAAGGATTCCTCCATCGTCATAACATGACAAATTTCTGGGGAATTTTTCCTTTTCTTCTCTGAATCTTTAGTGTGTACTTGTACAGTCCTTTGAGGCCGCATGTGATCTTGACTTGACCTAATATTTTTGATGTTTGTTCTGAGATTTAGTCATCTTAATCCCAATTAGGCACAGAAATGACTGACTTAAAGCCACTGCTTCATTGTCTCTTTCCACTTTGTGTTTCTGACATGTTGATTGCCGTCAGTTTACACCTGCAAGAGCATGTTATTGCACAGACTGGACACCATAATCTACAAACGTAGTGTTTGTTGTTGATCCAAAAATGTCATTCCAGACACCAGACAGTGAAGAGACTCTTCAATTGTAACTTGTACAGTATGCATAAACATGCAGACATAGTGGTTTATAGTCTCGTGTGATTGCTCCTCTCTGAGGTGTAAATGTCTTAAGTTGTTGTCTCAAATATTTTTTCTATCTGTAATTTATCATTTAGTGAAAATCTATCTTGCACATGGTCAAGTAAACTCTTCACACACAACCAATCAAACCCCCACAATAGTAATGTGAGACAGCTTTCGGGAACATGTTTTGTACTTTTCTGATGCAGTAAAAGTAAAAGTGGAACAGCTGGTTTGGTTCCAACACAGGACAAAAGCTCAGACCTGCACAGAGAAGCCGCAGCAATTACTGACAAACCAGGGTCTGGTCTGATCACTGCTGAGGAGGGAAAAAAACACCTTTTGTACTGTACTTTACAGATGGAGGAATTTTCCCTCAGAGAAAGTAATTTTCTTCCCATTTTCATCTTCTCAGATTGTCCTTAGAGTCATCAGTGTGATTACAGGAGCCCCTTTGGGCCAAAAAGAGCAACATTGATAGTAATGACGCTCTGACATGACGTATGAGGGAGAATCAGAGATGAACCAGTCCAGCAATTTTATCAAATATGAGATGCATCCTTCTCTGTATCTCTCCTTGAAGTACTTATCTTGCTTTTCAATTTGAAAATACCAACTTCAGCATCCCAGAATGACCTGATTCTCTCACCGATTATACACAGTATGAAGCTCTCATGCTGTATTTTCTTGAGCTCAAGTAAACATGTGCAAGTTCCATTAATTGACAGAAACACTGATGATATAGTTGATTGTTTTAGGCTTTATCAAACATGAAAAACGTAGTGCTACTGCAAATCTGACAAAGGTAAATTTACATTTTTGAATACACCTATTACTTAAAGCTCTATTGGTACTATAAGGACTTCTGTAGTGCTATATTTAACCTCCTACACACATGAACAGGCCAAGGGGATCCCCATTACAGCAATAATGTGTACACCCACATTCATACCCTGCAGAGGATGTTTGGACTTTAATTACGAGGAGAGACGTTGACATCACAAAAACAAACTCCCCTCATGGCTTCCTACGCCCCCACAACCATCAATGCAATTTCATCTGCCTTTGAAAACTTCAAGGCAGCAGTGCTCGTCGAGATAATGAAGCGCCACTGGCTAGTTTTCTGCTGATCTGATTGAATGGCCCGCTTCGCTCGAGGAGTCAGGGCATTCTCATGAGTGGGAGAACTGGAAGTCAATTAACTGCTAACTCTCTCTTTCTCTCCGTCCTCTCCCTCTCTCTTCCTCCCTCTTCAGTCCTGATTAGAGATAAAGAGAAAATGAGTGGAGGACTCAGAGCCATCTGTGTGAAGGAGATCTGTGTGCCCAGACTGAACAAAATCACCTGATGCTTTTTACTTCTCTTTCCTGAATAAACTCTTGTCAGCCTCTTCTCTAAATGTTTCCAGATATCCATTAAGTACATGACCTGCAAAATGTATTAACTAAACATGGACTTTGCGTGTACAATATAATAGCACAGAGAGAGACTCAAAGTCACCAGAAAACTAGAGTAATCTGTTACCCCCAGAAACCGACCATCAGCGCGGTGCTCCCATCCCTCCCAACTAAAAATACTCCATTTGGTCTGGCATTTCTCTGGAACAAACGATCACTCCAGCTTCCCAGCGGTGCTGCAAGTTGGCTCAGCTACATGAGGTTGAGGTTGCACTGTTCTCAGGCTCCCTCACACCAGGGCAGAGCACGGTTCAGAGATGTAGCATGTTTGTGTGATGCTCTTTTAAGGGGATCATAGGAAAACAACCAGGTAAAGCCTGGTCAATGTGTTCCCAGGGCACCAAGGCTGTCAAAAGAGTCAAAAAGCTAATGGAAGACACATGTGGCCAGATGTTAAAGGGCATGCCCTTTTTCCCCAAACACCCACACACACATACATTCACACAAACATAGTCAAAACACCTTGTAAAGCTAAATGCTCCCCTGCAGGTCTGCTTCCACCCACACTGGTTGTCCTGTGAGCTGAAAAACAGTGTGTTCACTGGTATTGACCATCTGCTGCTCCTAATGGAGTATTAATGACACTTGGCTCTCTGTAGTCATGGTCAGCAGCGTTGACCTTCACTCTGTCAGATGTACAGTAGACTATAGGTAATCTTTAATGGAAATTTGTGAGCTTGTTTTTTTGTTTTCTTGTGCATCTTTTATAGTCTGAGATCACCCAGCTTGTTTTTCACTCTCTAATCTTAGCATCAGCAGCTGTTAGCTAAAATGGCTACAAGTTTTTTAATATTCAACAAAAATGGAGTAATAGTTTTAATGATAAGTTGTAAGTACTGGAAAAACTGCAAAAAAAGCTATAGATAACAGTTGAAATAACTAGCCAAAAGTAAGACAAATAGTGAAAACATTGAGGATAACAGTTTAAAGAGTCAGCTAAAAAGGATTAACTGTTTAAATAATCAAGTTAAAGGGATTTATAATTGGGGACAGAGTTGGAGCTAGACAGAGTCCTGAGTTAAGTTATTGTAGGCTAATCAGACCTCCTGCTGTGAGCACAAACTTCGACATGTATTCAGTCTGTAGTATGTTTGAATACAGGGATGTAAACAAACAACCTCCTGGATGGAGACAACAGGCCTCTGACCCAGACAGAATTCCATGTCAATCAGCATTTGCAACAGTGCACTGCGCTAATTGAGCAGTCCGGTCCAGCTCGGCGGGCAGAGCCACAGTTAGCTGGACAATGGCAGCATAACAACATACAAGTTAGTGTATCTCTTCTTCATTCACATAGAAAGACAATACGTCCCCATAAAGATCTACTGGATTTCCCTCTCTCTGTTTTCTTCCTATTCTTAACTCTGTAGTTTTCTCCTCACACCGTCCGTCACCCCCTGCGAGTCCTCTCCATCTTTTCCACTTAGCTGGCACAAACACCAGAAGCTGCACAGAGGCATCCACACAAGTGTCCCGTCCTGGCAACCCCTGCCTCATTGACAAGAATGCATCTATTCTCTGGCTCCACTTTGCCAAGAGTGGATGAGTAAGAGGGGCCTGTAGAAACAGCTGTTCAGGGAGTGATCAAAAGAAAGAGGGAGACTTCTTTTATTACTACCTCTTTGTTCGCCCTCCACTCCACTTTCATATTCATCGAGGCTACTCTCTGAGAGGGCTGCAAGCCAAGGGAATGCAGAAATGCAATGGTATGCTTATTGGAGTTATAATATATTTGTATCTTTTCCTACTTTAAAGCTGTTGCAGCAGAATCATAAACAGTGCATTCCCACTCATGTAAAGTATAATATCAGCCAATATGTAATCTATCTATTCACTCCCTCACAGTTCATCTTGACCCTTCACCCTTTTGTTACTATCTCTTTTAGTTCTTATCAGTGAAGAGTGAATATGTAGCCTTGGTTACAAGTAGACTCTCATGGGGCTGCTGGGTTGAGATGCCCTCTCCCAGGATTCTGGCAGGAAACTCCACCCCGATCCAAGCATGTTTGTTTTGGCTCAGACTTAAACCACATGGAAGACTAGATGAAACTGCTTCCTTCTATCTGCTGATTATCTCTGATAAATATGCGGGGACAATAACTCCAGTTTTCAACGTAGCTTATGCGAATGTGTTTCCTGGTGTTTCTGACACAACTGTCACAGTAGGTGTTAAGAGGCTTTAACACCACCTGTGTGATTTGGTCAGTTTATCAAAGTGAAAGATTAAACAAGTGGAAGTGTAGAAAAGCATTTGAAAGGTTGTTTTTTTTTTTTTAGATTATGTCACTTGTGATTTTCATTGCACACATCTTAAATGCATAAATAACTGTGTTTTTATTGAGTTGTAAACTAAACATTCAAACTGCCTCAACATCCAGAGTCACATATGAAGGTCCTGATCTGGAACCTTTGATTAGATGTTTGTCATAAACCAAATTCAAATGCTCAAAACAAATCTACTAGAATGCTTTTGACTGGAAATCTTTTGTAGATAGGAAAATCACAGAAAAGTCTTGTGTAAGACATCCACCTGGTTATTTGGTGGGCTTGTTAACACAGTGTAGAGAGCTGTCATTTTTCTAGGCATGCCTGAGCACGACACATTTTGGGAGTTTCTGCTCTGCACCCTTTACCTCCTCAGCTTACGCAAAAAATTCATGAAGGTCTCTCATCTCCTTCTTAAAAATTTGGAGTCACACCCTCCAATTAAAGGTGGCACAGTGATTCAGTCAGGTTGTTAAGTTAGATTGAAACAAAGTGCATCAATCTGTAACCACTCAAATCCTTCGGACCATGAGTATGTTTCTGAATAAATATTTGGCCCTTGGAGGTGAGCACATTCCTACCCACCTCCACTCCCTTGTCTCCTGTACAGGCTTTTGTCCTCAGGGAAGTGATGAGAACATGAAGTCTAGTCCAGGAAACAAAGGAAATACACAAGCGACTGCTGACAGAGAGCAGTGATATCAACCAGGTGTGCTTTCACCTCAGGGGCTACCTCTGCAGTTGCTTGGGGGAATGGGGACAAATTGTGGTACAGCTTGAAAAGATAGCAACTACAGCTGTAAATTTACAAACACAAACACACATACAGACACACACA
>JAQNCA010000017.1:12678197-12691302 GCA_029783725.1 Acanthurus tractus | reverse complement strand
AGGAAACAGTGAGATAAATTGCAAATTACATTCCATGTGTGCTGTGTGGGTTAAGACTGAAGGGGTCTGGGGTGGAGGAGTCAGGGGGCAGCAGGCACTGCATGCAGGTCTTTGTCCCCATGGTTCACAGAGACTGGTGTTGGCTTACAGTGTGGTCTGGGGAATACACACGTAAAGGCCGGAACTCCTTTTTTCCCTACTGTAATGCTATGCTGAAAGTGAACTCACTGCTCTTGTGCTGAGAGTTATCAGATACAGAGCTGCTTTCTAAATGCTCTTTACCAGGCATCTCTGGTATGAATACAAAAACAGGAATAACAGTGATTTACAGCTGGCCGTCGGTACATTTACGCACCTCATACCAGATCATATCTTTTTCCTCTCAAAGGAGAGGCAGTTTGTGTGTATCAGCTGTCACTTTTCTCAGAGTAACACTTTGCATTCAGATGTCATAAAGGGTGGGTGTAAGACCCAGAGGGGTTCGGTGATCAGGTGCCCTCTAGATCCTTTCGGCAAAAAGCACGTGAATCGATCACATAGTGCACAACAAAGGGTGAGGTCAGATTGCTCATCTATTGTGGCTCAGTCGCTTTAAATTCCTCTCTGCTAACTTTACATCTCAGGACGTTTGCCGTGTGTCAAGTCTGGTCGGTCACGCCGGGGCTTTATTTGCACGATCACATAGATCTGTTCAGCGTCAGTGCTGTAACAGATGCATAACTTGACAAGGCAACATCCTGATGTTGACATTGCCATGTTGTGTGCTCACCTTCAGGTTTAAAAGCATCTGCTAGTTAGGCTAGTTAAGCAAAATGCATACACACACGCATGGCACTGACTGAATGACTGATTTATGACCTCCAGCAAAAGATAGCGAAGCAGATTTGCGTTGCATCAGAATTTTTAAAATGCACCTTTTCCTGTTGAAAGCAGTGTGTTTCCTCTGTTTTGATACATAGCCTGTGCACTTCCAGACAAAACACATTAAAAGTGGCTTTATATAACCCTTAAGAATATCAATAACTCTACATGCAAGCAGTGTTTCCTTAAGCACACATAAACTTTTCGCAGTCGGGCAGTGGAATGTACAAGCTAAACTTCATTCCCCAAGGGCATTAATTCAGTGGGGGTGGGAAAAAGATTACTTCTGGGTGAGAGAAAGGAGTTTGAGTAGATGTAGAGTGGGAGCCCTGCTCATCAATTAGAGGAGGTCATCGATGCCAGATTTTAACCAGGAGTTAAGCAGTAAAGCAGACATGATGAAAGATCACACATTGCTGCAGAGATACAAGCAAAAGGGGAAGAGATGGTGCTGCAGTCGGTCTCTTGACACCAAGAAAAAAGATGGGGGGAGTGGAAAAGAAAGGTTACTTTTAAAAACACTTGCCTGTTTCTTGGACTGTCTGAGGGGATTAAGGGTTTAATGAACTGCCTGCTGGATGCCAGAAGTTTGAGCGATAGGCATTGGAGCAGGGCAGAGAGTGGCTGTCACAAGAGCACTCATGTGAGGGCAGGACGTGGAGGAGTTCAGACAGAAGGTCTGACTCCCATAATATAGCATCCTTCCTACACAGAACATCACGCACCCAGCAAACGCAATTAAGACATGCAGTTCATACATTTATCATTTGGAAAAGTTTTTCTTGAATGCAAAAAAAGACCCCATCAATTGCAGAGCCTAGTAGCATGTCATGACATGAACTCTGGAATTAACAGTGACCTGTTGTGATTTATTTCTTGTGTAAAAAAGGAAAACATTGAAAGTAATGCATTCATAAGCTCGTTAAATAGTTTATTGAGGAACTTCTTATTTTGAACCTTGTTTTTCTGATGAATGTGATTAAAGTTAAAATCATTTTGCAAAAAGATTTCAGATTAAGATTTTACAAAAACAAGAATGAAAATCCCCCAAAAATGCATATATTTTAATCTACATCATAAGTCACGGCATCCTAATGTACTGATAAAAGAATAATAAGACTTAATGTTAACTTCTTTCTTAAGACCGCAGTTGTTGCTTTTTTATTATTGAAAGGCAGACTAACTGAAAGGCAAAAAATGAGAAGAAACACAGATAGAGATAGGGGGTGGGGTGGGTGGGTGCGAGACGGAGGTTTCACAGTTAACCGCACTCTCCCCGGTGAGTGAATGCAGCCTACTACACTTGTTGTCATATGGGTGCGGAGGGCAGAGAGGAAGGAAGGGAGAGCGAGGGAGGGCAGCAGAGAGAGACACACACCGACACCTTAGCAGTTACGCTGAGCGCGAGGGGGAAACGGGCGGCTTGCAATGGGGAGGGCTTTGTGAGGCGCAGCCTACCTGTTGGAGCTCATTTGCGGGAGATAGAGCCACGCTGATCGTGGATCTGCGGGAAGCCCATTGCACTTGGCGAGGGATGAACAGCCCAAACATGTCTATAAGACTATTACTCTGCGCTGTTCTGGCTGTGTACCACGGGACGCGAACCTGCTGTGGATTTAATATAGATGAACAGTTTCCTGTGATAAAAGAGGGCAAAACCAAAGGGAGCTTCTTTGGATTCTCAGTTGCGCTGCATCAACAGACGGAGGGCTCCAGAAAGTACCTGTAAGTTGTCACGCAGTGCCATGTCTAAGAAAATGCTCCTCTCTTTTCTTATTCAGATGTTAAAGTCGTGTCCGCGTTTTAAACAAGCTACGCACCTGCCTTGGACCAGGAGGCGTAACGACAAACAACCATTTTATCTGCCTCCGAGCCGTTCATTGCGCCAAATGCGCAAAACTCGCGATGATGCTGCTTTACAGTCTATAGTTGCTGTGTTGTTTGTTGTTTATATACTGCGCTTTGTTATACATTTCCAATGGTTTCTTCCTCAGAACACACTTCTCTTTACACGTTAACGAGTTCCTTTCAAGGTAAACCACCTGTTAAATGACACCTGTACAGATTTATTCATACTGTAGTTTATTAAATTAAGTGGATCGATTTTACTTGACCATGTTTGTGACATAGTTGTAATAAAATAGGTGATTCGATGAAGTTCTGGAGTTGTTCCTCGGGTCATATAAGGATCCTAAATGTGTCCTGCATTAGAAGGCAGTCACGTCAAAAAGGAGTCTGAGGTGGCTTATCACAGGATATGTAACTGTAAAATGAATATAACAGCATTACATGAATGTCTCCCATTTTCTCTCTTTTTCTGGCTGAGTTCAAACCTTCCGATCACTCAGTTTTTGCAGGTTCTGGGGTCTTTCAGCAATCACTCTGCAACTTTTACATCATCATTTGATTAAAAATGCACAAGCCACTAAATAAAAACCACCAAAGTTTCTGTTCCTCAATAGAAACTTATAGATCTACTGTAGCTGATGACTAAAACTGGACCAGTTTGTGTCTTGACTTCTCTGTGGAGTTCAATGTGAAGCAGAAATGTCTTTTAAGGTCATTGCAGCATATGGAAAGTTATTGAGGGTCTTATGATAGTGATTTTCCAAAGTGTATGGCTTCCCATAGTTGTTGCCTCTGTGAGTTTTCAACTTCAGTGTACATTGTGGAATAAACATACAGCTGTGACATAGAAGCTCTGCTCTACTTTCTTCCCACCTATCCTGGGGCTACTTCATTCAGCTAAGACACATGTAGGTTTGTGTTTCGCAATAAAGGTGTTCATTGGCCTGTAACTCTTCTTGTTTGTTATTACCAAGACTCAAACGCTCACAGGGAGTTAACGGTTTATAGTAGGGTTTACATTTAAGTAAACTTTTTTTTTTTCCCTGGAAATAGTTTATGTTCAAGAACATAAATGTGAGTGAGACATCTTTCCTGTCTTCCTATAGCTTCTCTAATGAAGGATTCTCAAACCGTATCATTGTTTAGTGTAGGATTTCCTTCTGACAATTACAGTGGCCCCCCTCATCCTTCCGAATCTGTGATCACACGGCGTGCCCATAACATACTGTTATCTGTGTTTTCGTTCTGCTTTGAAGAGTAATGCAGGAAGAAAATTTGCAAATCATGGCCAACTTCCTCTGCATTGTCAGCAGTAGCACGTTTAGAGTTTTTTATCAGCCTAATCTTTATGCGAAGTGGCAGACTGATGTGCATTAAAGATTTTTTCCCCAGTTAATAGAATGGATAGCAGTGTCCAGCTGACATTTGATCAATGTACCATCTTGATTCTGTCCCTAGAGGGATGGAGTCACTGTCCACAGACTGCAACCCAAGGAGGGAACCACATGGCCGTGGTAATGGGGACATGGAGGCTGTAAAAAGTCTCATGGTCTGCTGCTAGCTAAAAATTACTAGCACAGAAATCAATGCTGCACACAAGCCACCAAACTAAGTTAAAGGAATACTGTAACATAATTTGGAATTTACACCTATTCACTTTCTTACAATATCCAACACTTGAAGAAAAGAATATAAAGTTGGAGCCTCAAGCCACTTAGCTTAGCCTAGCATTAAGACTGGAAACAGGGGAAACAAGGCAAAGTCCACAAATTACCTTGTCTAAATCTCACTAATAACAACAGCGCAGTATATCTTTTGACGAAGATATTCCCTGAGTTTTTTGGTTTTTATCCTAAGCTAACCTAAACACTGCCTGCGGTAACTTTGAAAGTAGTTTTCATTCCAAAGCCTGTCAATCAGAAGTCTCATTTAATTCTTTACAAGATAGCAAACAAGCATATTTCCTAAAATGTCCAGTTATCCCCTTATATATCAGGAGACATAAATGGTGACAAAATTGGTTTGTCTGATATTTGACCCACTTTTCCACTGTTGTATTATCTCATCCTGTCTGCTTAGCCAAGTAACCGAGGCAAACACTAATGCCAGCGATGGCAGCAATTTATTACGTAGCTGCTCCATTTACTTGCTTTATGGTGCTGTTTTTGGTGCCTTATGCCAACGTGAACTGAGATAAGTACAAAGTCGAAAAACTCTGTGACACATTCGCTCTCAATGTGTGCAATGTGATTAAAACCTGTGAATTTCTCCAAAAAATGTTCACACTTGTTATCAGATCACAAAATCTTCTCACTCTGGTTTGTCAATATTTTGCGTTTAAACAGTTCCTCTCTTGCAGACACTTTGCAATCTGTGGAGCCACCACTGTTGAGTAAAGACAGTCCTCCAGCGCTCTCAGACTTTGTTGTGTAAAGAGACATCACAGTGAGCTGATGGTGTGTCCCATGTTTGACTAGAGCTGCTTTTACAATCCTGTCTGTTTCCTCTGCGTTGTCTGGCCTCAGATCTGTCTCAACACACCAAACCACGGAGCTGTTTGTTACATAGCTCCTCATGATAGGAGTGCCTTAGAGTGTGAGAATTTGAAAAATGCAAGGACAAGGCATATAAAGCAGTCATGATATGCACATTGTTTAAAGCAGCCGTTCTTTGCACTACAACAAGGTTCGGGATAAAAGTCAAGACAGATGGTTTCCACTCCCAGTTCTGTAATAAACTGGTGCAATAAAGTTTTTCCTTAACCTCTTAAGATCTAGGCTATTATCTAATTAGTCTGAATCTTGCAGTGTATCTTGGCTTAGCTTAAGCAATTTAAGAAATGTATTTTGAATTTTGGGGGGGATTGCATGACCAATTAGTGGACCAACATTGCTTCTTCCTTGTGAAAGAGCTGCACCTGGATCATATAAAAGCTACCTGAGGCTAATTTGTACAGGGTATTCACCTCTCTGCTCCCTCTTTTCCCTTTGAATCACCCATTTAGAGATTTTTTTCTGAGAGGGATTTTTTTGTTCTCAGTTGTAGCGGGGAGGAGGTACTGGGCAGTCAGCTGGCCACCTATTGGCTCTTCCAGTCCCCTGACCCCATGGTATGCTTGGAATGTATTACCCTGCTCTGCACAGTCACAACCTGCCAGGTTTCAGGTTGAGACAAGACAGGAGTGAGAATGATGTTTTTGGGACTATTGACTACACACTCACTCACACACACACACACACACACACATTCTGCAAAATTTTAAATCTTTCCCCTAATCCTTCAGAAGACAAAGCTTTCTAATTCTACAGCTGGGAAACACTGTGACCTGAGGAGAAGATTTTAATTACTCTTGCTGATGAATACTTAATCACAGATGAAGTACCTTTGCCTTTCCAGCTCATCTCTGTCTGACTGCAGTGGCCCCGGGCCGTAAAAGTCAGCCGCTTAATTTGACGGGGCCTTCCCCTCTCTGCTGAGAGGTAGAAATTAAATGGGTCTACCTGCTGTAAGGTTTATAGACACAAACTGTCTCATGTTCAGCTTGAACATGTAGTGGGATAATGCTCAGCCTTTTATTCAAACCTCCTACACTTTCATTAAATTGAAAATGTTTTTCTGAAATCAAATCTGCCTTTGCAGAGTTGATGTAAATCAGCAGACGAGAACTTGAAAATCTAACAGTCTAGGAGGATTCATCATGGCAGGTGAAAGCTACACAATTCTGGATGGAATTCATGGATGGAAAACACATGCAGCTTGCTAACTTGTTTGTAATGTGATGCAAAAGATTAACAACAGAAAGTCTGATTTCACCCAGTTCTAATGGGGACACCCATCTTACTGGGGTCAGATATACTTCTGTCGATAAATTGATTCTTCCCTTGTTCTTATATACTGGGTCAGTGACAGCCCAATCAAATCTCATATTTGTCCTATTTGAGCTGCAACTATAGCTCAGCTGCAACTGTGTGTTTAATCCCATAGACTGACTCCAGTGGGAACTCGGACACTTCAGCATTTCATTGTTATGTAGGCCCACAGTGTTATATAAATGTTTGCTGTAAGTTCTTAGTAAACAAAAGTACCATTGCTGTGACCCAACAGTCCCCCCTCTTAGAAATACTCATATTTACCTTTGAAGTTGGCCGATTAGAGCACAAGCATCATGTCACACTGAATCACTTTGTTTTATTCTATGTGTTTTAAAGATGCAGCAGCTAGCTACAGGACCAGATATGCTTTTCGTTCCTCCTTTCTATTGGATTTTATTAATCAGTAGAATACTATGAGGCATCTTTGGACGGTTGAAGGTGTCTGAGGCATTTTGTTTTTGCATGTTGTCTTTGTTGGTGGTACAGAGGTACTGACTGTATCTGCTGCTTTTGTTTTTTGCATCAAACTAATCGCAGGAATCTAAGCTGTTAAACAATATGTCTTATGAGTACACACTCAAAATAGCATTGCATTAGACATCAAAAACACAAATCTTGCTAGAATTGTGCTAAAATGAGGAGAGACTGAAGCATTTTTTTGTAAAACAGCAAAAGTTACAACTTTTTGAGAGGGCAGTCAGTTTGTTTTAATGTCTGAGTTTTGAGTTTCTATGACCAAATGGATGGTTAAGAAGTCCTAAAATAATACTTTCTGGATCAGTTATAAGCCAGTGTTACGAACAACTTATAGGTTGCCAAGTTGTAAAAACTCACTTTGATTGATTGGACCAAGTGACTACCTAGTTATAAAAAACTGGCTGAAGACAGTCTAGCAGATATCTGTTTATTAACAAGATATTAACACCCATAACTGCAAAGTTGACTATTAAAACTCTTTTTATGAAAGAGTGACAGAAGCATACATCACTGCAAAGCTAAAACATTTACAACCTGACAACCAAAAATTTGATCTTATATCTTACAACATATGTATATACAACATATATACAACTTATGTGTGAAGCATTAATCAGACAGTAAATTCAGGATATGTTGTAAACCTGTGTGTGTGTATGATGGAAGTTACACAATGTTTTAAGTCTAAGCCAAGAAAAGACCTCACTGAAGTGAAGTTCAAGTCGGTTTCATAGTGACCGCCCCTAATCTTTATGGTATTTATTGTCTGTATCCAATCGGTTGGTAATGGCATGAGTTGCATTTTGTGTAGCAGCAGAATGAATGACAGCTTCTAATAACAAGCTGAAATGGATCCCAGTGGGACATCGTGCCCCCCCGCTAATCTCAACAGAGGAGATTCTCTATGGTGGGGCTTTCATTGGAAATACCTGCAGTGAAGACTGTTTCTATCCTAACAAAAGTGTAAGGGATCCCCCCCTTTTCCTCCCCTGGTTGTGCAAATGTCCTCAAACACTGTTGAAGAGATGCTGGTATAGCTAGCCTCCAGGCTAATGAGGGCGACCTGAAGCTAGAAAAACTATATGCTTCAATACCTCTCCCTCTTCATGCCATTTTTCATTTTTGAAAGGGAAATGATCCTGAAGTATTGGTTTTCACTTGGTATGTGGAAGTCAGAGAATGCAGTAATTTACTTTTCTGCCCTTAACAATACAAAACATGCTAAAAAATATGTTACCAAAGGTATCCTGTTATAGAGTTTATTGATAAGTGAGAATGATATTATGACAGATAAAGGCAGAAATCTGCTCCAGTGGTCTTACCTTTCCTTTTAGTACCTTAACAGGTAAGAACAGATGTTTCATGCACACACCTGCACTGCCTTTAAATTAGATGAGTAGTCTGTGAGTGAAAAATTGGCACTAGGCAGGCATGCAAACAGTGCTGGTGTCTGCTTCATTATGGCTGTGAGTCAGTCCACCTGTACACTCCCCCTCACACACACACACGCAGGCACACATCAACTGTCTCTGCTTCCTTTAAGTACAGCTGGGTCAAAATGTTAATGGAAATGCTGTTACTGATACTGTGAGTCCCAAATGTGAATGGCTGCATGATGTGGGTTTGCGGAACAGATGTGTGCCTGTTTGGCATGGGGTCACTGAGAAACATGCGCCCACGCTCAGTCCAGCTGTGCAAGTCTGTATTTTTGTTTGCATGTATGTGCATGTGTCAGCTTGGGGGATAGCGTGTTTGTGTGTGTGTTAATCATGTGTAGCAGTGCTATGCTGTCTGCATGTGCAGCAGTTGGGGAGCCAGCTTGACATCTTTCATCCAGTGACGGCAAACACCAGCTGGGTGGGCAAACTGACCTGAGCTACCTGCAGACATAAGCAAAATAACACTGTGCTTGTCAGACAAGGTTTTACTCGTTGTTAATAAAAAGTGAGTTAGTTTATTATCAGGAGATGACCTGCCATGTTTGATTTGTCACACTGGGTCCAAATGAGTTTGCTGTCTTGTTACTGATTCATCAATAGCAGATGGTGGTCTTCAAACAGGATGTTTGTCCAGCTGAGATACCCTTTTAGGCCTGTGTGTGTGGTGTGTGTGTGTTTAATGAACACAGGTGCTGATGTGTATTTCATTTCATTTAATGTAATTGAATTGCAAATCCCTCTTTTGATCAGCCCTAATGTATGCACTGCATTTCATTTCCATCTAATGCTTTTGTGACCAAATTATCGTTCACTTAAATGATGCCGCCATTTCATTTCCTCTATTTCTCGTTTATATGCACACTCAGTCTGCTTCTCTGTATAAAACATCACCATCAGCAGCTACACTGTCTTGATGAAAGAGTCTTGATGAAAATGTAACTATTGGAGCAGCAACTGGAGCAGTTTCCTAACTGACCTGTTTTTGTACATTACAGTTTAACCTCCAAGGTGTGTCTGCAGCAAACCACCAACTTCCTTTCACCCTGTATGTTTGCTTTGTTAATAATTTACACCATTGTCAGTTATATTGTAGGATTTGTAGTAATATACAAGGTATACTTTTGTTTATTGCCTCCTCTAGGACCTCCGATCTCAATGTAGGTCATTTTGTGAATGTTGTTTCTTTCGGATGGTTGATAGGTTGATTTTTTTTTAACCGACTTTTTATTCTAGTTTTACATATAATGCACTTATTTTTCATATTTCTGTTGTCCAAATTAACACGTGAATGAATTAAGTTATTTTAAAACAAGTTAAGAATTTATATTGAAGTTAATGTTTTGGAATTGATTTAAAAACCTTATTTCACTTATTTGTTACCAGTTACCAGTTACACCTTTTTTAAGTTTAAAGTTTTGTATTTGCTCACATGAACAGTTTGGTAGTGCATCAAAGTCAAATACATTTAGATTTAATTGCTTTTGTTTATATTTATATTTTCACATACTTTACAAGTCATGTATTGATTTATATCTATAATGTAAAATTATTAATATCTTATACACAGCATATAGCCCAGTGCTTAGAATGAAGATAGAAAGACTGTGAAAGTGCTTGTAGGGGAAGTCTATGAGACCAACACTCTTCCACTTGCAACAGGTTGATGTATCACTGTTTTTCCGGATAGGACTCATCTGTTAGCCATGTTCATACACACACTCAATGTGTTACCAACTAGGCGTGCTTGCTGTGAATAGTCCGATAGCAATGTGTGTGCCCCCCCTCCACCTACTTCTTTGTAAGAGAGTTTCCTGAAAGTACAAAGGACTGTTGGTATAATACAAGTGAAATCACACAAGGTGCAGAGCTGTTGTAAAAAAGAAACACACACATATACACACACACACTCATCACATGACTTGATGTCCCTTTGAAAAACCGGACTGCAACACAGCAAGGCTATCATATAAACCTTCCCCTTCGTCTGTGGGTCATTACATCATTACAAGAGCATAAAAAGATCTCAGGCCTGCTCTGCTCTTGTCCTCAAGCTTAATTCAATCTGCAAATTGAGTCACTCCATTCAATATTATCTCCATTAATTTGCTTAGTGAGTCTAAGTAGTAATGTTTCCCTGGAATCAATCTGAGTGGCTTGGAGTGCAAAACGAAAACGACAGAGGATGCAGCATAGGTGGATGTATGTGATTGTGTATCTGTTAAATGGATGGAGGATTATGGGTAAGGATTAAAAGCATTTTGTGTGCCTGTTCCTTGCCTGCACTTGTTTGTGAATATAGTGACCTGTTACATGCTGCAGTGTAAAATGAGGAGTGCCAGTGAAGTTCAGTGGTGGGCTGCAACATGAGTGTGTCACTGGGTTTTTGCTAATTTGTACCAAGCATCACATGTGACGTTCAAGGGAAAAAAATCCACTTTTTTTTTAATCTAAAGTAAAGATTAATATCTCTTTTTCACCACCACTCATCACCCACAACCACTTGTACGTATGACAGTCTTTTATTTCAGCTAATTTACTAACATGCAATTATTTTTCCTTTTTTAAGCATCTCATGTTATCAAAGTGGGTGTTTTCCCAGTAAATTAGCTCTGGTGCTCAAACTGGATCCGTTCAGGACTCTTGAAACATAGGTTTGCTATCTAGCAAACCAGCCTGCGTTTCCACCGGTTTAGAGTGGAACCATTGTTATCAAAGTTATGTCATCAAGGAAAAGGAAAACCAGCTCTTTTTTTTTCCAGCCAGGAAGCAATTTTTTGGATTCTGAACCTTTTTCCTTTTTTAGGTAGAAATGTGCTAAACAGTTTAAAAAATGCGCTAAACAGTTTAAAATCAGGTACAAAAACTGGATAGGGACCCGTTTCATGTTGTTGGAAAGGCAGTGCAAGTGTGAACAGCCCAATTTCATAAGATTACCTGAACTACCTGTAAATCAGCTGGGTGACTAACCAGATTTTGTTCTCCTGTGCACAAACAAATTAAATATTGAAGATAAAGATAAAATCATTGCCACACATTTGATTCTCACAGCTCTTTCACTTCTGTCAGTGGTCACGTTTTCTGCACAACAGCACAGAGAGAGTGATATTAATAGAGAGATAACACATATCACGATTTCTTGCCTCGTGCATATGATATTTGTTTTTATCTGTGGTTCTGAAAAGATTTGCATGGCTGAGAGTAAAAAACAGCCCAAACGGTTCTCTGTCATGAAGGTTTTTCTTTTTCTTTGCCCTGAAGCCCTTAGCCGCACCCTGTGACAAACAGGTCACCCTGAGCCTTATCTGGAGAGGTGATCCATCACATGTGAGACTGACATACTCAAACAAACTTGCAGCAGCTATAATACTTGAGCCGGCACTCTAAACATACAAAAACACACAAAACACATAAAGAAATAGGGTCCACAGAGTGCCTGAAGCGGAGGGTTCCCTCTTGCTCCCTTTGTCTCCGGCTTTCTCTCACTCTCACCCGTTTTTAAATATTTATACGTGTAGACATTTAATGCAAGAGCCAGCAGGGTGAAGAGCTGTGTACAGACGTGTATCATGTGTCGTCACACTCCTGTTCAGACTGGGCCCAGATGAAGATGAATACACACTTAATAATTACATTTTGCTCTTCTGCAAACACTGACTGGCCCTGTACGTTGTCTCTACTTGCTAGTTATGCAAAAGCCAACAAGACAGAGAGAAAATATCATCCAAAAGGGTTTAGTCATGGTTAATTATGTTGAGTTTCCTGGTTTCAGTGCTGTTGATGTTATTCCGAATTAGCAGTTAAGTTTTGGGGCGCGAAACAAAGAGATGATGGCTAAATTTTAATTAGCTACCAGAAAACATGTGTTGTGTTGAGTGTCTCATAGACAGATTTCTGTTTACTAAACTTACAAAACGTTGTAGTGTTTTGTGTTTTTCTCTGTCCTTTGAGACAAGGAGTGATCAACCTTTTTCTCGGCCACTCCTCTTACCTCCCTTCCATCACTCCCTTGCTTTTTCAACACCTCCACCCCCTTCTGTAATTCTGGACCTGGAGCTCTGGTGGGATAAATGGATAAGTTGACCACTGTTTGTTTCAAAAAGTACCACCGACAGAAACATACAGAAGTATCCTCCTTTCTTCTGAGAGTTTCTGACTCCAAATTGGCAAGACTTCAGCTACATCTCACCTTGGCTAGGTGTGTTTTCTGTCGTAAATGTTTGGTTTAGCCAGCAGTTCGGATGACTTGTGAGGCAGAGGGGGCAAATTTCAACATGTCCTTAGAGTAGGAATGCAGCTGCAGGTTACCCTCTTCCATTCCCTGGGTCTTTGACAGCCTGTTTATGAGGAGGTGATGAACAGGGGGGGAGATAGGAGGAGAGCACACATTGTGGCAGGAGGAACAGGACAGGATATGAGGCGTGTTGTCATGGCTGAGTCAACTTTGTGTCAAGTTTTGGTGATTTTTCATGTAGTAGTCGAAAGAATAAAGAAACCCTTTGAAGTCCCCTCACACAAAATAACAAAGACTAAGTCATTCATTTCAATAACAGCTTTATGGGGAATTCTGAGAGGTTTTCCTGTTTAGCTGGATTGCTGCGTATTTGAAGA
>JAQNCA010000017.1:12640788-12678097 GCA_029783725.1 Acanthurus tractus | reverse complement strand
AAGGACTAGAAAATAGGGAAGCAGCAAGACTTAGCAATGCAAGCTAACCAATGTGCTATTGAGGTGTCTGTGAGTGTTTCTGTTCCAGTTGAACATGCACAAGCAAGCTGTTTGTGAAAGACCTTGTTTTCAGTCTTTGTGCTAAGCTAAGCTAACAGGTGGCTGGCTATAGTATTATATTTACTTTACAAACATAAGAGTGGCGTCCATCTTCTTATCTGACTGTTTGCAAAAAAATAAAATAAGGCCTTTTTAAACAATTTCTTTCATCCAAATGTTACCGTCATGAGTTCCAACACTGTAACACCGACTTTTGTATGACTATGGCTTCCCAACTGTGTCCTCACTGCAAGTCAGACCTGATGGCATCAATCTCCTGTGTGCAGTGTTGTGTGTTTTTGTAACAAACACAGATGACCCATGTGGCTCTCTTGAGACAGTGAGATGACAGAGAGTAAGTTTATACAGTCAGCTTGGACTTGGTATGTTCCCTCTGTTTTGGGCAGCACACATTCTACTAGCCACGGTTACCCAAGCCTCCCTCAGACACGTGTGATTAGTGCTGCACTCTGTAACCCAATTCTTTCTAATTGTTTTTCTGTGTGAGCAAAGGTCACCTGACTGGTCTTGAAGTGTTTTATAACAGTCTTTCTTGTGCTCTGGGTTGACCTCATTTTGTCCTGCTCTTTCTAAATGCTTTGGATTTGGGACTTGATTTTCCCACAGGAACGGCTCACCTTGTAAGTGAGTGTTTTGAGACACTCTGTGCAGTTTACAGCTGTAAAACGTTTAGGGTGGCCATGATGTCTGATTTAATGGCCTGTGGAGGTAGAAAGGTGGGTCATGTATGCAGAAAACATACGTTGTGTGTAGTATGGAATCACATACACACATGTACTCATGCTTAAGGTTACCGAGTGGGCTGCCACAGTCACGGCAGGACTTTGCGTCCCTGATTCTCCACATATCAGTCAGTCCCGCTAACTACTGCAAACCTCTGAGGGATCTCAGATGCTGTCAGCATCACTGAATGATTAGCTGAACCAAGGCCTCTTCCTCCCAGGCCTCTGGAAACTGCTGCCCCTTCAGAGGCCATCTTGGCTCTTTCTGGTTGTCATCACCCTGGCAGGATAATTGATTCATTGCTGATAATGCAGAGAAAAATGGGGTAATTGTTTGTTTCTGGTTTTGAACTGAGTCAGACATAGCTGGAGGACTTCTGTCTTTCACGCATCAATGGAAAATATTCAGTGTAATGTTTTTATTGTACTATTAATTAGAAAAAAATAAAAACAGAAAATGAAAAATCAACGTGGTTACTTTTTGCTGCAAACTTACTTTTCAAACTTATTCTAAATGTCGATTAGATCTTCCACATTGTCAAGTCAGTAATGGGTAGATTTAATCTAAGATGAGCAGCGGAAGCTAAATCCGATGACTAATTCCCATGCAAAGACAGCGTTTCTTAGTCTGTTGATATTCAGGTGAAACATAACAAATAGAATATCTCTGTCTGGGCTGCTGTCTGTCTTGAGATGTTTGCATAATGAGATTGCAAGTGTGCATAGGGGCACATTTTGTCTACGTATGAGATGTGTATAAATACTTGAGGCTGTGGTGGACTGGAAGAGCCTGGTACACAGTTTCACTACTTATAGCATGAAAACCCACCCAGTGACCTGTGAGTAAAATGTGAGCAGTCAATGATATCTTACAGAGTCTACAATAAATTTCCCAAATCAAGTATAATCAAGTCATTTAGTATGCCTCATCCCTCCATCATGTTTTACCTGTGAGGACATAATCACGACCGCCTCAGGTTGGAACAGTGAAGTCTTGACTCATGAGAGATATTTTGATTGAAAAGCACAATGAACTTACTGTAAAGGTGTTTAAGTCTCCACCCATTATTTGTTCTTACTTATCAGTGCGTGTGGGTGAGCTCGCTGCCCTTGCAGTTAATATGCCCTCAAGCCTGACTAACAGCTTGACTCACCACTTTCTGCTTTTAACCACTGGAAGCAACATGTCAGCATTCAACCAGCAATGTGCGAACACTTTGAGTTTTTTTGAGTGAAAAGAAGCTGTGCACTCCGACTGCACGACTATATGCTTTTGTTTCCCACATAGTGAAGCAGGCCATGGGTCACACGCACTGTAAACAAGATTGTCGGCACCTCCCGCCTACAAAGTGGAGCTAATAAATCTCGTGCTGACAGTAAATAGTGTGTCCCAGCACAGAGCCTTGTAGTGGGAGTAATCCCTGTGCTTCAAAGTTCTGTGGTGTGTTAAAAGGTGCTGACGTAGGGAGTGTCTGGGTGAGTGGACGAAAAGACCAGCTCCATCCCTGAGAAGCTGGATGGTGTTTCTTTGTGTGTGTGCATGCGTGCGTACGTGCATGTGTGTGTGTGTGCCCAGACTTGTCACGGGTCATGCTGCGACTGCTCTTTTAATTCACAGGTCATGTGATCTGGCTCATTCTTTGTGTGTGTGGAGTGGAATACACACTCAGAGTCTAAGATGTCACCCTAAATAAACTTTATTAGGGCAAAGTATTGAACTGCTAAATGCTGAATGGAGGACGGAAGTAGGATGCTCACATTTAAATACATTGCTCAGTCTGTGTTTAGACTGGAAGGATTAATTTTTTTCTAAGTTGCTGATCTTGTCTGTGTTGTATTGTCTAACAAAGCCTTGATATAATCTGATAATCTTTATTTTTCTTTCTGTGTGTGTATCCGTATCCAGGCTTCTTACAGGAGCACCTAAAGAGAAATCCTCATCTCTACAAAATGTCAATGAAACAGGTGCCGTCTACTCCTGTCCCATTACAACAGACACCGCTGACTGCACAAGGATGGACCTGGTCAGCACAAGTAAGCAGAACTCTCAGAGGAGATGAGTTATTTAAAAGAGGACAGCAAAGTTGAAGTATCATGGAGGTTTTGCATATCCTTTATTTAACCAAGTAAATGCTTAACTGTGATTAAAATCTCTTTTTTGTAAGAGTGACCTGGCCAAGGAGGTTGCATAAACATTGTTCCAACGATAAATACAATCCAGCTGTCAAACATCACAAATATGTAATCGTGATATCAAGCTAAAATAGTAATTCAAGGCAATTGGATAAAAAAACGTAGGTTGTTTTAAGAGGAGTGACACTGAGCAAAAGTGTTAGTTTTACTGTCTTTTTAACTTATTCAATTTCACCATAGATATCAGACAATTCAAGGTCCTTTTGTAGATTATTCTAGGAAGAAGGGGCAGCATATTTTGAAGCTTTTTGCCTGGTTTTGTTTTGACCCTGTAGAACACTATGAGAATGCGGGCCAAATAATTTCATGACAAGCCACCCAAGAATTACTAAGAATTTTAGTTTGGAGGGTGATTGACTGACAGACTTTTAACTGGAGCTTCTCTGCTTGTGCTAGTGTGGCTTAAAAGCACTCCATAAATAATATTTACTCAAGGAAAACTCAGTGATTAAGCATTTTGCTTCGATAAATGTAATTGTGAAAACAATTGTCCAACTAAAAAAACTCTAAATCCCACATTTCCTCTAATCCAGCCCCCTAAAGGCATGTTTTTGGAAGACCCTCGCTGATCATAATATCTTTTAAACACCATACATCAATGGGTTTAGACTGAGGCTTCTAATTTTCTTGTAGAGAAAATTTTGGTCCCCATGGCCGATGAGGTGCCTGACTTGACGTCATCGTTGGTAACTTTCTCAGACAAGGTTTCCCTCACAGTCACAGACATTCTCATAGAAAGATTTTCACAGGCTGAGCTGTTCTTTCTATGATGAGTTAACTGACCTTTCAGAGTAAAATCAGTGGAGTTTCCCTTTTATTCCCACATGTTACTGTGGAGGATTTCCCTGATTGCTAAGTGAGCGACTTTAAATAATAACTTGAAAATGATAGTCAGCGAACTTCCTCTTTATTCAGCAGGAAAAAAAGTGTGTCAAATCTCCGAGTATAATCCCCCGGCATGTCCTATAGTGCTTGAGATCATTTGCTGCACCTACGCGATGAGCTCCAGGATATGAAACTCTGAATGTGCATCCTTTCTTAATGGAAGGTTATTAACTGAGAGACTTACCACTCTTCTACCTGGAGGTGAATAGGCCCCCCGGAGGCTAGAAGCAGGAGCTGTAATAATAGGATTCCTCACCACTTTTGATGTTGAGGTTGAAGTGACTGTTGCTGCATTTTTGAGGTTAATATTTGTCAGGGCATGATCCAGGCTGAATGAGAGCTTACTATTTGGGTTGGTTTTCCTGTGACTGTTACCCCCATGCTCATGGTGAATGTTTTTCTCTGTGTAATGGATCACTAGACACGATGAACTTTGGGTTGTGGACTGGTTTGTTTGGTTAGAATATGATGTAAGATAAGTATGTTTTTGAATTTTTTAATGCTGTATAATCGGTAAATCTGACTCAGCTGACCGTCCACAGCAAACCCATCTGAAATGGTGGAGGGCATGTGGCTGGGTGTGACGGTGGCCAGTCAGAGGGACCTGCCGGCAGGACGCGTGCTGGTGAGACGACATCCTGTTTCACTCTCATTTAGAGTGACAGACAATGTGATATGTGTGAGGTAGCTGTAGCATTGAGGGAATCCAAAGTGAGATAAATACCCTAAATGTCACAGATGACCAGTATTGATTGTTGCGATATTTACTAAAATATTCACAACATGCACACTCTCAAGGCAAGTAGTACATGGTGTGTTGATTAATACTGAAATCATGGTCATGAGATAATATACTATTCTTTTTATTACGAGTAATTGGGGATTTTTTTTTGTTAAGTAGATATTCTTTAAGTATCAGAATGCACATATTAATATAATGGTAAGAAATGTAATGATTAAAACCCCACATCTGATACTCTTTATCATGAGCCAGTTTAAAACTGCTAAGGTGGCTTTGCTTTCTCATTTTAGCCTGTTTTTCCATCCTACTCCTCATGTTGGATTTTTTTAAAATCAGAAATAAAATTTTTTAAAGCTACTAAAGATTGTTTTTAGATTGATATTGATTCTGTTGAAGTTTGTAATACAAAAAGGGTGAAAAATACAGTAAAAATGTAATTTATAGGAAACTGCTCATTTATTGGGAAGGTCATAATTGTCAAATGTTATCCTCCTCTGGTTTCCAGGCATGCGGGCATCGCTATGTGAAGATCATCCAAAGTGGCGCAGAGGTGCAGCGGCGGATGATAGGGAAATGTTATGTCAGGAGCAATGACCTGACCTTTGACCCCAACGATTACTGGCAGACTGACACCTATGAGGTGTGCAACCCAAACTTTGACATGGAGCTTGAGGGCATGTGTGGCATGGGCATCTCAGCAGGCATGACAGACACTGACGTCTACATCGGCGCTACAGGCAGCTTCTTGTGGCAAGGTGGGCACCGAGGAGTTAACAGCAAAAAGAGTGTGTTTTGATACTTAACGCTGAAATAATGGTCTGGTTTCACAGTCGGGGATTAAACCCTGTGCAAGTCTGCTAAATTCTAGTGTTAGTCAAACACTGGGATTATTCTCTGTCTGGGAAACCTTTTCATTGTGCATGAAGCAGACATAACATTGTTGTCTAATTCTGCTCTGTTATATAGGAAATGTTCATGATACGTGGAGAGATCCAGATCCAGCAAATGCCTGGGACTCTACGAGCAGAGACTTTGGAGAGCTCAACAGACGATACAGTTATACGGGTAAGAACGCAGAGTCATATAATAACAATATATTCATGCCATAAATTATACTTATTGTATAAATTGCATTGTGGGAGAACAAAAGTTCATGCATTCTCTGATGCGTTAAACATATTTGACCTCTCCATTGTCACATAAACATCTAACCATCGGTGTTAAAAGCAAAAGAACAATAAAAAGCAAATTAAAGTTTAAAAACATGGAGTTTAGACTTGGGTCTGCCATTTTTCCTCCATTCGGTACCCAACACCTTTTAAAGGTATCACAGAAAGAACCCAGTACCAAGGTGGAGAATTGAGGTTCTCCAGTCAAATGGTAAATGCATCCAGGCCTCTTTGTACCCAGATGTACAAAAAACCCCACTGCAGACCACTACAGTTCATACAATCTACAAGTAACATGATAAAGCACATAATGATTTTTACATTATGAGAATTGATAAGGGAGAAAAAAAAAGGTCATATGGAGGATTCCATATCCTATCATATGACGTACTATCACATCCCATTTTATCTGTGATATTCAAGAAGGCCTGCGTGACTTTTCAGTGGCTAGCTGACATTTAACCAGTGAATCTCAAATGCTTTCTCCTGCAGGTTATTCAGTTCTCGAGGAGAAAAAGCTGCTGAGCCGTGACGACTACACAGTGGTGACAGGGTCTCCCAGGGACGAGTCCAAGGGCTCAGTGATGCTCGGGACAAAGGCTGAAAAAAACATAAAGCAGACTCTCATCATCCCCGGAGAACAAGTGGGCTCGTACTTTGGAAACAGCCTGGCTGTCACAGACCTCAACAATGACAAGTGCGTCTTTGAACAGCACACTGAAAATTGATCCCATCTTTAGCCTTTTCTCTGTCATTTAGTACATTTAGGATACAGAGTCCTCAGCAGTACACTTGATAAGACTGATGCTGGGTATCAAAAGAAGAAGGATTATGTTTAAAAGCATAATGTGCCTTTTTCTATTCTTTGAACCAAAGGGTGCTCATTTTCTATTATGTCCATAACTCAAATAAAAAAAAACAAAGTCTGAAGTAATTTAGAATTAAAATCTAAAAATTGGATTTCAAAAAAGGCCTCTTGTATTACACATAAGCGAAAGAAATGATCTACTTTACATTAATTTAGAAATAATCTACTATGCTGTACTTCAAGCACATAATTCTAAATTCATTCTAAATTCTGATGTGTCACTGTTGAAGGAAGATGTACACTTGACATTAAAAGAATATAAAGTCAGTGTATTAAGAGTAATAATAATGTCCTCCTCTGATATTCCTGTGTCCATGTGTGTGTGCAAGTATTTGTACATTGAATTATATATTTTGATATTTCCCTACAGTTGGAATGACCTGATTGTGGGAGCCCCATTTTACTTTGACCGCATGAAGGATCAGGGAGGAGCAGTTTATGTCTTCATGAATGAGAATGGCTCGTTCCAAAAGACTGCCACAGTGGTGCTAAAAGGTCCATCAGCCTCTGCATTCGGCTTTGCAGTGGCTGCCATCGGTGATATCAATCAAGACGGATTCCAAGGTATGACTCTTAATGCATAACATTCGCCCTTAAACGATGGAAGTCAAAATTAGTTGATTATCTAATGCTAATACAAAGCTGAAATGAAAATACATCTTCAAAACCTTAAAAAAAGAAAAATTACTGCACCCAAACTGCAGATTAATCAGTTAACGGCTTCGACATGATGTCAGGAGGTGTGAAGGTGAATCATAATAGACTTTGTATGATTGTTTTATGCACTGTTGCTAGGCAATAACATTTGATATTTTGAACTGCTTGGACTGCATAAAACTTCTGCAAGTGGTATTTTACTGCTCATTAAGTATTGCTATGCTGCCACCTAGAGGACTAAGATATACATTACTTACACAGGATTTCCTTGGCTTTTTCTAAGCAGCCATGCTTTATTTTCTTTTTAAAAATTTCACTGCTTTGTTAATGTCTGCAGACTTTGCAGTAGGAGCTCCATTCCAAGATAGCGGAAAAGTCTACATATGGATGGGAAGTAAACAAGGAATCTCAGAGGAGCACAGTCAGGTAACATCTGACCTCAAGCTACAGATGCACCTCTGAGATAATCTGAAAGGACTCAGCTCTGTTGTGTTGATCTCCTATGTGTTGTTATTGCACTCTGTAGTTGATTGAGGGTAAGTCAGTGGGAAATGGAGGATTCCGGACCTTCGGCTACTCCATCAATGGAGGGATGGACATGGATGACAACAACTATCCTGACATCCTTGTTGGCTCTTTGGACGACCGCATGGCTCTGCTCAGGTAGAAACAAGAGAGAGGCAAAACAACAAAACAACAAGGACTCTGATGTGGAATTGTTGGATGAAAACTTTTTCTGTCTTTTGTTTTGATTTCACATGTTTTTGGTTAAACAACATATTCATATTTGTCTTTAAGGGAGTATCTTAAAGCTTCTTTCTTTTCTTGAAAATATGGCATCATGTAAGAACAAAGTTTGCACCTTACAGTAGAAAGAAGATAATAACAACTCTGCAACTGACAGTGCACGTCGCAACTGTAAATAGTAAATATGTGTTATGTTTTTAATGATAGTACTTTGGCGCAATATGATTCCTCTTTTCATGGTGTTTGTTTTCAGGGCTCGACCAGTCATCCATTTAACCAAGGATTTCACTGTGGGGCCAAATATTGTGGACCCTAATCAGTGTCCTAAAAATACACCATGGTGGGACTTTCTTGTAAAATATCTTATTCTGAAAAACTTATTCATTTGTGTTTGAAAATAAATTAATTTATTAAGATAATTCAATTATTTTTCATTATTCTTTTCTGTTTTGCAGCATTACAGCAACTCTGTGTATGTCTTTTACTCTGAGCAATGGAGACAAGAACTTCAAGAAAGATATCGGTAAGCAGACTTGTTTTACTTTCATTACTGATTTTGCTGGTTGGTTTGGTTCTTGTGTGATGTCCCATTTATGTCCTTTGTCTATTTTTACTTGTTAAGTGGTGAAATACACAGTAGAGGCCGACATGGACAGAAGAAGAAGCCCTCGAGTTCGTTTTCTAAACGGAAATGATGACACATTTGTCGGCAACATGAGCCTGCAAGCTTCCAAACGCAAGTGTCAGCCTCTGAAACTAACTGTAGTGGTAAGCCTTTATTCAGATACACTATACTGTACACTGTGTGTATGTGTGTGTAATGTGTGTTTTATTTACTGCTATGAACATTTAATTTTTTTTTTTTTGAGAACCTGCTGTTTTCCAGTCAGTCGTCATTTGCTCTTCTTGAATGATTCTACAGACGCCTGTTAAGGACAAACTGGAGCCAGTGGTCTTTTCCCTCAACATTTCCTTACATAAACCAAAACCTAAATCCAGACGCTCCTTGCAGAACTTGGACTCCTTTCCAATTCTCAGCCAAGGGCAGAAACTCTCTCAAAGAGCAGAGGTATGAAGCAGCATACACAATAGTCACACAACATATTTTTAATTAATTTAGCACATGTAGCTCATGTGGGACAGTGTCTCTATAAGATATGATAGAATACATTGTAATATGAATGCAGTAAGTTTTAAATTCATAAAAATACTACTCTGCGAAATCTGTGAATTTTACAACAAACTCTAGTTGGCAGACCCATTTTATAATCAAGAGCCAGAAGCAAATTGCACATCCTTTTGTACAAATTGACCACAAGTGTTACGATACAGTGGCAACAACAGCAGTCACCTTTTGAGCTCTAGAGGTCTCTCTGACCCTAATTACGTTTTCACAGGAGACTGATTCACTGGGACACTTGAAAAACTTCCTTTAAAAGACCTCAGTGTTTTTTTCTGATAGCCATTATAACAAGGAATCTAATCATGGACCATTACTATAATAGATAATAACAGATAGAGAGAAAAAAGCAACAATTACAATTCCTTGAATTTTATACTTGTATAGCAGGAAAGGGGAAATACTTTTTATCTACTGAAAATTTAAAATATCTGGGTTTTTTTGGAGATTCTGATGTCCCTCTTTAAAAACTTGTGACTTTTTCCCCTAAAATAAATGAGCACATTGTTTTTTTGTGTAAACTGTATTAATTGACCAAATCAATGATCATTACATTATCATTACATTACATACAGCTCTAATAGAAAAATATAATGTCTTACGAGTGAAAAGCTTTTTTCAGAAGCCCTGATGTTTTCTTCCATTTCTTGCAGATTCATTTTCAGAAGGAGTGTGGCTCAGACAACATATGCAGCAGTAACCTGCAGCTGACAGCTGAGTTCGCTGATGAAGAGGAAAATCCTTACCCCAGGTAAAATTATACTTTGCTATAAGTAATAAGGCTCCCTTTGACTGATAAGGGTTTTTAAATAATACATGTTGTTCATTTATCTGTGTGCAGGCAAGGCAAATTCCAGGTACTTGAGTTCAACAGCAATATTAGGAAAATATCACTATTGGTGGAAGTGACCAACCTTAATAGTCCGGATGGAAGGAAGGCAGAAGATGCCCACCAGGCAGAGCTCAATGTCACCGTCCCTAATGCACTGAGTTATTCTGCTGTCAGGTCTCCGGTATGTCCACTGGAGGGCAGCAGATTGTTGAAATTGTCTATATTTTACTTGTGTCTTCAGGCAATGTGTTGAATTACGTTTACATCATTGTTTTTGTTTGTCATCAATATGTTACAGCAGATTCACTACAATTCTCCTCAATGCTTATGCATCTCCACTGATATGAACTGATAAGTTTAAACTGTGTGTGTTTAGGACCACGATGTAAAGTGCGAATTAGTAGGCACCTTGATTTGTGATCTGGGCAATCCACTGAAAGGCAATGACAAGGTAAGAAAAATTATTGTCTTTAGTTTTTTTCTCATAGATTGTGACTTTTTTTCCACTGATGACACTTGTTCTCTTGTATTCACTATCAGATAAAAATTGCATTAAAATTTGAGACGTCAGGAATCAATCTGTACACACAAGAGATTGAGTCCCAGCTGCTTCTGTCCACGTAAGTGCCTAACCATGATGCATTATTGTACTTTCTCTATATCTGATGCTTGGGCCTTAGTTTTAATCCACAGGTTAGGATTTTGTAGCAGTTTATTTTAAATTTGGTGTAAATTTTAAATTACATTGTACTTAGAAACTTGGGAGTGATTTTTGAGGCTCTTACACAATCATTAAATATTACCCCGAACCCCAGTGTTGAAAAAGTGTTGTGTTGTTAGTCTCAGTGTACAGAGTGACCTGTATCCTGTACCTGTGGCCCTGCTGATTGAAAACACCATCCTCCCCTCCTTCTCCATGTGAGTCCCATTACCTGACAACTCTTACTGTATACACAGTAAAGAGCACTGAGATGCTGTAGATACTAAAGTACTTAATGTCACCTTACATCACCTTCCTAGTTGGTTATTTTGCACAGTTTCGTTTCGAATCATTTCGAACTCTCCCCCGTTCCAGAGCGAATCCGCTGGTGCAAACACAGTTCGGTGGGACAGTGAGGGGCGAGTCAGCCATGGTCAACACCAGTGACGTGGGCAGTCTGGTGGAGCTCACCTTCAATGTGAGTCACCTCCACCACTCAGACTATAATAGACCTCCAAGATTGTATATTACATCTACAATATATGTGCTACTCAACCACATTTCCCTCATCTCCACCCTGTCTTTGAAGCCAAAACTTCTATTCTTCAGAAGTTTAATATTGCGTGGGGAAGGAATTGTTATGTGAGCTATGGTTTGTGGTGTAAGACTGACCGGGGTGGATACTTTTTGGGAGTTCAAAGTCACAATCAAGCCCTGACTGTTATTTCACACCATGTTTTTATTTCACACCATCTGTTTGATTTCTACTGAGGTTTTCTTTTCTTTTTGTGCTGCTGACGTTTTTTTCACCACAAGGTGAACATGAGAGGACAGCTCCTAGGAGACATGGGGACCCTGGCTGTGGAGTTTGAGTGGCCCTTTGAAGTGGCCAACGGCAAGTGGCTGCTGTACCTGACAAAGATTGTTGTTAAAGGAGATTCAGAGACTGAATGTAACCCTCCCGGCGAAATTGTCAACCTGCTCAACCTAACTGTAAGGCTCTATTTTTAAGGTTTTGTTTTAAAACCACAATATGTTTCTTTTTCCTCCAAACCAATTGATGAGTAACTTATTCCTTCTGTATGCCCAAATATCTTGGACACTTTGAAACTTTGTCCAAGAGATTTAGACTGAGGTATACTTGCTATGCAGATTGTAAACATGGTCAATTCCAACAAAAAATACACTCAACAATTCCAGTGATTCATCTTCCTACAAACCTTCCTATTTACTATCTCTGTACTGCAAACTTACCAAAAACTTTTACTGTCATATTCTTTTACTCCAGCTTATTCCTACTGACATCTCCAAAAATACGTCTTACTAAAAGCTGGAAAAAAGCAGCCATGTTAGCAGCTCTGTGAGGCTGTTCAGAGGCACAGCAGTGCTTTGAGCCAAATGCTAACACCAGCTTGCTCACATGTTTGCTTGCTTGCTTGACAAAACAGACATACTGATATTTAACAGGTGCACCTCTGACCATGATAGTTAACAGGATAGCATGCTTGGTTTAGCTTATCAGCGCTTAACAAGCTGGCAATCTGGAGCCATGTGACTAACATGTCTAGCATGCTAACATGCAACTAGCTTGAACAACATCTATGTTACATTTAATTATCACTCAGAAACCTTAAGGTTATACACATTTTCAGTTGTAAGGTAAAACTGGTTTAATATCAAGAAAGAAAAATTGCACTTTGACTTTTCTGCTGTTGTGTATTGTGCTGTTTATTATGTTGTTACATGAACTGTTATTCATACTGACATGAGTGTGAACTGGACCGTCAGAGTGGTACAAGTAAATGCGAGTGGTAGAAAAGTGGTGTGAAAACGGTCTCCAAGCCAAACCACAGCAGTCCAAAAAAAACCTTGGATAAAAAAACATCTCTGTCGCCACATACAAACCTCAGCGAGCCCCAAATAGAAAGTCATAATGCGTACAGCCAAATATAGGCTGTGGAAATGACGATGCTTTTCTGAGAAGAATTTGGTAATGTCTTTATCAAAACCAGTAATTTCCACAAGTCTTCTGATGTCATGTCTCTGTCTCCTCTGCTTCCTCCTTTCACCCTCCATGCTCCCTCCCTTGTCTCCCAGTTGTCAGAAAGCAGACAAAGGCGTACTAAGCGGCAGATTGAGGTGAATGATGCTGATGATACGACGCAACCACATAATGTTCAGTCACAGGCAACCATCACATTGCAAAGCCCTCGCAAAGAGACCTACCTGCTGGTAAGAAATAAATCCGCCTCATCAAGCACTGCCAAGAGCTTCAGTGTTTTTTTAAAGATTCTTTTAAAGAAGATAGAATTCCTAAGTATGATATAAATACTAAAAAGAGCACCACCTATATTCATAAAGACCATGAATGTCTCCACCATATTGAGTCTTGATTCTTACTCACTTTTTACTGTGAATCACAAATGTCAACCCACTGGTGGGGCTAGAAGAAAAGTCAGGGGATCATTAAAGCCAGCTGGATGCATCGTCTAGGGATAACGTATATCTGTACCAAATGTCATTGCTTTCGTTTATTTTTTGCTGCTGACATATTTCAGTCTGGCGAACCGAATGACAGACCAACGCACCAACAAAACCATCCTTAGAGTCATGCTGCTGGTGTGAATAGAAACCATTAGCAACAACCTACTTTCCCTCAACATATACTGTAGTGTAGAGCCCTAAAACTGAGTGCAGAAGTAAATCTTCTACTATACTGACAGTCTCCAGAGGGCTTTAACTGTTATACCAGCAAAAATTATTCTAGCCATTCCTTGACTTCAAAATTTACAGTACACAGGTGTTAATGTTCTCTTTCAATTTGTCTAATCAGTATTGAGATTGTTCACAAAAAAAGCAAAAGAAAATGTTGTAATTTTCTAAGTTTGTTCACTTGTGTAATAGTTCTTTTTCATTGTGTGTTGAAGGAATGCTCCAAGGGAACGGCTCGCTGCGTGACATTTACCTGTCCACTGCTCAACATGACAGAAAAAGCCGAGATTCATGTCCAATCCCGTTTGTGGAACAGCACAATGCTGGAGGTCAGCCGACCACCTGCAGTCTCACACACACTTAGATAATTAATTATCTAATAAAACTGTGCAGGTCCTCTTCCTGCTTCGAGTGAGAAACAACAGTAATGAATATGAACATGTTTTTTCTAAAAATGTTTAGCAAATATATATTTTCGTTTGGTTTGAAGCCCAAGCAGGATATTGTGTGCAAATCCATTCACTGTAGCTACAGTTTTGCATAACAGATGTGCACCACTGGGATAAATTCCCTGTTTCCCAACTATTGTATTCATCTTCCAAATGCTTTTCTTTCCAACCCACCACTATTTTCGCAATCCAAAAGTAAAAATAGGACAACTAGTTTACTGAATTCTTGCGTGTTTATCTCTCACTTTTTACAAGATTTTTGTCATGTGCAAAATCTGACTAATCTTTAACATAGCCATTGTGTCTGTGAGTTTTGTGCAGCTCAGCAGAGTATATCTGGACTTCTTTTTGAAAATATTTCAATGCTGTGTCTCTGCAGGACTATTTAAATGCTCTGAGGGTTACGGTCAGAGGTCAAGCCACACTGAAGCTCATCACAGAAAAGCCCACCCTCAAAATGGACAGTCAGACCACCATGGTGCGTGATAGTGATGATGATGACAACAATGAAAATGTTAATGATGATGATTTGAGCTATATTGACTTTCTGCTCTTTCACGTAGTTCACAGTAGAAATAGAACCTGTAGAGGGAACGGAGGTGCCCTATGAGCTCCCACTATGGATCATCATCTCTGCTATTGTGGCAGGAGTTCTGCTATTGGGAATAATTATTGTTATACTATGGAAGGTGAGACTATCAACTATTACTCACTCAAACTTTGAATAGTTTTAAATCTTCCTGCATATTTTTTTTTTTTGTTCTCGCACCAGCAATATTCCCGGATTTTACGGTAGTTGTTGACTCATCTGACTGATCTAAAACCTTCATATTGAGCCGCTAGTCTAACTTTTGACTTACCCTCCTTCATGCACCCACCTCTACCACCACCTCCACTTCCACCTCCAGTGTGGGTTCTTCCAGAGGGCCAGCAGGAGGGAGATGTATGAGGCCAAGGCCCAGAAGGCTGAGATGAAGATCCAGCCTTCTGAGACAGAGAAGCTGACAGAGGACTACTAAGGGCCCCATGGGTCCCCCAACAGCACACACCAGTGGGGCTTTTGGGTAACAACACCCCTACAAATGGATTTTCTGTGGCTACTTTTGATATTGCGCTATGCTTGGGGTGTGATTCAACTTGCTTATCACTCAATCTTCTCTTTCTCGTGTACTTTTTGCATGTATCTAACATTGCCTCCTTTTCCCCTTTAGGCTAACACTCTAGGTTCTGCTGCTGTTATTTATATCATGTCTGCACAACTCTATCTGTCTTCTCCTTCCTCAGTGTTGGTTTATCTTTTGCCTAACTTAATTTTCTTCAGTCAACAAATCCTAAATCTCCTTCTCAGCTCGGCATTAATCCCAGCTCTCCTGCTGTATAAGTGTATCCTCTTTAATGTCACCTCCGTCTCCCTCTCTCTTGCTTTCCCCACCAGCTTGGATTCTTCAAGCGAGCCATCTACTACCGGATAATGCCAAAGCACCAGGGGGTGAAAATTCGCAAGGCTGAGCGCTATCAGTTCAATCTGGGATTTCAGCCTGAGGAGCCACAGAAAAAGTACTGGATCACCAACTGGACAGAGATGCAGCATTACTACTACTGAGGCCTTCGCGTTGGACCCTGAACTACTCAGCGTCATGCCAGTTTGACATGGGCTTAACCTTGTCAAGCCTTGTGGAATTTACAGTGCATGGACCAATCGTGGCTGGTGCATTAAATTTTTAAAATTTTAGTGGATTTCAACTTTTTCAGTGCAATATGCTGAACGTTTTGTTTCAGAGATTGTAATTTGTTGAGTATTTTTAATGAATGCAGTGTGGTACATTGGAATCGGGGTTGCATTCGAGAGTAAATTGTAAATTGCTTTGATTATGTTGCAGATTTTTATGTTCTGAACTTGATGGTTTTTTTTCTTTCTTCTCTTCCTTTCTGAGTCCTCTGTGCGAAGTCGCTGGTCATTTCGTCATGTTGTTTT
The DNA here is from genome assembly GCA_029783725.1 of Acanthurus tractus. NCBI lineage: Eukaryota > Metazoa > Chordata > Actinopteri > Acanthuriformes > Acanthuridae > Acanthurus > Acanthurus tractus. Next base: position 12,662,146 of record JAQNCA010000017.1, on the reverse strand, counting down.
CCATCATGTGTGTTTTCCTCTCTAACCAGAGAGGATCAAGTCTGTTGACTGTCTGTGTGATTGTGAATGTCTGTCCGCAGGCATCACTTTGTGGTCAGTGGTTGTAGCCTGTGTAGGGCTTTTTAAACCTACAGCAGTCGTGTTGGAGATTATTTCCAAACTGCACTTAGAATATGTTGACCAGAATCCACTCTGTTATGAGTGAGCATGCGTCTTTACACGAATGTCCATGTCAGTGTTTGGCAAGCATTACCTAGACTAGCATCTCAAAAGCAGTTTGGTTGTGACACTGACATCATATGCAAAAAGTGACTGTATTTTCAAGCTACGTAGAAAATGATGTCCCTGGTTTCAGGGAATAAACACACTTGATCATTATTTATTTACATTGTCTTGTGTTATTATAGTTCAAAACCTACCTGGATACCTTAATAAATACCACATACAGGGAGTCTGGACACTGGATGAAAAAATACATGATGTTTTATATATCTGGAGATTGTGAGCTCTGGCATATAGTTAGATTATAAATTGTACATATTGTAGTGACAAGTTATTGACTATTTGAATGAAAGCAAGTCATTAGCCACTGTTGTTTCACTGTCCCTAAGCTCTGTATTTTGTACAAAACAGTGAGCAGACAATTTGTTTGTTTTCAAGCCATTGTGGCCCCCATTGTCGTCAACCTACAGCACTGAAAGTAGACTGGACCAGAAGAGGACAGATCGAACAGTCTGTAAAGGGACTAAAGTGTGGCATTACCGCTTGGGTCTGTGTTACCTGAGAGCCAACAGGTCGTGACTGTGGCTGCTACAAAGGCTCCATTGACTCTGAGAGTAAAGAGGGCTGAAACCAATGCACAAACTCTGTTCTCTGTGGTGGTGTTGTTCTTTACTGTACAGTTTCATTGTAATTAAATAGTTTTTAACAACCTTTGCAGATGAATTACTACCCTCATCATTTTGTGTTTTATCATTAGAACTAAATTAGATATTGATTATTTATAAGAGATATTTTTTGTGGGGGTTACATTTGACTCTGAGAAAGTTCATTATGGGTTAGTACACTGGGCTATGTACTGCATAGGTCCACACTGACCACTGCATCTTCCCAGCTTCTTTGGATTAAATATCACTTAAGCTCCAGTGTGTAAGATTTGTGTAGACCTGTCTGTAGGACATGGCATTAATAAATAAAATATAATATTAATAAGAATTTTTGTTGTTTGTATAATCACCCGAAAATGAGAATTAGTAGCTTTTATGTCCTAAGAATGAGCCTTTTATATCTATAGAGGGAGTTGATCCTCTTCCCTCACCATGTTTCTAGGGTAGCTCAGAATTGACAAAACAAACGTTGGGTGAGTGAGCAGAATAATTGCAATCTGCATCTTCACCACTAGTTGCCACTAAATCTTACACACTGGACTATTGTTGTGTATTTTATTGTGGGCGGTAGGACAGTAATCCATCTGTCTGTACCCCAAAAATTTACCTCCTACTCACTTGTTTGAACACGCAGGCAGGAAAATATATTTTTGATGTCTTTATTGTAGAAATGCAGAGGATCCAACAAAAAAGAGACAAAATCATAATTTTAAAAAAGCTGAATGCAATAAATGACTTTACAAACATTCATTGAAAACATCCCCCCCCCCCCCCCCAAACTATCAAATCTTACAAATAAATTACAAAATGCTTATATTCTTTTTGCATAGGCAAAAAAATAATTGGACTCAAAGTTTATACAACATGTGTGCAAGACTAGGCTGACAACATAGAAAAAGCAAATTTGATCAGATGCACTTTACAGTACAGAAAAACACTGAAGTTCACATTAATGTTGGCACTGTGCTAGCTACTGAAAGTGAGACCTTATTTTAGCCATCACTAATGTCTAGTCCTTTCACTTGAGTTCCATGAGTGTGCTCTTTTGGTTGGCCTTTTTTGACTTTCGGTACTTGTAGGCCAATAGGATGATGGCTAGCGCGAGGACCAAACCGATGACGAGCAGGATCCACTGGCCAGCTGTGGCAGCTGACCTACTCAGGCGCATACCCAGGAAGTCCACTTTATCGTCCACTTTATCGTCCACTTTCTCATCAACTGATTGAAGACACACATGAAATACCAAGTAAGTACAATGCTAGGGTTAAGTCTTTAACCCACAAACTCACTTTTCTTTGACAAATTAAACAATCTGCACATTCAAAATGAAGAATCTTAAATGAACAGCAGATAAAAAATTTACATGAAGCCATCTTACCTAATGTTTCCCAGAGGCAGAAAAAATACACAAGATGTTGCACTTCCTACCTACAGATGGCATACATTAATGCATCTTAAGCTCCCAAGCTTTGCCTCCATCATATTGATGCAGATTGGTCCAAAGCTGGAATGACTATGTCTGACGCAGCTTCTCAAGTAGGTCAGAATCAAGATAATATCGGTGCTTTTTATCAATGTCACTATTGTTGCTGACCCTCAACAAAGACAGGGTAAGTTACTCACACTAATGAAACAGACAGAATCACTTTCTTTCACCCCATTCATATTCTTTTCACATTTTGTTATCTGTTTTTGCATCTAAATTCTGTCTCTCTGTCTCTCCCAACGGCAGCTGCATACCCTCTTTCTACACCACGTCTTCCTGGCTCTCTCTTTCACTCTGTTGCTAATAATCTAATCAATCTTAACCTGTCAGCAGGATCTCATCAGTAATACAAGAGAAGCAGGGGCTTAATTTTAGTGTGCGCTGCAGCAGGAGGAAATCTAAATGATTGCTTGTATGTAAACGTATTGCGCATTTTTTTCTTGGAGGAAGGAGCCCAAAAAATATTTGGTTTGGGGCCTGGAAAACATATTAAATGCAAACATCCAGCAAAATGGTTTGCCTGCATGTTGGTGCATTTATTAATGTGTCTCTGGTAGTGTGAAAGTATGTCAATGCACAAGTGGGTTGGACCTACCCAAAGGTCTCCAGTCATACTCAGGCCAACCGAGAACTTCCCCATTCTTCTTGTTCTCTTCCTCCAGCCATTGAATGAGAGGCTGGAAATACTCCATGAGTGGTTTTGCGCTCATTTTGGGCTCGCCAGTGATCATGGTCATGGCCTCAGGCCAGGGCTTACTGAAGCCCAGCTTCATCACGTCACTGCACAAAGTTCAGAGAGAAGTGTCAGAGGAGATGAGGATTAGTCACAGAAGTGTGTTTCAGTGATAATTTCATGCATGGCACATATCATGTTTTCACCTGTTGCAAGAACTCACAAATACTATAACCAGTCATACAAGCCACTGGACGTCAGTGCCACATTTGTGTCTTCTCCAATAAGCAAATCAAAGGCATTACATAATGTATTGTTTTAATTTCAGTATGCATGTCAATATTTCTATGGGTGGAGAAGGATAAGAGACGTCTTACTTACTACATTACTACATTGGACATTTGTCATGATACATATAATAAGGATACATATACAACATTTGTAATGGATAGCTACACCTCAGTGTGTGTTGTGTAAGTGTGTGTACTAACCTCAGTAACTTTCCGGCTTTTGTAGATTGGTAGATATCACAGGTGTGTAGTGTCCCACTATGTGAGGCAGCGTCACACAGGGCCTTATGGAACTGAAACTGGATGACGAAGCTAACAAAGTACCTGATTGAAGAACATTAAACATGCTGTCAATACTGAGGCTTTAAAAAGCAAAAAAAAAAACCCACAACAAAACAAACAAACTGGCACATTATTTTCAATGCCCTATTTATCGAATCTTTCTGAGTTATAGTAAAAAAGTCATCAATCTGTGTCAAACCATCATGTTCCATGTTTTTTCTGCCTGATCATAAACCTTTACCTCACGTAGGGTACATTAGCAGGGATGTGGAACTTTGCACCAGGGTCGAAGTCCTCCTCAGTACGGGTTACAGGTGAACACAGGCCCTGGTACTTCAACCTGCAATACAGTAAAGGACAATGTAAATCTTTTAGGAAAAATAATTTACAAACACCATAATTTATTACACAATCAATCTACATTTGCTTACAAACCTACCCTTATTTAAATAATTTATTTTATATCTTTAAATAATCAGATATTGTGCATTATAAAAATGCTACAAAACTTTACCTAAGGTTCCACCATTCCTTATTGTACTCAGTTGGTGGGATGCGTCCATCAAATACTTTCCATCTCCACTGATCCATCAGGTAGCCAAAAGGAAGGAAGGCAATCTTATCAAGTGCCATGCTCATCAGGAAGTTGATATCACTCTCTAACAGAGGAAATGGAAACAGCACAATCGTGAGCTGTTCCCTGTGTTACAGCAGCACCTGCAGAACTGTACAACACAGGTGGTCATGATTACTTACCAGGGTTGCTTTCAACTTTGTCTAGGAGGCCAATGCTCTTCAGATGATTGGGTGTGGACACAGAGAGGGCTAGTACATCCCCAATGGCCTCGTGGAAGCCAGGATTGGCCCCATCACGGAAGGACACAGGCTGGTCTTTGTACTGAAGGAAGTACTGGACGTGGCCCATCTCATGATGCACTGTGATCAGGTCATCCATAGTCACAACAGTGCACTGTTTGATCCTGGAGACACAAACAAGGCCATAATTACAGCAAACACCCCCCCCCCACTTTTAAACAACTTAATACTGTTTATCACTGGGCTGAATGACAAGGAACTTAAGAAACATGTCTCATCTCATTGTGCAAATCCCTCAAATACTTTCCCATGCTGCATGTATAGTATTTGTTTGTGTTTGACAGATCTTTTTGTAGGTCATACTTTGTCATTTTCATACCTGTTTCTTCAGCTATACATTTAAGGGTTGCAAGTTTTAAGTGACATTTCTAAATTACTTTTAGGTGGCACCACCATGCTGTCAAAGAAAGAGCAAATATTTTGGCAGATACTTAGGCCTGATATTTGTGTCTTGCTCTGACTTTATATATGCTACAATAGATGCTACCCTCGCATCTGGAACATTTCTAGCGCACACACAGAAAATCTTCCTGGCTGTCACCCAACACTAGAGAATAACAGCCAGAAAGAGCACAGATTTAGAAGCATATTGGCCAGACCCAAACATATGTTGCACAATAAGCTTTGTTTTACCACCTGGAAGCTTATTTTAGTCTACGAATCATTCTAGTTCTGAGAAAGATATTTTACCTGAAGTCTTTTCGGTTATAAAAGTCCCATGCAGAGGCGTGGCATACCACCTCCCTTCCATCAGATGGCTTCTCCAGCATGGACTTGTCCCAGAACTCTTTTGGCATGGGCAACAGACCCAGAGAGGTGAAAAACTTATCTGATTCCTGGAACATTCTGGTGGCATTCCAGCCCTACATGGTAAAAGGAACATAACAGTAAAGATGTGTAGGAGTATAAGTACAGTTTCGCAGGGAATGAGATATTTAAAATTTAGAAAAAGCAACAACTGTGTTTAAAAAAATAGATGACTGCACAAAGTATAAACAAATCATAGTCGGCTACGGATGGGAGGTAGGAGAAGTAATTTGTTCCACTTAAAAATATGTATACAATTTATTCTGCCGCTAACTTTATGTCAGTTATAGATGAATGCTGCTGTTTTTATTCTATCCAATTAAGATCCTCTGCATTTATTCTCATTCAGCTTGATCCTCGGCTCTGGACCAAATCCAAGTCTTTTTTGTGAAACAAACGGATCCTTGACCTCTAAAGCTGTATTGCAAGTAGTGGAAGAGTGCATGAGTGTGCAGTTCTTAGAATTTGTCCTTGCATATCCATATGTGCAGCTGTGATCACAATGAGATAAGACTTTCCTGATTGGAAAATTCCCGTCACAGCAACTCAGTAGTCAAAAGAGTGGTAGCACTAGTACTACTACTATGACTGCTACTACTTTTACGACTATTAATGATAATATTGGTAGCCATCAAAAAAATATATATATACAATGTACACTTTATACCTTATGAAGGTATAAACAAACTGTTTATTTGCACACATTGTTTGGCAATAAACTAAAAAGCAGAAAAAAAACATGTAATTGTAAAAACAATTACACATAATTGACTACAACGACTTGTGCTGCACAATACACGTGCAGAAATTGCACATTAAATATGAATATGACTGCACAGAATATATTCACATATATATATATATTTATACACTTTGTGTCATACATACATATATAGATATATATTAATCAATACATTGTATATGTAGTAGCTTATATTGTATTGTGACAATAATACGCTAAATTTTTTTTTTGCATAATATGTATAAACATGTATAGGTATAAAAAGAATATAATCTGCACCTAAAATAAGTAGCTTTTGATGATTTAAGCTAAGTTTTACCAGCAGTTGTAAATGGTGACGGATGTGTTGTGATGTATTTATTTACCTTTGCCACCATAGCTGGAGTGGCGTCAACCTGCGTGGCACCTGGGTAGGGCATGGCTAAATCCATGATGCCAGACCATGTCTGTGCCCACATGTTGCCTGAAAAGACAAATGACAGCATTCATTTGATTTGTGTCTTTATCTAAACAGTTATGAGGCAAGTTATCCTGTGCTGCGTCAGTGTTGTGAGTCAGTTCAATCCCTAACGGTGTGGAACTGTCACACCCATTCTCACGCTTGGCGCCTCTGAAAGCAAAAAATAAATCCCACTGTAATCCAAATGCATCTGCAGCCACTGATAGAATATCTGTGGGGTATGCTTCCACATAAAAGAGCTAAAGTGTTAGAATCCTTTAAATTCCAAAGCAAAATACAGACAGAAGTCAGGTTTTGTCCTGTGACCTTAGTATAAACTCCTCATAGCCTGAAAACTCCTTCTTATGGCTTACCCAGCAGATGAGCAGGAATGGGCCCCTTAAGGTTGATGCGTGTGTCACCGTACTTTTTGTACAGTGCCCTGCGAACATAAGCGTGCACATTCAGGTAGAGTGGCTCCAGCTCCTTCCACAGGGCCTCCAGGTCTTCCTCAAAGGTAGGGGTTTCATACAGGGAGCGCCAGAAAGCCCCATTGTCAGAGTGACCTTTGGACAGTAGCAGGGATAAAAACATCCATCAGTGAGACGCCATTTCTGAGTGTGTAACATTGCCAATACAGTGGGAGTGGAAGTGGTGTGAATATTCTCATCTAACTTTTGGTAAGAAAGTGAGCACCAACAAAGATATTTCCAAAAATGTCAATTCTATAAAACACCTCTCCCCACATTGGTGTGTTTTTCCAGCAAAAGACGTCAAGGAGATTCTCAAACTGGTTATACAGTTACTCATAAATGTCATACCATTGAGTGTGGCAGCTTTGTTGGCCAGTTCAACATATCTCTTGTAATCCTCACGAATTACTTTTCCAGCTGAATCTCTCCACCCTTTCCAGGCAAACAACAGTTCATCATAGTCCCTGGACTCTGCCATGATTTTCGTGAGATCTGAGAGACAAACAAAGTATTTTAATATGTAACCTTTATCAACTTTATTCTGTTCAATTCAGCACAGAATTTACGGTGTTTTACTTCCCAAATGTTTTATTTCCACTTTTTGAAGTTAGACTCGCACTCAGATTGCCATCTGTTTGCTTTTCTTACCTGGATCCAGTGGAAGGCACTCTGTATCTCTGCAGACCTCAGCCAGACTGTACTTGGTCTCCATATTGGATAGGAGGGTGTTGTACTGAAAAGATGAAAGCAATCACCAAAATGTAAGATTCAACAGAAATTATTACGAATCATCTGGAAAATATATGTATTACCTTTCTAAAAGGTGCTCAAGTGGAGTGCAGGGAGTGTAACCAAGTAAGAGAAACACATGACTATAAATGCTGAATAATATGTTCATTTTATACTGGTAGCAGTAACTACTTGCTTTTAGTGCACCACCCTCAAGGTGGCTGATACACGCTTGATAGGTATATTTATTTGCCCACAGCTCCCGGAGCTCTGCGTCTGGCCTTCCACCTCACTTCAGAAGTAAAGTTTCCAAAAACACACAGGCTATCAAATTCATGGCAGCTGTCTTTTGCTCCTCCCAAGTACAAAAACAGGCTTAAAAACAAACCAGAAGTATTCCATTGTGTGCCTGCAGTGTATAAGTGACTGTTCTACCACATTCATACTAGACTGAGGGGTTTTCCTCATCTGGCAGCACAAAGGGAAAAGATTTTTTAATTACCAGAGCACAACCGCCAAATTGAGGGCAGGCAAGGAACTTTAGCCAAAATATAAATACGAATAATACTCTGGATAGCAATAATCTTCTCATAAACTTAACTGGAAAGAATCTTGTTGTTGCCTTGTATTTTAATGAGGTTATGGATGATTAAAGTTTTGTTTGTACATACTGCAGGTATTTATCATGACTTTATTATGTAAAACATATGGCTTATACTATGAGTCTGTATTATTTTGAGGCCAAACAGAAGAAATTCATGTTAGCCACAATTATTTGATTAGTGTGAGAGGAGCTCATTGCCATATAGTGGTTCTCAACAATACGTGACTAACACACAGCGTTGATTTTTTTACTTTTATGATTTAACTTTTCAGCATTAGCATTATTACTGCTACTAGCTGCAAATTCTCCTGTTAGCTCAATAATGATGTCTAAACTCAACTGATGTATGTGAAAGTAACACTAACAAATTGGCCACTAATAAGCTACCAGGTGGTTTTTTACTTTTTTAAATACTGTTCATACCGATGTGTTTGCTGGCATACTTATACTTTCTCTTTCTTTCTCTTTCTCGCTTTCTCACGGTGATTTAACTTTAACCAATCAAACCATTTCTGTCTCCAGAACAGAGCTCTATTTAAAAAAAACAAAGGCAAAAAATTAATTCAAACTATTTCCTCCACACCTCTTCCAGGTCTGGCTTCTCCAGTGCAGCCCTCTCAATGTCGCTGAGTTTTTTGATGATGCGTTTGACCGACTCATCCTGGAAGTCAGTGGTGTCGAACTGACGTGCTTTCTGTCCATACTCCAGGGTGTGGGCTGACATCTCCAGGTTCTTTTCAAGCTAAAAAAAAAGATAATGCGCACTCTATTTTTTCAAGTTTTAGATTACATGTCAGTGCAAGCAGGGTGATTGGATGAATGATGGATGGACAGAGAGGTAGAAAGAGATAGATCCCAAGATCATTGATTCAATCAACTGTTGATTCATTGACACATTTTTGATTAAGAAATCACTTTATTGATTTCTACTTTTTAATGCACAAAATCAACATGAGATGCAACAATCCTTTGTATTTGGTTGATGAGAGATGATGCTTAAATCAAGATTAAGGTGATCTCAGAGGAGTCTGTTGGTCAGACGCTCTCACCATGGCCTGCTTATTGGCTTCATTGATGTCTGTGTTGTACTTCCAGGAGGCCTCAGTGTATGCATTCCAAACCACTTCTGCTGTGCTGTTGTACTCATCAAGAAGTGTTTTTGCTTCAAGCTCATCTGTGTTCTTGTCTGGGTAAACAAACAGTAAAGCAAGTTAGGTGAAATATAGGTTGCATAATGTAAAACAAGAACCATATAATTAGACCTAAAAAATATATATATATATATATTATCACATGCAATCAAATTTTAATGTGTGAATTATAACAAGAATGTGTAAACAGCACAGTCTGCATTTTTTTAGATGTTTGCTGCTCTCTTCTGTTTGTGTGAAGAGAAAGTCTCGAGAAACACATTTTACCAAGACAAGAGAAAGAAGAACATCATATCTAATCCACCCTTAACAGCCACTTCAATTTCTTTGTTTTGTCTCAGAGAAAATGACAATTTTCTTCACTTCTCACATGCTAAAATATTGAGAAACTGTATTATTTGTTGTTCTTTTCCATGTTATTCCAATTTTGTATTTCATGATCTGCTATCCTTGTTCACTATTCGTTTTAAGCAGTAACGCTCTCTTACCGATATCCCCAGGATAGCCCTCAGGGACGGGTGGGACCCAGGTGAAGTCGGGCCATCCCAAGGTCTCATTTACATTTTGTATTTTCAGCCACTGAATGATGGGATCAAAATATTTCATCAATGCATTTGCATCCAACTTGTCAGTGCCAATAGCATCCTGAAGCACCACAGGCCAAGGTTCAGAAGAGCCAGCCTGGAGAATTTTCCTGGATGAGGTAAAATAAAAAAAATGTATTTAGCCATCAATGCTTCTAAAAAAACATTTTTCACATTTAAAGTTCAACCAGAGTACTCACTTTAAAATGGCCCCTGCTTCTTTGGAGCGGTAGATATCACATTGGTGCAAAGGACCGGTTTGATTGGCTGCCTCACACAGTTTTTCATGAAGCTGGAACTGCAGGATGAAGCTGACAAAATACCTGCAGAGAAAAACAATCGTGTCATCTTTGCAATCCATTAATTATTTGCCTTAGCTTTTGAACACACCCAGTTAAGAGTAAAAAAAGGACAAATGTTAAAGAGCTCTGAGGTATGAAATCTAGTTTTAAAAAGTTTTAAAAAAGCCCTTAGAGTAGTGACATAACACATGGGAGGTCAAAAAGAAATTATTCAAGGCTGCTTAATCATGAAGATGAAATTGGTTTAAATAGGTTTTATATTCTCTGCTTGTAGTTAAAGACAATTAAAATTAACTACCGAATATGTTATACTTTAAAACACTAACAGTACTTTAAAACCAAAAAATTGCCCTTGAGTTTAGAGGATTAAATGCTGGAAGAGCTTTTCAGCAGCAACTACATGAGAAGTATTTGTCTGTTTATGTAAGTCTGTGTCATTTCCCACATAGTTAAAGAAACCAGTTTCAGTGAGTGGCTTCCTGCTATTGTAGGGTCAGTTTGTACTGTACTGTTTAAAAGCATGTTAAGTGCCAGTAATTCACTCCAGATTACGACACACCATTTTAATTCCCAGCTCACCGGCCTGTCTTGCATGTTCACTCAATTGGCCTTATTACAATATTCCTGGTACACTCATATGCATGTGCAGGCATGCATATAAACTTGCAACCTTCATGAGAAGTTCACGAAAAAAGGCATTGGCCCCATTTTTATAGAGTTTAAAACAAAGCTGTTATGCATCAGGTGTTTCTTCTTTTTAGCTTTTGCAATAAGTGTGTTATCAAACAGCTAGAAAAATACTAAATGCATGTCATGAAAACAACAGTAGAAGAGGCTTATTGTCTTTATTGCATAATGGTGGGGCTGGACAGGTGCTACCTGATGTAAGGTGTGTTTCCAGGAATGTGGTATTTTGCCCCAGCATCAAAGTGCTGCTCTGTACGTGGAACAGGTGGGCAGATACCTTGATATTTTGTCCTGAAAATAAAACAAAGAGGACCATTTAGAAAACACTTGCATACGTTACATAAGACAAGTTCTTTAACCTATAATCACTGTTTTATGTATCCATTGAGTGTTAGCTGGGCATGTGTGTTTTTTTTCCCAGTAACACTTCGCTTTACACAAACACATGAATACAATTAAGAGTGGATTCCAGCCAATGAAACCACAGTTTTTTAGTGTTAGTAGAGAGCAGCTCAACTTGATCTGTCACGGCTGAGATATGGTAGGACTTGCCAGGTCCTTCCTTCACTGAATCTTACATTACAGCAGTTAAAACACTTTATATTATAACAATATATTTAATGACAAAATGAAAATAATGTGACTATAAGAAGGAAGTCACTGGTAGTACTAAACCTACAGTAAAATACCATCTGAATCTGTCACTCCTCTTGGCTTTACAGAGATTTACAATGAGTTACAGCTCAATTTCCACACTCTCAAGCAGCAATTTTCAGCCAAAAAGCTCTGCAAGTGCACTGAACACTGCCTGGATGGCACAACGCATCTGGCAAAGACTGCTGGCAGCTGGCTGATGAACGTAGTGGAACATTTAGCAGCTGCAGAGCCAGATAATATGACATGATGGACACAAAAAATACAGCTAAAAAGAATTAAATTGAACTTTCATTCATTAATGGTGATAAACACTAATCCAAATCAATACTGATACTAATACAGCATAATTGGTGAGCCTTAATAACCAAGTGTTACCGTATAACATCAATGCTGCTAGCTTAAGAGTTCAGTTATTATACGCAAATACAATGCCTGTTGGACCAATTTTTAAGTTAGGTTAAGTTTAAGTTTTTAAGTTTTTTTTTTAAGGTTTTTAAGTTAAAATTCAGCCTCTTTGACTGCAAAGAGAGGAAATAAAGGGGGAAGAATATTTTCTGCTGCTAGTAATTTTGTACATGACATGTTTTCCAGTGATTTCCAGTGACCCCATATGGCCAAACACAAAAGATCATTGTATGGAAATTACTGTATGAACCTTTCATCAGCAAAAAAATGAACAATAACCATAACTTTACTTTCCACAAAATTGTTATGTATTTTAATTCTGTGCATAAAACCCTACCTTAAGTGCCACCAGTCAGAGTTGTATCGCTCTGGAGGAGTGCTTCCACTGAACACACCCCATCTCCATTGATCAATGAGGTAGCCAAAGGGAAGGAAGGCTATCTTTTCTAGAGCCATCTTCAGCAGGTAGTTGGTATCAGTTTCTGGAGAAATACAATGTTGCATCTAAGTTTGAACATTTGATGATGATGACTAAATAAGGTTTATAAAGACTATATCTAACCACTTCATGTTTGCAATTAGTCAAAATCTGTTTGATGTAAGGTTGTTTTAGTGGCTTGGATTTTGTTTACTTCCTTCTTAGTCTATTTACCAGTGTCAGAGGTCATAGAATCCAGCAGTTTGATGGTGTGCAGATGTTTGGGCGTGGAAACAGAAAGAGACAAAACATCACCAATAGCCTCATGAAAACCAGGGTTGGCTCCACGACGGTAACCCACAGGCTGGTCTTTGTACTGTAAGTAATACTGGATGTGCCCCATCTCATGGTGAACAGTGAAGAGCTGCTCCATAGTGACTGTGGTGCACTGCTTGATCCTACAAAGAGTGAAACATCAAGAAAATGACCAATCAGTTTATTAAATTCACAAGTATCACAGCTGTTCTGTGCTGAATCTGTATTCAAACTCATTTTGAATATGGCATTGAAGTTCTTGAACGTTGACACTGAACTTTAATATTTAATGCAACAGACCGCATTTGTTGTTTTCTGCTTTGTTGTATGCCAAATATGCATTACTTATTTTTGTTAAGGTTGAGTTGGGGCAGTAGTTGACTTAAGAGGGCAGTTTGCCCAACAAGTTCATTTTCCATGGCAAGGGGACTGAGCAAAGGAATGTTGGAACATTCCTTTGCTTAGTCCCCTTGGAAAGGAACATCAATCTACTGAAGACACTCTCCTGCCATTGATTTAAGTCCTAAAAATGTTACACTTGGACATTTTCTTTAAGATACAAATTTATCCATTTCTTAAAATATCTTATATGTCACATTTTACCATTGGCCTCATTACATTTTAACTGTTCCATTAATATTCAAGAAGTTACCAATGTGGCCTCACCCATGGTCCCCAACCACTCCCCTCCACTTCTACCATATCTTTAACTTTCTGCATTGTCTTGCTACCCACAAACAATGGCAGCATGTTTTGTTTGAACCAGACACGCCAGCTGTCATATGGTCGCTTGCAAGTGGACATATCAGATTTCATCATTTTTTACAACTTTGAACACAACCATTAAAGATATCTTGACTTACTATATTACTATATTACCATATTAGTTGTCAGCTAGTAATGATGTTATGTTTAGCAACCTAGCTTGAGCTTTTCCCTGACTGACTGCAGTTCATCATGGTAGCGATTTATTGCATACACAGACGGCACATATGGTTGACAGGATTGGCTTCCTCAGGTATCATATTCAGTTTTTACGCTTATGATGTACGAAACCTGTGTTGTCTGAATCTGCCTTTTCGGTACACTGAAATTTTAAGGAGGAAATTCACAGTCATAGCATTGACTGCTTATTTCAATCCCAGTTTGCCTTGTTAGATGTAAAAAACACTAAATAGACATGTTAAGGTTAAAAACTTGATTTTTCTCTAGAGTTCCAAACAAAAATTTTCACAGATACACGTAACTAGAGTCAAAGTCAAACAATTTTGGGGACGTAAAACTTAGGAAAAGACAAATTTTTGAATTTCTGTCTTGTAACTGTTTTTTACCTAGTAAGTAAGCAATGAATTACATGTATGTCTTTAAAATGTGCTAATTTTACCTGAAGTCTTTGCGATTGTAAAAGTCCCAGGCAGAGGCATGGCACACCACCTCCCGACCTTCAGGCTTTACGAGCATGGATTTATCCCAGAACTCCTGAGGCATTGGCTCTAAATCCAGAGATGTGAAGAACTCATCAGACACATTAAACATGTGTATGGCATCATAACCCTGGGAGGAGAAAACAGCTCATTACTATCTCAAAATGTATGTAATTAACTTTTCTTTTACAATTCATCTTGGTGGTACAAAACCTTTCCCCCATACTCACTTGGTTGACCATTTCATTTGTCACATCAATGTTGGGTTTGTCAGGAAATGGGATCATCATATCATAAATATTGTTCCAGGTCTGAGCCCACATATTTCCTGAGGATGAGGAGGAAAGCCCAATTAAAAAGCAATTCTAGCATGCTTTGTGATGATCGGCTCAGAGTAACACTAAAGGAAATGCCTTGTTCACAACAATGAGATAAGCACACAAGCACTCAATATCCATGAGCTTGTATTGTCTCTGACAGTTGTGCTTGCTTCTTTGAGGATATTATTGGATAATGAGCATTTATTTTAGGGATTATTTACTTAATTCGTCAGTAAAACAGGCCGAAGTTGCTAAAATACCTTTTTTTAATACTTTTTTTTTTTAAACTTCAGTTTCATGGTCATGACAATGGCACAATGTTGAAAGATTAATTTAACCTCATTTAGTTCTGTTGCATGTGATAATGCAGAATAAATGAAAGGATATAATAATTAAAACAACCTTTGATCCCTAAATACTAAAAACTATAAGTGATACCTACATTATAATCCTAAAGCTGATAAACTGGTCCTCTAGCTACAAGAAAATTAAATGCTGGTAAATGCACAGTTGTTATTTCCTGTGTATGGCAAAATATATTCATGATGCACACTAAAGTCATGTTTTGTTTGTTTTTACAAAACCATTTAATGATGCTGTTATTATTAAAAGTACATTGACAAAAAAGAAGAAATATAAAATGTGATTTTGAGGCATGGGAAAATTAAAGATCCCCCTCAGTCCTGAGAAAAACCCAACCACCCACTCTTTTGTGGCACTTTTTTGCAAATTATGTATTACAACAACATAAAATGTGCTGTTGTACCTAGTAGGTGAGCAGGAATGGGTCCTTTAAGGTTGATGTACTTGTTGCCGTACTGGTTGTAGAGCTGGCGGCGTACAAAGGCGTGCAGGTTCAGGTAGAGGGGCTCAATGGTCCTGTAGATTTCCTCAAGATCCTGTTCAAAGGTGGTAGACTCATACCAAGAGCGCCATTCTTCTCCAGTGTCTGCAAATCCTAAACAGATTTGGTGGTAAAAACTCCCTCAGTTTCATTGTTCTCATTAAATTAATCACATTTTTGTTGCATTATGAATCCTGTATCTCAGAGCCAAGATCAAGGGATAGTTCTTACCATCAGCTCGCGAGGCTTTGTTGCTGAGGTTCACAAACTGAGGGTATATATCCTTAAGAGGTACACCTGATGCATTGCGCCAGGCATCCCAGGCATACAGCAGCGTCTTGTAGCTCCTAGAGTTGGCCATGATATTTGTGAGCTCTGTGAGATGAAAAAAAGAAGAAAAAGTTACAAATATTAAAGGACAGGGACCTTATCTGGCATAATCATAACTCAAAAGATGTGTTTTTCACAAAACAATCAAAACACAATCGAGATGTACTGGCACTGAAGTGACTTCATGCCCTCTCTACAGGAAAAAGGCACAGCAGACACATTAATTAGGAGATTAACTTTGAGTTATTGTGACTCCATGATATTTTGAGCATCAAGCAAAACAACCTTTGTCTTCAAAATACCAGAAAAGGGAAATTAAGGTGAGGAGAAGGAGAAAGTTGAAGTCCACAGAAATAGTGGAAAAGTTGACAATGTGTTATTATAGTGACATCATGTTGATTGTGAAAGGATGTAGCATTTTGAGTGACCCTGTTCCGCCTAAGATTGTTTCCAAGATCCATAAAACCAATAATCAATACAATATCTGCATCTTTGCTACAGTAAATTAGCTCATTTGTGTTGTCAAGTCCTTATTTTAAGTAGAAATACTAGTTTTTGCTCTTGTGTCCAACTGTGTGTGTTGGCAAGAACTTCTCACATTTACTTTTGGCAGCAAAACACAGAGCCATTGTTTACAGTACATGCCGGCAGAGTTAAAAGCTACTGTCAGGCTGTTTCTATAGCTTTTTACTCAACACTCATGGGCACATCCATAACACTTCCTTTGGAGACCGCTCTGAAGTAATTTGCCCATCCTGTTACGTTTCCAAGATTAGATAAGATCTTTACCACTTACAACTGTTTTTCTCTCTAGACTTCCCCTCCACATTGTTGTTCGCCTCATATTGCTCAACATGCTCCATTCTTGTTTTTTTTTCATATATCTTCAAAACATGTTTATCACATAAATTCAGACATTTTTAAGTCTGAAACTGAGCTTTTGTCCTGTGTTTGCTTACCAGGTTCCAGGCTCCAGGTGACATCTGTTTGTGGATTCACTTTGGCCGTTGAATAAATCCTGTCCATCTCGCTGAGAATTTTGTTATACTGAAGACATGACAAAGAAACGTAAAGTCAGTCTTTGGTGTTCAAAAGAGGTCAGCGCGGAAAATATTGAAAAGACATGATAACCAGAACGTAGGGCAAAGTTCTCTATTAGGAAAACAGAAACAAACCTCCTCTCTTTCTTCTTGAGGCAGATTGGCAGCTCCCAGTAACTTGATTTTATCTACCAGTTTCTTCTCTTTTACAGTTAGTGAGTTGAGAGTGGTATCCGTAAAGACCTGCTTGGCTTTTAGGCCCCATGCTGAGGCGAAAGCCTGCTCCTCCAGGGATGCATTTACCTAAGGCAACAGGATAGAGAGGAAGTGAATGACGACGGTACACTGAATGTCTTTTCTGCAATTACTCACAAACAACAATCTAAAATTTAAAAGCGTGCTAAGAGGGTGTAATGAAAGGACAGGGAGAAAAATGAGATAGTTCCTGAAGAACTCAGGTTCTTTAAAATATAAGATGCATGTTTTGGTCACACTTGCAATGTTTTTTATGGCAGAGTTTTAGCATAGTGACATTAAAGTATAAAAGAAAAAGACTCTGCACCCCTACTTGGGGTTATCATTCACCAACTTTCCCTTTAACGACCGCAGAAGATTGACATTTGTAGCTTCAGATAAAATGACCAAACAACAGTTGAATGCAATTTGGTACAATCATTTATTGGCTTGGTGAACTTTGCTGACTGTAAATCTCACACCATCATCAGGTCAAAATGTAATTTTGTCCAATTCTTTGCTTTGCTTAACCTAATAAAGGAGCAAGCATGGCTGTATCGGTAATATATTGTACAATATGTTTTGAAAAATTGCCCTTTTGACTCAAGTACTCATGTTTACATATGACCATGAATCTCAGGAGCTTCACTTCATGACTGCTTGAAAGGTCACAGACACACGGTTGGTTTTCTGGATGCATTGACAGAAGATTAGATGGAGTAAAGGCTGCTGCTGAACACTGCACAGCCTGTGTTTTTGCTCCTATTCAAAATAATGAACTACCGGTGTATTGTTATAGCATTATTCATCCCAAATGCTGCACCTTTGATATTTTATCTGTTAAATTTGATAAACTACAAATTGCTAGCTTAGTCATGCATTTGGAAATAGTTGACACACACTAATATTGATGTAACCATGAGCTCATGCCTACAGCTCATCAGTTGCTCAACAAATTTCCTGATTAAACTGACAGGGAAGTAGCTTTATGTAGCTTCAGTGTTTCCATTAAAGCTTTTTCTTATCAGTTTCTTCTCACAGCCCTCTCTGAAATAACAGGCAACAGGAGGGAACATTGGTGACAGAGAGCTGAAGTATTAACTCTGACCTTTGCGCTCCTCCTCTCAATCTCTGTCTTTTCCTCAATCGTTTTTTCCAGCTTGCCTACACCCATCCATCCACCCTGATAATCATGGTCTCATCCAATGAAACACAGTAAAGATAAGACTTAAATGACCTTTTTATTTTTGCTGATTCGCTTTTAAAGGTCTTTCTATTGTACAAGCAGTAATCAGTGCTGTAATTTGTCGAGAGACAAAGTGTTTGGTAACTTCTGCTATAATAAATCCTGACACTCATTTACACATGATCTGTTTGTGTATAAAGAATGAGAGGATTTTAATATAACACAACTTCGAGAGGTTTCTTTGCAAAGTAAGGTACCACATTCTTTTTCAATTGTTAGACATTAAGGTAGACATATTAAAGGCAACATTTAGGAGGCAGTTGTTTGTTAATATTTGCATCTGACATAGTTCAATTTTGCCCAAAAAACCTACCCAAAATGTGTCAAAAAGAACTGATAGTACCTCAAATAAAACCAGCACAGTGTAGGTAATTCTCAAACTTACATTCAAGTTAGGAGAAAAAGCTGGTAGCATTCAGTAAGATGAATGACAGATCTTTGGGTCTGACTGTGACACTTGGAGGGGGCTGAATTTTCATTCCGGGTTTCAAAGGACATCCGTTACTGATATCCACTCTCATCGTTTTTTATTCAGCATGATTAGAAGCTTGTGACCCGATTCTTGTACTGTTTGATCCTCCTCGTGTCAAACCTTAGCCTCATTTGCAAAATCAGCCTCACCTCTGAAGCTGCATGGGGCCAAGGAGAAAGCATATTTGTGTGTGTGTGTGTGTGTGTGTGTGCACATGCATTTGCATTTTTTGCTTTAAAAGCATGAATGTACGCATTGTAAATCTTAAATCTTTAATCTGCCAGTTTGTTGTATCAATTTGATTGCAATGAACAATGAACTGACTGACTGAACTGTGCAGCATAGGTGGAACTGCCTTCCTTAGAGAATTTCCCTGTCAGGTTGAGTTGCCATGCTCCCTCCCTGACTGCCAGATCAGATGGAGCTCAGTGCTCTGATCCACTTTGATCCCATCTTTGAACTGCCCAGAAAAAAAAAAAATCACACTCTTACATGGCAACTACAATCCTGCTCATCTTTCACCTTACATCTTGGACACATCCTGGAGAGCAGAGCACATTCTGCAGCCTGACCCTGTTGACACTGGTGCGGCGGGGGCCACATCTACACCTGTTCAGAGTGTGAGTGAGACCAGTGTTCAAAGCCTGAATAGTTTACTGAAATCCTGTTGTGACAGCTGTCCAAGCACCCACGCAAAAAAAGCCCAGAGACCTTCCCCTGGGTGTGTCATTTGGATTATTCGCTCTCATGAGTTTATGTATGAGTAAGCCTGTATTGTTTGCACCCATCCATGAATATAAGTGTGTTGTAAGTGCCCTGAAGCCAGTCAGTGCTTTTCTATAGTCACATCTGTATAATATCATTGGCTCTTGCAACCTCCTGCCTGGCTCTGCGCTTCTCCTGCTTTATTGCCAGGATCCTGTCTCCCTTGTCTTAATTGTTTATGCAAATTTTTCTCATGCATATGGCCAGATGGAACTGTAAAACCATTGCAGTCTGCTGGGTAATATTTCATATCTTGCCTCTGCAAAGGAATTTTAATGGCGGGGAATAATGCAAAATAACCCATAAAGAGTATTGGTGTGTGTAAAACTGCATCCTGTAGCGAGGGTGTGTCCATCTGGAAAAATGTACTATGCAGAAAATATTATAAAGCAGACAGTTAAACTAATAAACAGCCTACATACTAGCACATAAGACCCCCTAGAAATTTATTCAAAACTTGAAGACGTTCACCCTGCAGGCTATGGGATTTGTTTTATATTTCCAGCAACACACAAGCTGAGTTGGCTGAGCTAGGAGGAAACTGAGCATGTATTTCTGGAGAGAGCTGAATAGGGGTGATCTCCAAGTCAAGCAGGGCTCAGCTCCACAGAAACCCTTGACCATGCATGCTTTTATGGTGAGGAGGTGCCAATACTGGCAAGAACTGATCAACACAAGCCAATTTCATATTGTGAGAGAAAGGTTCAGCTAAAAGGTCACCCTCCAAGCTCAAAAACTCCAGGAACTGTCCTACCTGAAGCTCAGAGTTGTGGTCCGTTATGTTGGTGTTGTAGTTCCAGCTGGCAGAGACGCTGTTGAATAACACCTCCTCGGCAGTGCTGTTGTAGTCATCAAGGAACCTTAATGCATCTTCCTTGGTGTTTGCATACTCCCCTGGGGTCCAGCTTGCTTGCAGAGCCTCAGAGAGTCCCAAGACTGGCAGCAGCAGCAGTGCTGTCCACAGGAACCTGTTCACACCGGTGCCCATGGCTCACCTCCACCAACGAAAGAGTGGAAGGGAAGAAAACTGAAAAGTGAAAGAGTTTGGAGCTAAAAATACACTTGCTCCTGTGAAGTGATAGTGCACCTTTCCCCCCGGAGCTATTGTCTCATCAACTCCTTCACTGCCTCCTTCTTATTCTTCCAGCCTGGCTGCTGGTTTAACGCACTAAAGCCAAAGCAGAGCCAGAGCTTCTCTTTATGTGCCAGTTTAACCCAGCCCACACTTCTCTGCAGCCTTCCCTCTTACCTCTGTACAGAACTGGACATGTTTCCCCCCATTTCTCCTCCTTACTTTCTTTCCTCCCTCCCTTCTTTTTCTGTTTACTAGTCTGTTTACTAGTCAGATAGCATGCACTGTCTTTGATAAGATCCACTTTTCTATAACTGTATGAGAGATAAGATATGACACACCAATCCAGTGAGGCTGCCTGCCTTCCTTCCTGCCTGCCTGCCTGTAAAGTGGCAGATCTTCAGTCGGCACTGGAGAGTCTGGGAGGGACTCCATATACTTTACTCTCTGTTGCCTCCTTCAGCTTAATGACAACAGAGGGAGGGGGAGCTTTTCAAGGAAAGGAAAAGGGGAGAGAGAGGGAATAGGGGAATAAGATGGGAGGGTGTAACAAGATTGAAGGCTGAGGGCTTAAAAGGCTGTTATAGAGTAGCAGTGAGACAGAGTCAAAAATTGGTGAGGGGGGCTCACCTTGAATTGTGTCTTTTATACAGAATATGAATTTAATAGAGAACATATTTCTTTATCTAATCAAGGCAAAGAAAAAAAACAATTAGCTTAACTTGACAGATCTTCCTGAAAAGCAAAGAGGTTTCCAGCTGACAAGCAGTGAAGGGATTTTCAAGCTGTCTGCATTCTTGGCAT
>JAQNCA010000017.1:12609581-12620211 GCA_029783725.1 Acanthurus tractus | reverse complement strand
AACAAATGTTAGAAAATCCCGATTGAAACAAGACATAAAACAAAGCCACACCTACATCAAACCAGTGCAAAGAGCACAAACATAACATCCAAGAGTTATCTCTAACATGAGAAGACAAAAACTCTTTCAACCTTGGCAGGAGACTTTGATTTTATGACGAATATTATTTTTTACAGAGGAAGATAACTGAGAAAATGGATTTTTGGGGCCTTAAAGAGAGCACAAACTCACCGTTAACTGTTTTGTAACCACTCCTGACTCAATTGCCGACCTATTCATAGCTTTGAGAACTTCAAAATCCGGAGCTTCAATAAAAACAACGTAGGGCAGGAACTCTGATGTCCGCAGGATTTTGAGAGCCTTCAGAGAAAAACAAATAACAGCATGTGAGACATTTTGCAATCACCGTATCAATGCACAGAAAGCGAGGGGAATGGCTTAAACTATTAAACGATTATGAGCGGGAAATGTGAAAAAAATCCAACTGCGTCATCTTCATCTGAGAAACTCATCAAGCCAATGTGTTTAAACAAGATACTCTGAATGTTTCCAGTGATCAGTGCTGATCATTAGGGGATTCTGTCGGTTTGAGACGATGGTCTCACACTCAGGTATTTTCAGACTGGAAAATTCTTGAGCTGCAGCAAGCTGTAAATAATTTGTTCAAATCTAAAATTTAATACTTTTGTCATAAATAAATAAATCTAATATAAAGAAGCTTAAATGGGAGAGGAGCATAAACAAACAAAAATAGGGGATGCATACAAATGAGAGCTTCCTCTACCTGTGGGTTGACGTCCAGGATGCAGATCTTTCCTGTTTCTATCACCTCGTGTATAGAGTTTATCTTTGTGCCATATAAGTTCCCATCGTACTCGCCGTGTTCCAAGAAACGGCCATTTTTGATGTCACACTCCATTTCATTGCGGGTCATGAAGGAGTACATCTGACCATCCCTCTCATCCACCTTTGGTTTTCTTGAGGTGACTGAAGCAAAAAAAAGGAGAAGAAATGGATCACTCAGCTACGCAAACATCGAAACTGACTTTTAAAATGACCATAAAGGAAATTATTAAAATTAAATTAAATATATTTTTAAAAAATGTTTAAAAAATGTTGAAATAACTTCCAACTTTGAGTGAGAATTGCCAAGATAACAAAAAAGAGACATTAAAGAGGGAAGCAAACTGACAAAAATCACAGTATTCAAGATATAGAACAAACAACAGAAAAAAATAATTACTGCAAGATGACAGATGGATATCATTGTGCCTGGTTTAGTGTGATGGCGAATGGCTGCACTCACAGGGGATGGTGGTGCCGTACCGCTGGGGATCCGACACCAGCAGCTTGTTTTTCAGACTGCGACGGCCAACCCCCTGCGCGCCAATCAGAACCAGCGTCTTCCTCCTAAAGGGTGGGACCTTGGCAACCTCTTCATATATTCGCAGCTCATGCCGATCAAATTCTGGACACCAGTAATTAAGGAGATACTGAAGAACTTAATCCAGCAAACAAGTTCATAAATTCATGCAAAACAGATAATTTGATGTAATATTTTGTAAAAAAAAAAAAAAAAAAAGGAGTTCATAGTACCTGCATTCTTGGTAGTTAAATACATCATCTTTTTCTTCTTCTTGCCACCCATCCCAGCACACAGAGGACCTGAGATGGACAGCAACACACAAAATGCAATAAAACATCCAACCTTGGTGCTTCTGTCTGCCAGCCACTTCAAGAAAGTCCCTGTTAAAATGATATACTGTCAAGGTGAAATGGCTGTCATAAATACAAAATCTTACAGGGTTATGGGTCAACAGTACCACTAGGTGGCACTGTGAACTAATAATGATGAGTCTGTGCAGCCAGTCTGCTGCCAGAGGACACCTGTGAGTGTGAGATCTGCTGAGCGTCTGTTCAATATGGCACATTATTTATCGACTGGGAGAGGAAATTCTTCTGAACAGAAACATATATGGAAGCAAACACTGTTTCTCATTTCATGTTAAAATTCATCATGCTGTAAACACAAACACTGTGTGCACCTTACAGTCAGAGCGCTAACTATTATTATCCATGATTTTAAACCTGACAATACTGAAAATGGCCAGTTTTAATGTTTTATTTAAACCATGTTCTCAGCTTGAATAATATGTGGAAAGAATGTCGGCAGACAGATGTGTCCTTCCCAGACTCCAAGGGCAGTACAGTTGGGCTGTCATCTTCCTCTTCTCTAAAAGTGAAGGGCATGCAGCTGACTGTGACTCATCACCTGTTCTGCAGCTGCTGAGGACTCCGTACAGATAAATGTAAAGGAGCACAGCCTCTTTTCACTCAGTATCTTATAAGTGAACAGATAATTATTGATCAGACTTCTATTTACAGGGGTCTTATCACCACTACTCGATCAATTTCTCCTTCTCAAAGAGGGCTGTTTGCGAATGTCAGACCCTGCAGCTTAATAACCAGCAGATTGTATCACACTGCCTGAGTCATGCAGATGCTCATTATAAGTGGTCCAGTGCTCACTGACAAGAGTAACAGACTAGAGAGGTGTGAGGAGGATGAGGGGCCCAGTGCCAGATGAAATGCTTGTATGACATTAGAGGGAGAAACAGATGTAGTCTTTGTTGCCCGTGAGTTTGTGCAGTGGGGAGTCAGTGTCAAATCTGCATAATGAGAAGTGCATCTCTGCTCTGCAGCGTGCTGCTGAGAGATGTACCTGTGGTAGCAAGCTCCAGATCTCTCTTCACAAACGCTTTCCTCTTCTCCTCAAGCAGCTGGCTAGGAATTAGACCTGCACTACCTCCCTCAATGTGACAGGCCTGTGAGGAAAAAGACAAGTGCTCACATGAAAATGAGCAAACAAGATGCAAACTCTTCATTCTTGGCTCAAGCAGGTGATGAATATTTAGGTTAAAATATTTGAGGGGTGGTACCTACCTGCCACCAGTTGAGGTCCTCCTGGTTGAAAATCTGCAGAATGTCTCCACTGCTGAAGCTAAGTCCTGCTTCTTTACAGGGAATCAGGTTATCATGGGATGGGTCGTAGTCAAAGTGACACTTTACAAAGGCCTAAAAAGACAGAGATGTTGAAAAGAGGGAACATGTCGGTAAATTGCTGTATTAGATGTCAAAACAGACAGGTGCAGAACAAATACACGTTCAATTGAGGCTGCAAATGCAGTTCATATCTATTCTGTATCTGCTGTGGTGTATGAGTACGATCTTTGATAGATGGATGGATGGATAGGGAGAGCAAGTGTCCATCACTATTGAACAGCCCTGCACAGTTTAGGACTACTCCATCTCTCTGCTTCCTTTACGGTCATCTCAAGGCTACAGAATTCAGCTCAAAAAAAAAAAAAAAAAAAAAACCTGTATCCTAGCCCCCACTGACAGGACAAGGAGTCTGAGAGAAAGACAGACTGACAGACATACAGAGAGAGAGAGAGAGAGAGAGAGAGAGAGAAAAATGAAAAAAAGAGAGAGCCAAAATCTGTAGCCATGGCAACCATTCCCTCTCCCCCTCTGTACTTGACGCCTTTTCTCGTATTGAACGGATGCATGAACATAAAAAAGGCTGGCAGCCCTTACTGTACTGTGAGTGTGTGCGCGCGCGTGTGTGTCTGTATGTCTGTGTATCATTCCCCTGTGTGGACACAATTGAGACACATACTTGAGCACACACACACACACACACACACACACACACACACACTCACAGTCTCAACTGGCAAAAGGAAGCTGTCAGTTGAATTTAGTCACCACGCGATGACCGAGCTCGAGGCGTGAAACACAGACAGCTGGATTACATTCACAGAGAACTTTTGTGAACAATTGCAATCATCACAACTACGCGTGCAGTACAACATCCACCTCCACGGCTCTTTACCGTGTGAGCTCAGCCAAATTACTCTTAAATACATGTGACAGACAGCTGTGATTACATGTTCCAGCAGGCGCTTTGTTAGCTAGAGCCAATACCAACACTCTGGTTTTCATAAAGAGAAGGTTGAGGGATGATGTACTGTAGAAATGTCCTCTTACAAAAAAAGCCTGCACCTTTTGAAATGTTTGCAAAGGCCATGACTGAGAGTACACCTTCTCAGTCAATAGCCCTGAGAAATGGCAAGATATTAAGGTTTCTTACATGAAAGTGTTTTCAGAGCATTTCTGCCAGATTGAATACTGCACTACACAGAAAAAAAAACAAACAGCTTGAAATGTATATTTTTTGCAGTTAATGTATAACTGCTGTCAAATGTAGTCTTGCCAATTCTGGTTTGGGTTCCGGTTTGCATGATTTTGCATCATCTGCATGTTAGCTTTGTTAACTACCACCGTTTAGCCTGTAAATATGCTAAGATTTGATTTACAGCTGGAGGATAGGGGAATGTCATTAGGTCTGCAGGTGTTGGGTCATAAACCAAAGTAGTGGACACATTTAAATTTGAACTGGTGGTTTAAAAAGGTTACATTAAAAAGAAAGCTAGCTAAAGTTTGTACAGTTCAGCCTGTGGATGACGTGGATGTCTGTATCAGAATTCATGGCAATCCATCTGATAGCTGTCTAGATTTTCACTGAATGCTACAAATGTCAACTGAGCCCTGCTGGAGGAAATGTCAGGAGATCACCGAAGTCCGTAGGAGACATCCCCTGGGTGCTTTATCTGGACAAAATGTCAAAATGGTAATATACCCTACAGTAAGAAGTATTTCAGTCTGAACAAAACTGGCAAACTGATTGCTAGTGTTGCTATAATTTTTATCCAGTAGAAAAGTAACTTTACAATACCTCAAATCTTGAGAATGCCTTTTTTTACCCATCAGAAACAATTTGCTTCGAATTGTATGTGTGTGTCTGTGATTATAATCCTTGCATGAACCCTCTTCACATCATTTTCTTGTAGATTATACTCAAGTGTATTTTGGTCTTGTGTAAGGAATTAATTTGGCACGGCTTCTTTAAGCTCTAGTGTTTCTCTTCTCTATTGCTAAGTCCAATCAGTCACAGAGACTTGTGCCTAACACATCTCTAGTTGTATATACTGCATCCTCAGATGTGCTTTATCCTTCCATCCCATTTGCAATACATCACTAGGCAAGATAGCCCTTCTTTTTTCCCCTCACTCTAATCTGGGTCACAAGATTTTTGTGACTAGCCTCCTCTGGCTCTTAGAAAGCTAGTGTTCATTACTTAGCATAAGAGGAGAGCCATGGCTACACCAAGAGGAATGTTTCTCTTTGAGCATTTTCAGCTGTTACAAACAACTGTCTTGAATAACTAACTACGATTATTTAATATCTAAAGAACTTCAATCATCATGGACAGAAATGAGAACATTAAACAAGGATTCCAGTGTCCTGAGTCATCTGTGAGATCACTCTTTTTCTGTCTGGCATGCAAAGACTTTAATTATTGATCTATTATTCATGAGAAGAAAATGACTTTGCATTTGGGTAAGTGACAAAAATGTAATGCAGGTAATATAGCCAATGCAGGTAATGAAGCCAAATAGCCAGTGTCATCTACAAATTCCTGCTGTGGAATTAGATATATGGATCTTGGCACAACATAATAGGTTACAGACAGAAGTGAGAGTGCTGGGGGACAGTAAGTGCTACTTACTTGATTGATAAAAATGGAACTACACTTTCAAACTAATCAGAACTTTTTGCACAGTGTTTACTTTTAGGATGAGGGAATGAAAATGTATTTAACTTTAGAATAGTCTGAGTTTAAATCAGGAAGACATTTTAAACAAAAGGAGTTGCGAAGATTTGAGCTGAACTGTCTTGAACCAGTTTGGTGTTTTGTTTGTAGGTATGATTATGACAGGATATGATATGTGTAATCATGACAATACTGTTTGCCGTACAAACTATAAAGTATTGACCAATTAATGCTACTTCATACAACAACTCACGGCAAATATGTTCTTTTTACTCCACTAAGTTTGTCTTATAGTTTTAGTCACTAGTTAATTACACATTACAAATTACACAACATTTCTGTTCAGTAAAAACAACCAAATTCACACCAAATTTGATTTTGTGATAAACTAAAGAATGTCATGTTCCCTTATGTGTTGAGAAAATTCTTCTTCTTCTTCTAAACAAACCAAACCAACCCTTAGATAAGCTGGAAATCTGGCAGTCATTAAGTGGTTGTGTGACGTTAGAACATTGTGTGAAACTGTGCAAATGGAAGCACATTACTTCATGTATCTTATATGGTTTATGTACCCGTCTCACTGACCTGTCTAGCTGTGTGAGGCTCCTGGTAGCTGGGCAGGATTTTCAGCACCACGCTGCCGCTTGCCTCCTTCAGCATCTCCTGGAGCACTTTGGGGTCGTTGCCCACCTCCTTACCGTTGACCTCCTTGATGATGTCACCCACATGGAGGAGACCCTGCTGGTCAATCATGCCACCATGGAGGATTCTGGCAATGACAAGCTCACCGCTCTCCACTCGAAATGTCACTCCCTACAAAAACGGCACAGTCAAAAAATAATACAATTCATTTGTTGCCTAGGCTCATAGAAAAAATTGGAGTTTAACGTTTATTAAAGGTTCTGTAATATCCTCCATCACTCAGGAGTTCAAAGGACAAGTACAGAAGGTGGGGATAAGACCCTTGACATACCAACTTCAAAGAACTGTTGCATTGCCCTATGCTGCCTGTGTTCTGGCCAAAAAGTTGCACTTGAACACACCATTAAAACATTAAAACTCCACCCCAAGACATTTAGTCTGTGCATGCATAGGAGATAACTCTCAAGACCAGCGGGGGGCAATAGGGATATACAAAGTGTTGCTTAGTAAAGAAGCATTTGCTGATCATTTTCACAGCTAAAGCCAAACATGAGGGACACACTGCTAAAAGTAGGGCGACAGACGTTCCTTAATGGCCCAACTGTGACCCACAGCTGGCCGTCAGCTTGGTTTGTCAGGTCCTTAAGGTTGATTGTTGTGAACAGGCAGCAACCTTCATGGCTGAGAAGTAAAACTGATGCAGAAATATTTAAAGCTGAAATTACTGTAATGGCAACTAGATGTTGGCTGCAAAAAATATCCAACTGTTCTATTCAGATTTATTTAGAAATAAATACAGACAGTCAGTCGGTTTTGTTATTTGTCACATTTAGCCTCCACTTATGCTTCTGCTTCGCTGACAGAGTTTGGATTTTGCGACACCAGTAACTTCCTACAGGTTGGCAGCAATCCTAAAGTCCCATGTTAAATAAACCTTTAAAAACCAATGAATGACTCCACAGACAGTTGGCAGAGTTCGTGGAAAGAGCAGCCGGCTGAGTTACCACTGAGTTCTTATTGTAAATCAACAACCTGCTGAAGAAAAATTACCTCTATTCTGTGCTACAAAGCAATATTAATCTGACGTACTCCTCTTTTTAACACTGCTACGAAAAGAGCTAATTATGCTAAGTGCATCTGCTGCTCCCAAAACACAAATCATACCTTTTATTGGGGAGAATTATCACACGAAAATTTACAGGAGGGCTCTATCAAGCCTCACTGATTACAATAGCTTGCTCCTTAATTGAGTAGACTTACCAGATGCTCACCAGACACCTTACGGATGCCCACCATCCTAACTGCGTCTGGAGGAACAGGCTGGTTGTTGAGGGCAGCATCCATGAAGGAACATGGGCTTGGGGGAGGAGTCTCATAGTTTTTGGAGGCAACAGAATCATGGGTCTCCAGGAGGGACTGCGTGCAGAGTTGCAGCAGAAGATGCAAAACAGTGAGAATGACTGTGTAAACTGACTTTTTTAAAATCAGAAACATGGTCTGCTATGGAGGCATTGCTGTATTGTGCATATCAGGTGTTCTTGCTTTGGAGTATGCAGAGTTATTGTCAGAAGCTGCATGAACTGAAATCACTGTTGCTCCAAATCAATTTAATCCATGTGAGCACAACATGCATCATTAAGCATGAACATCACTTTGAAAAGTAATCAAAGGTTTAGCCCGAGTGCCTGTTAATCAAAGCTTCGGTTCGTCGTGAGACATAAGGCCCATTCTCTCAAACCTGGAAATGAGGCTCCTTCAGGATGCGGACCAGCTCATCGGCCGCCTGGCTCCTGTGTGAGAGCGGGATGAGCTCCTTGAGGATGTCCTGGACCAGCTCCACATTGTTCTCCCTCACCGCCTCCAGCTTGGGTTCCTCAAACTGCTCATGAGCCTGGGATTTAATGAATATAAAATGAGCCCAGTCTCCTGGAAGAAATTTATAACATTCAGTTCCATTAGTGCTCCTTCTCAGTGAGTGGTTAATGCACCTTGCTCAGTTGTAATGAAATGTTTTCTGACTTCTGTTGTTGTTTTGATTCAGTAATACAGAAAAGGGCACGATAACAACCAAGTAAAACAGCAACCTGAACCAAACCCCCACTGAGAACAACACAAAGCCTGTACTCATAAATCTTCGCAGAATGACGCAAAAACTAAGCACAATCTCTAGTCAAATAAAAGAATGAAAAACCCTGTGGGGTTTTTTTTCACTGTGTTCCTGATGAGACATCAATATTTCAAGAGGCATTCATTTTTCATTTTTTTCTCCTCTGCTCCCGAGGACACAGGGTTCAGTGGTTATTAGACAGGACTTCCACACCTTTGGTCCAGGGTCACAGATATAAAATTAACTAATTTATTATTTTTGGGTTTTTAGTGGGGTGTTTCACTTAAAGTGTTATAATGGAAGGTTAAACTTCATGCAAACAAATATTTTTACAAAAAACAAACAAATATTTATACTGACATATGCTTTAAACTGAATTAATTTAAAGAAAGCACGGAAACTTTAATGGAACCTAATTAGATAAACAGGCATATTTAATTATGCACAGTTGAACTACTTGTAACTGTACAGCGAGTAATTTTATTCAGATTCAGATTCACATTGTCGGGTGATCCCACAGAGGGTTTCTCTAGTGGGACTGCAGGCTAACCGCGTTGTTTGTTTGCTGAGGAAGAGAGAAAAAATGCCTGCTGAGAGACAGGATATGGTTCACATACACACACAAATGGAGATATTTACAAACCCCTGCGTGTACAAATTATTGCAAAAACATCATCATTCATACCTAGGTACACAACTACAGCACACACTTAACCCCAGCAGAGTTATTTGGGCTAAAAAAACACACATAGGGAGCTTTTCAGCACCATTCAGTGACTCGACAGCAGGACTACGGTTGTTTGGTGTTTTGGCAGAATTCTTTGTAACCTGATGGAGCAAGCTGTCAGTGCCTGGCCCGTGGACAACATGCAAGCCTAGACACTGAGAGAAATGATTAGACTGTTTTGAGCCACAAGCCATGGGCATAACCTGCAAAATTTCTAAATTTCTGCACTTATCTGCTTGAACACTACTCATTTTTGGTCTTTACTCAAAGAGATAAAATGACTATTTGTGTCAAACCTAACTATAATAATCATATTATTTTTGCTTGTATTACTCACTTTATAGTATATCACTTTTAGGTTACTGATAACCAGTCTAGACTGAGCAATTGATTATAATTCATTTTTATTTACAATTTTGGTCTTATTGATTTTAAAAAGAGAGCTAGTTTCTGTTTCTGAATGATCCGCTCACTTCATTTTTGTTTTAAAGCCATTTGACTTCTTTTCTTTACAGCTTCCCATTATTTCTCACTAAAAGCCCAAACTCACATTTAGCAGTGCTGTGTCAAGTTTAATTCAGGTCTGACATATTCTTTTTTAAATCATTCTCACTGGTTCAATGGTTCGGTATCAATTAGCTAAGGTGTACTACAGCATGTGAAAACAAGCTTCTATGCATGATTTTCTTTTTCTCCACTTTCAGCTAAATGTCAATAGCTGGTAGGAAATGGGGTAATAATTGTCAGCATTTGCATTTGACACATAATGACTAAATTGTCTTGCACAAGCTGGTTTGTGGAGCACCAGAAGTCATTGTTTTGGAAGCCACATGGTGCAATTTTGCAAAGACCTTGGAGTCTAATTTCCAGTCTGAACTGGGAAAATTTGAAAGCCTGGAAGTCAAATTACAAAAAAAAAGGTCTAAAAGCAAGTGTGAGCTCATTAAGCTGCCCTAAACGCCTCAGTAGTCCCAATCGCTCAGTCAGATACGGCGCTAAGCACGGAGTCAGTGCTCCAGTCATAAGTGATAGTAATCGAGCACAGTGAAAGCTCTTTTGCATGATGACAGCTCCTGTTTCCACTGTCTGCTTATTGTAGGCCTAATAATCATTCAGATTCATTACAGAATTGCAGCTTGTGCTGAATGTATCGTTCTGCAGTGCGTGTGGGGCAATCAGCACAATTCACAGAGGCCACAAGGCCACATATGCACACAAGCAGGGACCCTTGCTCCATCCCTCTATCTCCTCATTAACATGATTTCTTTTCACTCTCAGCACATTAGGTGATAGATATTGATATTATAGGTTTATAAATCCATCATGGTGACAAGGAAACTATTATCTCAAAAATCCCCCTCTCATTCTGTAGTGAGGCATGTTTACTCAGAGCTCAGCTCATCAGCAAAATGTTCATATATACATATATATATATATATATACACACACACACACTCACACACACACACTTGTACTA
>JAQNCA010000017.1:12575553-12591045 GCA_029783725.1 Acanthurus tractus | reverse complement strand
AACTGTACACCATGCTTTTAAGATCAGGCAAGTGCATACATCTGTTTTTGAAGCAACTGAGTTATACAGAAATGGCCTCTCGTCACAATCCACTTCACATCACTTGCTAATGGTCTGGTTTTATCGTATAGATCATACAAACAAATTCTAGTAAAAAATTCTACGTGGCACTTTTACAATTAAACTAAAAGAGTAAATAATTGCTTTCAGAATCCTATTTCTCTTTTATTACTGAGCATTCATAATATTTCCAAACTGGCTTAGCAGATGACTTTTTCATTAAGAAAGACATTTTTCACTCACTTGTTTCTTCTCTAGCCTCTCTGTTGTAAAGACAAAAAGATGCCTTACAGCGCAGCAGTGCGTGTCTTTAATAATTTGGTTCAACACATTATAGGGACACTGGATGAAGATTCATCTTACAAACTACTGTATGTCGGCCTACTGCAGAGGGACATATTTCAATGAACCAAATATACTGATCCACCAAGCGAGGGAAGCCTGGGAATGCTTTGGGACTGAAACTCTAGAAGAGATCTGGGAGTGTTTTTGCTCACATACCTTCATCTGACTGAGGATCGGAATAAACCGTCTGATAGAAGATATTTCATCGACTTCATTACTTCAGTGACAGCTTAAATGCATCCTTCTGCTATCTACAGTTCCATTAATTCTTGCAATAACCTGCCTCTGTTTTTGGCCATATGTTTTGATCCTGTCTATGGTTTCTAGTCTTCTATATTTAACTCCCTCTCTTTCCCTTATGTAATATGTCTATTTTTCCTAACCCACGGACATGTCATTTCGTATTTGGAACAGAACCACTTAAAACTCAGTGTAAGTGACTCATACAGAAAAGCTGTCACTTTTTCAAAAGTGCCTTTTTCTATGTGTAGCAATTTGGGTGATTGTAGGTGACTTCAATAAATTTTTAAGGGAAGTAATTGTTCTTTTTCTTCTTTCATTTTTAAAAGCTTTTATTTCTACTTTTTATTTTAGTGTGGGGGAGGGCTGCCCAAATTAATTGGTGTGTGTGTGTAAAATATGCTGTTATTCTGGGATTTGTTTTTGGGTGGTGAGGGGGGTGGGTGGTAGGGTTAGAATGAATATCTAAGGTCTATACATATAAATGTGCAAGTAAAGCAGTGAATCCTGCTTCATTGTTATGGACAACATGTTTACTTGATTGTAGTTGATTTTGCTGATGCAACACTGAAGGACATTCTTAGATGCCGAAGGAACAAGCGCCCTTTGCAAAACTCTGATCTAAGATCTGATATGTGGATCAGGTCCTTAATACCATATACCAGTTCCCCAGGCTTATCTGTGGCATCCCCTGTTTGCACTGTGAAATGACAGAGCTTGTTAAAAGTATGCAGAGACCACACGGCTGCTAAGAAGTCAAAGCCGATTGCAGCAGAGCTTGGCCGTGCTGGAGCTGAGCTGACACACTGAGGGGGAGGGGGTTGGGGTTGGGGTTGGGAGAGGTTTAAGGGTGGGCAGAATGTTCCCTGCGCTCTTGCTCTGCCAGTCTTCCTGGTTCTTATTTTTTTATGACTGTTTAGGAATAATTGGCCAAGATCTGGTGACTATGCAGGAAATCAGCACTGGTGGCATTTTTCTGGTAATTAATTGCATTTTTCTAGCACAGTCTTAACAGCAATCATTCCCTCCAATCAAGCATTAAATAGATGTCCATAATAAAACCATTAAAACTAGTGCTGAAGTTGAACAGTTTGAAAAAATAAGGAATCCTTCAATGAGGTCTAAATTAGTTTTTTCACACTCATTGTCTTTTTGCTGCAGCTGTGCAAGTTTTGGGTCAGTGTCTCTGTGCAATAATAAAACATTGTTAATGTAAACTGTCCCTGCTGCCTAAATGATTTTGTCTCTCTATCTATCCGCCAACCCACAGACACACTGAGGATTAGCACACACACAGAGTTTTCCATCTCTCTTGCTGTACTGCACGAAAAGAGCAGCTCAATAGCGCAGCTGCCATGACATCACATTTGCAGACCTGCTATCATCTCTACACTGTCAATCTATTAAAACAAAAGGCCAGCTGGGTGTGCATTTGAGCATGTGCATGTGTGTGCGCTAAGCTTTTATTCATGCATACAGATCAATGATTATAGTCTCGACATCTTGATGTTTCTTACCAGGAATCACTTCCAGTGTAAAAAAACGGTTGAAGCCTCTCTCACCCACAGTTCTCCGTAAATTACTGGATTAACCTCTCAAGCACTGCTAGTTATTTTCAAAATTTATACATGCAGCTGCACTAAGTAACAATTCTGTTTTGCGCCTTTTCACACATGCTGGAATAGATGTGGCATTGGACAGTACAGCAGACAGGGGGATTTTTTTCATTTACAACGCTGCTATTAACATGCGGCCACTTCAAATACTTCATCAACACAGTCACATGACAGATAAAAGCCTATAGGTAGTTTTTCATGCTGCTTTCACCTACAAAACAGCTGTATCAGCATCTCCCTTCAAATATCAGTGGGTCTTAATGTTGTAAAGTTCACATCTTGTTCAAACTGCGAGCAGCAATTAGCAGCTAATTTAGAGAAAATGAACAGCAGCTGAAAATATCTGTCAATTTCAAGGATACAAGAGCACCTTACCCTTCAAGAAGGGGACAAAAACAAACCATAAAATAATGGAGATCCTGTTATGCCATTTTTACTGTTGAGAATGTACTGCCTGACATATATGTCATGCTAGATGCTAATGCTGTTGTGTTAAATGTCACGCCCGTCTTGTCTCAGCAACACCAGCACACTATCTTAAATCACCCGCTGAGGCAGCATTATGGAGATATTGTCTAGTTCAGTACATAAAAACAAATGCAGTATTGAATTGCATGATCTCTATACATAAACAGCAATATCTGCTCTCATTTATACATGGCTCCATGCAAGAAATCTTCCTGAACACTTCAGGGATAGACTGCATGTATGAAAGGGGGTTAGGTTTAAATCCTGCATCACTGAGCCTTACATAACCAGTAATGAGAGGAAAGGTCAAGGCTTTGGTGCCTGATAATATCCCTTGAAACTTAAGAAAAGAGGTACTTCTGCCAGTTTTGTTTTGGTGTTTCAAACTGAGATTGGATGGTCTCTTTATACTATACCTATGCTACTCAGAGAGGATTGTCACTAAATTTCTTCTGCTTTTGCTCTTGAAGGATTTAATCTACAAGACTACCAGTCTAAAGTCTCACATGAAACCAGAGGAGCACTGAAAATGATGTAACTAAACATATCTCTCTATCAGCAAAGATCCCCTGCAGTGGTTAAAGGAAGTGTGTATAGTACTCGCAGACATGTGAAACATACAACTGCAAATAAAGCCCATATCTGAAGATGGAATTGTTTGAAAGTGCAGTTTCAAGCAAATTTTGGCCTGGAGCGAAGACACAAGTGGTGGCCCAGGTGTTTGTATTCTAAGTGTAAAACGCCTTGAGCTGTTCCCACAGTGAGGCTGCATTAAAGCCTGTAAACATGCTCACACACACACACACACACACACACACACACACACACACACACACACACACACACAAACACACACCCATGCACCAGCGTCCAAACAAGTCTTAATCCACACATGCAGGCTGGCGTCAGGCCTAAAAATAACCCTGTGCTCCCACAGGTTCAGCTCCTCTCATTACTTTACAAGGGAAAACTGGCGTATCCAAGACAACCGTGAGCAGCTCTTCGCCTTTTCCCCCAGCGCTTTGCCATGGCAACAAGGGAAAATGCGTAAAATAATAATAAGTTGGAGCTAAAATTGGGTCTATTAAACTGTTTGAGCTACACTTTAGTACAGCGTTGCACGATATGAGGTAATCAGTGTTATGGTTAAAAAAAAGGAATGTAGTAGTAACACAATAGGCAGGAAATTAAATTTGACAACATTTGCCAGCCAAAACTAAAGCTGCCTTTGAATTAATGCCTGCTGTTTTTAGCTCCGGTGACCAGATTGCAGCAACTTAACCTTGACTTAAGAAAAATAAAACAAAGGTTATAGTTGCTTGTTAAAGAAAATTTGCATTTTTTCCTTATGGGTGGTTCGTAAAAGGTTAAAAAGTTTGTTTTACTCAGTATCTGACTTATTTTTCTTATCATTAAGACATGATACATACTATTTGAATTCTAGAGAGAACAGAGATAAATTCAAACTTAAGATGTCAGCTTAAACTATAAGAGAACACATATCCTGGTGAGAGGCAATCAAAAATAATATTTAAAAATGATCTGCCTCTGAAATCTTTGCTAATACCTCAAAACAGTGGAAATGATTCAAACTTTTCTTAAGCTGTAAAAGCATTAAAAAAGAAAACAACATTCAAAAAAAACACTGAAAAGATCCAGTTCGCTTAGAAAAAAGAATTCTATAAAAACACTGAGTAATATAAATTGAAGGGCTTCATAAAATAATACCATAAAAGCTTCCCCTTAGATCTGCCCTCAAGTATCTCAAAGAAAGCACCAGCTTGTTTATGCTTCTCTTGTGTCAAACTCTTTCTGTGCAGACAATATTAAAGCAATTCATTAACTCTTGCCTTCTGGGGCTCATATCAAAACCCAAGTCACAACAAATGCCAGAACAAATTAAAATAAAGTGTGTGTGAGGTCTTTTGAAGGAGAGAATAAATTCAAGTGCAGGTTAAAAAACATGTGCTGCATGGTTGAATGATTTCAAAAATGAAGGTGTGTCTTGCTCCCCATATGCACACTGGTACATGCAGCAAACAGGATGGAAAACAATACTCTGTGTATTTTCCCTGGTCACAGATTGAACAATAAAAACTTAACGTGCCTTGAAAAGCCTAATCCTTGGTGATCAACCACCAGCTAACACATTTGGGACTCGTCAGCCATATGAGCTACTCAGACTTCCTTTAACAGCAAAACATCATAAGTCAAGTTCACAATCTTATGTGTGAATATTAGTACTTTGGGATGTTTGAATATACTACCAATATTCTTTTTAAAAAACAAGCACACTGACTTCACATCCAACCATCATTAGATATCACTCAATGCCTGATATCTAATAAACCTGATGCACTTAGTGCTGTGGGTCTCCCATTTCCCTTAGCTGATACAGATTGTAATTAGTGTAATTAGAATTAAATGTCATGTACATACCACTGAGAAGCTAAAGGACTCAGGCAAAGAGCTGAAAGCCAACCAGAGGGAGCCTTTACAATCACCACCCTGCTGGGATTTCATTAAAGACACTGACTTTTCTAAGGAAACAGCCATTATGGATTTCAATGTCACTCAAATCTCTTCAGAGAGGAACTCTGGAGGTTAGAGCCTGAATATTACAAAGCAAATCCCCACTTTTAGGCTGACACTGACACGCTGGCTTGTCCATGTATTTATTAGCATTTAATAAGGATCTAAAAACAACAAACATCAATGGCAAACATAACAAAGAAATCACAAATGCAGCTATGCTCTAATTTGAAGTAAAGAGCTGCTAAATAAATGGTTTAACAGCCAACTGTGAACAGACTTCAGCTCAGTGGCTGTTGAAGGGCTTAAGCACTGCAATATTTTTACCCCCTCCCTGAACTACAATAAATAGTCTAAAAATAAACATGAATTAGATCAGAAAATGTTGCGTATGAGATCAGATGTCTGACTGTCTGTGGTAATCAAAGCAATAACATGATGCCAAGTCGCATGGCCAGGCATGTTGATGACGTTTCCTCGAGACAGCTGCTCCAGAGAGCATAACGTTATACATCAAAACACCATCTGTAAAATAAAATCTGTAAAAGTTCTGTGCTCCCTGATGTGCAGAGAGAGAAATCTGTGTGAAGCATGCATTCTTACATGCTCAAATACAAAGCATTGATGTTTGCAACAACAAATCCCTGAGCTTTAAGACTGCAGTCCTTCTGAGTATTGTAGGAATCCTGCTGATCAGCATGACTGATGGCCAGTCAGACATATTTTGCATCATGGGGGTTGCAGGATCAGCACCTTGAAGAGCGATCATGATGCAAATTATGCAGAATGTTTTGAAAGCTCCATCTGTAAACCAGGAGAAAGCTAAGCTAAACGGCAGGACATTATTTGACATTGGTGAAGTTTTCAGTTCATTATCACTTTGTGATCAAAAAGCCTTAATGCAGACAGACAGCTTGAAGATACACTAAACTAAAACAAACTGAATTAAGAGGATATAGAAACCCTTCTCTGTTCTCCCATAAAGTCATACTACCATCCTCAAAAAATGACATTTTTCACCTGGTATAGTAATCAAATATCAAATACTTCATGCCAGATCGATATAGTTTCAGCAGTAAACATCAAACACAAATAAGTCTACAGCTATTCTATCAGCTCTACAGAGCTCTATTTAATATGTTAGCACACTAATTCATTTTCTGGTTAGCAATGGACAGAAAGCAGACGCAGAGTAGCCAGAGTTGATAATTAGTTTTCAGATATGTGAATCAACTATTATTCTGACCTGATGGTGGCGCTATTTAAATAACTAGACACAAAAAAGAGATTACATTATAAGATAAGTCATTACACTGAGGACTCTGTGTACAAAACTTCTGATAATTCATTTAGTAGATATTACAATTTGGCTAACTGAGTGTAAAATATGACCTGCTGGTGATGCTAGATGAGAAGTTGGAGGATCTCTGAAGTCAAGTCAAGTCCTCTGGGTAACATGAATGATGGCACTACATTTTTATGTCAATCTTTACAGTTTCTGTTGACGCATTTAAAAAAGTTATGGCTTAACCAAGCCAACTGACTTTGCCATCTGCCACACCACTAGCAAGAAAAATATCACATTTGCTCATTAAAAATTAATTAAAAAACACAATAATGAAAAAAGGGAGGGTGCAGTAATCAGTTTAATACCACAGCCTCTAAATGTGGGAATCTGTGCTGAGGGAATGAGGTGGCAGGTGTGAGGGTAAATGAGCAGATCATTTTTATGAATGACACCATGGAGGTAGAGAAAATGTTGCTGAGGCCACGTGAACTGCTGCAGATTAATCTCCTTGTGGAACGCAATGTGGATGTATTCTACTTCCAAAGCCTTTCTGTGTGCCAGCTAGAGTTGATTAGAATTCCTGTTGGATGCAGTAATTAATCATTCTTCCGTCAAAGCAGTGAAACTGCACAGAGTCACAGTCAGGTACCGTTAAGATGCTCTTTTAAAGAGTATACGTCACATTAAATAAAAAAGATGCCTTCAGACTTCTTCAATATATTAAAATCTGAGTGAGGATCAGGGGTCACACAGGGATAGCTCTATGAATTTTTGCAAATGCATGACCAATGTTGGAGGATTTGTATTAATTCAATGTCAAGTGCGCACTACTCTAAGGTTCAGAAATGCCATGGTCACAGTGTCTACACCACCACACTTGTATTGCTTTCTCTGATTTGATCCAATTTAATGTCTCGTACAAAATGTATTTAAATCCTCTTCAGAGACTTTAGAGTAAAGGACACGTTTTCAAAGTTTAAAGAGTGCAACTTCAACCAAAGTTCTCAGATTGTTAAAGAAGTGCTTACACTATGTTTCTGTTGAGGTAAAACCTGACCTGCTGATCTTGTAGTCAGTCCCCAAAGCCGTCGAAAGAGGAAATTTATGGTAAACCTCCCACTATAAAGAAGAAACTGATAAGAAGGCTAAAGTTTTCTAGTCAAAGTTAAGTCAAAAGCTCTTTGGAATAAAACTGATCTGACTGTGGTTTCATAAGAAAATCCAGCTGTGAGACTGGTTTATAAATATAACATGCTTATATCATGAAAGATATAATATTCATAATGGATAAATTCTTCATTAAGGGCTCAGTCTTTGAAAATGTTTAAGAAAATTTAAGACTTTTGCTTATTCTATCTATTATTCATGACTGTGCTACTCGTGCACAAGTCTTTACTCTTGTTTAGCTTATAAAATGAATTCCACTCATATTACGTAATGTTGGGCTTAAGTTTTTAATGTTGAAGTAGCTTGTTGATGAGGTTTGGTGGTGTTTGTTATTGAATAAAACTTGATTGCAAATTCCAGTCATGTTACTGTAATTGTCATCCTATCCTCCCTTACAGGACAACAAATAGCACAGCATAAATTTCACATTGCTCTCTAGTTATCTGCCTGACTGGCCATAAAGGGACAGTTCATCTCTGTTTCCACTGAAAGTACAATAGCATCTTTCCTGCTGGTGGAGGATATTTGAATACTTCCTCCACAGAGATAAACTGTCCTCATAGTGTGATGATGGTGCATAGGACATAAATGGAAACAGATCATGGGCATTTACAGCTTTTCTCAATTGTTTTGGTTCATTTTTTTTGTTTGACGGTACATCAAACCTCTATTTTCTGTTTGCAGAGGGTAGTAAATCAACCAAAACATTTTTAGTTACATTTCAAAACCTCTTTTTTTTTTTTCTTTTTTTTACAGCAGTTGATGAGCCAGTGCCACCAGAAAGAAAGTTGTTTTGTCATCGTTTGAGCCACTGGTCAAATGTATAGATGCTTTTTTGCCATGATAGTCACAAATTATATAATGACTACCACAAGATAACATTCTCGCAAGAGAGCAAAAGCAAAAACAAAACCAAACATCCCAGAGCAGTGACAAAAATGCATGTTTGCTTTCAAACTTGATAGCGATTGTTTGATTGGGATTCCTATTCTATTACTCTCACCCAGCAGGTCTTTAGGCAACTCACTGTAACAGAGATCACAAACACTCCATGTCATAGATGTTTATAGTATATACATGTATCTCTGATAGATTTTAATAACTGAATGGATTATTTTGCGTGTAATGCTTAAATGCTAAGAGACTGTTTATAAGTTGTGCAGAGTTTGACAACTTCACTGTGGTTTCTGTGCAGATTTGTAAAGAATTGTAAGTACTTTTTTTCACAAAAGTACCAAAACAACACATTGTACACACCTATAAAAATACGTTTTTAAGAGGCAAATTGAGTGTCTGTGAAGAAATCAGGAAATTGTTTTAATCTTCTTCTATACTACATTCTTAGTATCATTCTAAAATACTATACTATGTACTATAACTATAATGATAACTTTATACCTTGCAAAAGATGTAAGTTTTTTTTGTTTGTTCCTTTATTTGTCTGGGGCATATTTGACTTTGCTTTTTGCTCCTGTATCATGAGAGTGTTATGAGATTAAACTAAAAATATACATGTCACATTGTGCTGCTCTTATGTTTGTTTAGCATAGACGTACAAATAAAAGCATTTTATCAAAACCAGCGGTAATAAAGAAGAGAAAAGACATACTAAATGGCTGCAAGTATTTAAATAGGTCCCTAATAATACATGGATCATAAATCCGAGTACCTTTAAAGCAACTCAAACAATTTCGGACTATTAAATTGATTGTCAGAATGAATTTCGCTCTATGGTCAGAACTTAGTGGGTTGCAATCATTATAAAATACAGCATTAAAAACTGCATTTCTTTAACTCGCAAGGAGCATGTCAGATCTCTCCCTTATTGTTTATTAAATCTACATGTCACACATACATTCACACATCACCTGCCCTTTTATTGGTCCACAAGCGCTCAAACATCTGTGCGCATTCCCGAATGAGTGGGCATGCGCAGTGCCGATGAACAGGTGCATAACGTGCATCCAGTCCTTGTTAACCTTAGCGCTATTGTTGTAATTTATTTCCAACACTTAAACGAAGAAAAAGCCAAAACTATTACTGAGTCAGGCTGTTAAATGTGGA
The DNA here is from genome assembly GCA_029783725.1 of Acanthurus tractus. Classification (NCBI taxonomy): domain Eukaryota; kingdom Metazoa; phylum Chordata; class Actinopteri; order Acanthuriformes; family Acanthuridae; genus Acanthurus; species Acanthurus tractus. Next base: position 12,581,265 of record JAQNCA010000017.1, on the reverse strand, counting down.
TGCTTTTTATGTGAGGCCTTTGCACAGGTCAAACGGTGAATAGCTTGAGGTTAATAAGGTAAGCTTTGTAAAATATTAATAATAATGTGGCCACTGAGTGTGGCAAATAAAGGCGCACGAGCCCTTGTTGGGGTGGCTTTCTCGTGCCAAATGTGCGTTTCCTCGTTGTCAGAGGAACAAAATGATTCACGAGGTAAAGCAATGTGGGGCTTTAATATCACTGATGAGGGGTAATAAGAATTAACCTCGTGAAATGAAACAGTACCAGCGCGTGTACCAGTAACCACCTGGCAACTGGCGAAGGTAGACCACCTCTTTACAAAGGCTTTGCTTGAAAACGGCTCTGATTCCATCCACCAAACCTACACTAAACATCATGTTCCCGCTGTGAAAAAAGACACAGCTTAAGGTTAAAGTGCTCACCTGCCCGGTCACCTTTATCCGGACGCCTCCTTGGTCTGAGGTTTGAGATGTCTCCGCCGGGCTCCTCGCAGTTGCTGAAACGCGGCGGCAGGTCTGGATAATCTATGCAGTCACTTTCACAACACCGAAGCCAACGGCAACCCACACAAACTGCTATCTTTAACGAGACCTTACCTAAAACGGCTCGCGCGCCCTTATGAATCCCTCCATTGATTAAAAAGCTAGTTAGCTGCTCTGTTGGCGCTCCTGTTTCCCGAAAGACGTCCACTGATGATGGTTTTTTGAGGAGAAAAGCGCGTATTGGAGTGTTTTCCCGTTGGGAAGTTGAAGCGTGTCCGCTGCCGTCGATATGAACGCAACACAAGAGCAGCAATAAGAGACTGACTCGCACATGTCCGTTTACTGGTGATATAGTGACACCTATTGGCGAGAAGAGTACTTACAGGGGGTTTTAATAAAAAAGATGCATGAAGAAATACCAAAGCACGTGTGTATGTTTAATACTTTTATTCCATTTAATTATTCATTGTTAAGTTGGATTTGTTACAAATTATTTACATTTTTGGCAAAAGATGAAATAGATCTAACTGAGAGAGGAAGACAAACAGAGCTAGAGAGAGATTTGCATGCAGATGAATGAATAATTAAATATAGAGTCACAAAGTCCAGTGCAGGTTGTCAATTGAGAATCTCAGAGTTGTCTTTTTATATTGTAGAATCGAAGAACCAGGGAAGATGACTCAGGGTTAACACCAGATTCATTTACCACTGATCACCATAGTCTGAGCTGTAAGAAAAGAGAAAAGCAGGTTAATTAAGTAAAACTTTATGCTTGCTCAATCCTAAAGTGGGGGTATGCAGACGAATAACACTGAAAGATTACCAGCTCAAAAGCAGGAACATTATGACCATGAATTGACCAATAAGCTGTGCAATTCCATAGTGAGATAAGATGCTAATCAATACTAACTTGAGGAGGACTGTTACATAAACAAGGCGCTTAAGAAGGGCAATATTAACAGCAATATAGTCCCTGCAGAGCAAGGCTTTCTACAATAACAAAAATGTACTAGTATATGGGAGCAGCATAGGCAGTGCTCTATTGCAAATAATCCAAATGAGACACAGATTTACAGATTCTCTTATAAGGGAGACGCAATGACCAAAAATGTAGAAACAAATTCATGTCGGAAAAACATTAGTAATGTGTTTCCTTTTAAACTGATTTTTAATTTTAATTTTAATTACTCTCATTAAACTAAATGTCCTGCCTTTATTTGCAATAGCAAGCCAGTTACCTCTCCTATTTCAGGTTATAAGGGGGAGTGTGGCTGATTACACCCCTCCTCTTCCCATTCTGTTAATGGAGATTTTATTAAATATTGACATTGGCATCATGCTTTGCTCTTGGCTTTTATGGTCTTCAATTTCAGACACACAAAAACTGTTGATTGCCAGCTTTAGCTTGTAAGCCTTTATAAGAACAGTGTGATTAAACCTGACGTGTGTTCTCATCTGATTTTCTCACCGTGGTTCGGTGTCTTGTCCAAACAGCAACCAGGCCATCGCCTGCTCTGGGGTGGACCTCTTCCCATACCTGGAGAAAATCAAACACCAGCATGATCTGATTGCAGCTAAATATTACCAGCTGGAGATTCTCATTCTTGTGAAACCCTCCTCTGCTTTACACCAGTCAGCAATTCACTGTCTGCTCTGATGGTGTGACCCTGTCAGCCTCACTATGAATTTCAACTACGGGATCTCTCTTTTTTTTTTAAGAGTCATCAAGCTGTGAACAAGGTGAGTCTGCTGCACCATGCCGGGTTTTTATCAGTGCTGCCTCTCTGTTTGGTTTCTACAGCCAAGCGACTAAATTAGAGAAAAGGAGAATTTTCAGGTTCAGAGCCCAGTGTCCAGCGAGGCAAACACAACAAGCTCCTCCAATTTTGTCTTTTGTCTCTTTACTAAAATCAATATCCTGGTCATTAGAGGGTGAACCCGCCTTTGTTAAAGGCATGAAGGGCTAAACTCTGAGATGTTTGAGTGCAATGATAGATCAAGCCTCCTCAATAACAGACCAAGAGGGTCAATGATGAAACAATACTCAGCTCCCATCACAAGAAAACTGCACCATTTTCTCCAGCTAGAACAACCTAATTCAACTCTATGTAAAATGCATGCTTTCAACAAGACATGCTGAGAGTGATAATTTTCACTTCAGGTGTATGACAAAATAAAACCTCTTCTTAAATTTTAAGTCTCTAAGATGAGAATAACCTACTCCCATTTACGTATAAAGTATGTTGTTATGATCTGGTCTTGATTTTCACCCATAGAAACAAAAGGAAATGATAAGGATGTCTGGTGTTGCAGTTAGCCTATTACAAGATTTGGTGTCACAACGGAGCCATTACATTACTTACATACCCATCTGAGGAAAACCAGGCTCCAGCCCTCTACCTCATTATATCTTCTAACAAGCACAGCGATGCTGAGTAATGCAAGCACAGTGAGTCAAGATTCCTTTTCGGTTTGCCAAGGGACCAAACTCTTGAGAAGAACCTGAAAAGTCTTTTTTTAGGTTGGAAAACAGGCCTTATATGAGCAAAGTTGTGCTACATGGAGAGTGATGGATCCCCCCTGTGGCTGTTCTGCCAACTTGTCCTTGAGGTATCAAGAGAGGTGGACTCCCTGCCTGTCTGACTGCTGACAGGGGACGAAAAGGGATCAAATCACTGCAGGATTTTCAGCATTTATTAGTTCTCAGTTTTTCCAGCTGATGCATATGTTTGTATAAACTTGTTGTATTCTAACAAAATCACAAATCTGGAGGATGCTGTTTGAAACTTCACTGCTTAAATCAAAGAAACTATTTGTTGTGCACTTGAATCTCTGTTAGTTGATAAGTTCACGTCCCATTGTCTGTAAAACACACAGACAATGAGATGTTTAAAATTCTCGCATGTTGAATTGAGATTGGTAAACCAGACTCACCTCTGTCTAGTGATGAGGTTGACATAATGCCTGACGGCGGCGTGGTATTTGGCCCAGTCCTCCGGTGAGGCGTTGCTCCCCGGGCTCTCCGGTTTGGGAGGGTAGGCGTCCGCGAAGCTGCTCAGACACACCAGCAGGCAGAGGACGAGCGCCGCGAACATCATCCACGATCTCAGCATGTTGGCCATCTGAGGAGGAAGACGAGAAAAACCAAAGTTTTGTTTTAGAAAAAGAACCTTATGAAATAACTTTTTAGAGCTACAATATGATAAGAAACATTAAGGATCTGCTTCACTTTTAATAAGTACTTCATTTTAATAGTATATGGATGAATTTTAATTTAAAAGTATATGGATGAATTTTAAAAATGTGCAAAAATCTTTTTAAGAATGCACGTAAAATAAAAAAAAATGCAGTAGAGTGGCAAACAAGTAAGACAACTTACTTTTTTGACAGTGGTCTGCTGCTGTAGTCACCCCGGTGGTGCGCCTGTCTTGCTGCCGTCCTGCCGGTTCACAGGGTTATATAGTGTTGGATGAATACCTGATGCACACTGAGTGAGATAACCACACCCCTCGCTCCGGCAGCCGCGTGCGAGGAGGAACTTATCTCTGCAAAATATTTAAACTAGTTTGGTCCAGATGCTTGACATTAACCGTATTTCTGAAGTTTGTCGTGCAAATATACAAGGAAAAAGACGCACTAAGTTCGTTGATTTCAAGCTTAAAATTGAATTTTCTGTCAGGTTCAGCACCATGAACAGCGACAAAAAACCATCTTATCGTCCCCCCGCTGTGCTTTATGTGGTCTACATAGTTTAGGCAGCGCCAGCTTTAGAAAGGGATGCAACAAACCTGTAGGTGAAACTTTGTTATTGCCGAGGGAAAGAGTGATGTGCAGCTAACCTCAGAGTATTTTACAAAGCACACAATATTTCCAGAAGGGTAGAAACTAACCTGTTATTCTGTTGCTGTGCTTCCTTAGGATAACTGCATTTTACAAGAATTTTTAAATTTGTGGCACCTCATTTTTTTAGTATGTCTGGTCTTTTATGTACCACCAACAGGTTTAGTAAGAAATTTATTATTTTTAATAAACTTTCAAGATTTAAAGATCTAAATTTTATAAATTAATCTAGGCCTATGTGATGTACGGCCCTAATTCATAAGATGGGGTTGAAGCTGACACCAGGGTTTCAGTAAGAAACACCGTAAATGACTTTTCTTCTGCAATCTACAATAATATGAAGTGTGCCATGTGTGTTCCAAATACAGGGCTAGCTGGAATATTCATGTAATTGTGGTGTCACCCATGAGCATTTAGCAAATTAATTTGTTGTTGCTTTTTTTAATTAACCAGAATGAATTTCTTGCAGTGCACAGAGACTCTTTTAATCAGAGTCATCCAGTTGTTTTATTGACTACCAATCTATTCTGTGCATGGTTAGGTAATGAACAAACACACCCATCTTTAAGCAGCCATTCAAATTACATTCCAAAAATATTGGACATTTGTTCATCCAAAAAAGTGTGACGACGTCTCCACAATAAAGACAAATAAGAAAATTTGAAGCACTGAATAAACGTAAATTCATTTGTATTTATTTTTCATTATGATACATGTGTCATGAGGTGATGTGGCTTAACTTGTCTAATCATTAGCCCTTTCACCTTTGGTCTTCTATGCACTCATCACTCCTGCATGCATTATTCAGCTAGTGATAAAGCCATTAATATGGTCTGGAGGTGGAGGTCATAGGCTGCAGCATCCATAGATCAATAATGCCATTGTTGCACTCACTCATATCCCCACTGCAGCAATTCTCTTATTAATCAATAAAGTGATTCATTGAGGTGTTGCTGCATCAAATATCTGTTTTATTATGATGCATTTTCAGATTCATATCATCACAGAGGCATGGACAGTGAGTGTGGACCCATGATGCTGATATGACAGGAGCACACACTCGCACATAGACATTGTGTACACAGATCCCTTTCAGGTCTCAAGTGCTGGGAGTCTAATGTAATCGGTCACATTGATGAGTGTCGCAGCGGCTCCTGTTTATCTTGGATCTTCACGGTCTGCTGTTCACCTCATGACGCCTGAAGTCATCCCATATCCAACAGTGCAAGTGCAGGGATCTCTTTTAATGTGTGTCTGTGTGTGTCTGTGTCTCTGTGCAGATGCTGATGGGTTTCTGTTACTGCCTGTGTGCTTGCCTACAGGATAGAGAAGTGCAATAGACTGATTTTATGCCTGATCTGAAATTTCAGTAAAATCTTAATTTTCTTT
>JAQNCA010000017.1:12564318-12575453 GCA_029783725.1 Acanthurus tractus | reverse complement strand
CACTTTTTGTATGTACATGTGTTATTTGAAAATTTGTGGTGATACATTTTAAGTGTGACATTTTGGGAAATGAGCTTCTATATTATATTTATGATTACTATATATATTTTAATTCAGTCAAAGAGGGTTTATGCCACTGATATCAATCTTCCCAATTAACTCCCAATTAGATATTTCCAACTGTATTTAAAAGTCAAGATTCAAGATCCTTTTTGTATAATAAAATGCAGCTATGGTCCCCTTAAGCTAATATTAAACCAGATAATTATATTCCTAAAGAAAAAAGCCTACTTTTTACATTTGAATGTTGAAATCCTTCTTTAAACTCATCATATGAAACAAAATCAAAAAATGAAAAATTTTGTTTGAAAAGATATCATGATATCATTTTGCTTTTTTGTTTATTCCCCGGTAGTGATTATTTCATGTATTTTTGTATACTGTCTTAAGACAGTTCATACATATTTAAATTGCTATTACACAATGTTCAATCATTTTAAGCAGTATGTTACAGCTGATATGTAATTAACAGCAAATTAAAAGCTTTAATAATAATGCACAGTTGTATTGTACAAGATTTGTATCAGCCATGTGACAGATATTGATAAATCAAAGAAACTTTAATGGTGTCATGTAACATAACAACACACCCTCCCTGGGGAAGTCACGGTAACTCCTTCTCATGTGCTGTTTATAGAGTAGTAAAAAACATTGTTTTTTTCCTCTGTCAGTCCCAAAGCCCTTGTCAAAACACAACTTGATTTGGGCATAAATCCCCGCTGACAGCCACCGTAGAGCTGCAGCCACCAATGATAATAAACAAGCAGTTAAAGTGTATATGACCATGCTATAAAGGCTGTAAGTGGATCGTGGTATTACACATTGATTGCACTGACCATTTCTGAGCAATTATTGCACCATAATTCAAACTGATATTGAGGGACAATTAGTGTGCTGCAGTTTTAGCACCAAACATTAATGCAAAATAGCAAAATGGAACATAAATTGAAAAATTGGGGCTTTTAACAACCTGATGAGTCGGGGGGAAAGGGTGAAATAGCTTAAAAGTGGTTGAATTATGAATAAATCATCGTCCACTCAAGGGAACTGATATTTGTCCTCTCTGTTGTAATCGCCTATTTCCCAGAGCTAACGGTGTCTATTGTGAACATTCGGTTAATTCTCCTCCAGTAATCAACCTGTCTGCGTTCACTCCACAGGCCATAAAAGGCAATGGAAAGAAACAGCAGTATGCACAAGAAAAACTCATTAGCTATCTCCAGTGTTTGTAGGTAAACACTAAGAAGGTAACAGCCCCCAGATAAGGGAAAGGGCAGAAAGTTCAAGTTTTCACAGTCCAATAAACCCCAGCTAATGCACTCCTGAAGAGCAGTTTGGACTCCAACAGAGGGGAGAAGTGTTTGAGTTGCCATCAAGGCCAAGATAATGGTACCAGTAGGAGGCTACTGATTCTTAAAAAACTTTTTCTTTTATCTTGTCCAGTTTTACCAACTTTTCCTACTGATGCTGATGATGTCTGTGGCTTTTGTTAGGCAAGACATGTAAAATGTGTAACTTAATTTCGGCCGAGCGCGATATCTTGAACAAATCATTACGCTGGAAATCTACTTACTGTCGGCATTTACCTGTTCTCCTCAAATGGAGCTCTAAAAGCTTTTTCTCCTGAACCTGTCTCCACCTTTTCCATTTGCATGACACATGCTGCCTTGTCCAAATAGAAAAGGAAGATTACACACACACGCATACAGAAGTCCACTCTGGTGTAAGAGCAAACTCCCTAGAGGACATCTGACTTCTTCCTGCCATCACAGACAGAATGGGGGAAATGATTATGCGCTTTTATTTAGCCTTATCTCCAGAGTGGGGGAGCCACTAATATGAACAGAGTGCTTTTCAGGCAGCCAGGTCTGTTTGCACAGCACAGAAGACAAAATGAGGGGTTGATGTCTGCCCACTACCACAGTATGTAATTTCATGACCATGTAAATGGCTCTAAAAGGGGCCATCAAGTGTCAGTCAGACACAATGCACACGACTAGTGAGCCAACAACAACACATTTTCCTTTCACTTTAAAATTACAGTTTTTGGCCTTTTTTTGAAAGGCATAAACACAAACAGCTTCCTCATTAACACACAGTCACAGCAGTGTCTCGTTTGGTTCCCAGCACAATTTTGCCTCATGTGATTCTCTCTCCCCCAGAGGATCAAAGCTACTGTGCCAACAGCATCATCACTTAAAAGATTTGCCTTTTCTGGAAAGCAGAGATGACCAATTACAGCAATGTGTCACTGACTGATGTGTTCATGGGTGAGCTGATGAAGGTGCATTCAGGTGGCTGTGATGGATGGTGAAACAGGTGTTAGTGGGTTTGGTAAAAGGTTGATTTGATTCCCAGCATGTTCACAAAGTCAGTACAGTTAAGTCAGAATGCTATTTATGGTATAAAACAACAAAGATTGAGTCGGTGTGTTGCTCATTTGCTGTCCATATTTTAGATATCAGATCTTGTAGAGGGGGTTGCCGTAAACTTACAGCATTACACTAGAAAAGACAAAAGATGACGTCATAGGAGATTTGACTCAAGGCATTCATGCGTCACACGAAAGTGGGCAGAAGCCGTAAACAGCTGACGTTGTCGGCAAGCTACAGAGATTTCAGGTCTCAGGGGGTTGACTCAGGATTTCTTCCCAATGGACACCAATCATGCAAAACATGAAATTGGCTTTTTTTTCCACTCTCACTTCTGGGGAACTCTAAAAAAAGATAGGTTCCATGTTCCCACAGATGCAGCATGCATACAAATGATCACAGGGATCAATTCCTATAGTAATTACAGCAAATGAGCTACATGTTAACTGAGCTGGTTAGTCATCAATATCTGATGAAACCATTTCTAGTTGTTTTCTAGATCTGCATGTGTGCTGTTGTCTATCATTATAAGGATTTTAGATATATTGCTTTTCTCGACAAACACAGAATGTGAGGAAAAGCTTGTATGAATCTAATCAGAATAACTAGTGATGCTTAGTTTTCTTGTTTAGGGCCGAAAACACCGCCCAGAGTTCTGATATCAATCACTTTGATTGTCTGGCTTAGAGGTGTGTGTGAGGGGCCATATATCAGGGGCACCTTTGAAAAATGGGGATATTGGAACAGCCTGGAGTGTCAGTGAAAGTAAATGGCTGATCTTCAAGTGACATGCCATCGAAACCTAAGAAAAATAAACACACAAATGAGAACTATCAGAGGTTTAGGCTTGAAACAAACGAATGACAAGAACTGAAGCCAAACTATAGCAGCTCTGTAAAACTAAACATATGTACAGCAGATCTTTAAGTTAAATAACTACACTAGCGTGTTAGCATTTTCAAAATAAGGTTTACCAAAGATGTTAATGTTTACCATGTTCACCATCTTTTGTTTGTTTGTTATCATGTTAACATTTGCTAAAATTTTAATGGCAATCCATCCAATAAATATTGAGACATTTTGGTTAAAATCATAAATGTACAGCATGTGGTGCTAATCCATTAGGTAGATGTTGGGACACATCACAGGATTAAGTGAAAAGTTTGACCTGCTGTTGGTGTAAGAGATTTACTGTTATTAGGATTCATCCTGTAAGGAACAAGACCAGTATTTTTTTGCGAGTATCTTCAAGAATCTGTATTTTGATAATATTCCAGTATAATATTATAAATAACAAGTGGAGTTGTATTGCTAATCTGCTTTCTGCTAATAGTCAAACAAATATTAATCATGATATTTTGGGCCAAAATACATGTTTTTTAATGGTTAAAGCACTATCACACATTTCTGTCTCTTACTTTTGATACAGTGATATCTGCTGAACCGTAGATGAATTAACTCCTTTGGTTGTATACCTGTCTTATCTTTAATTTCATGGTCACAATAACAAACACCCTATCAGGAGTGCAGACCAGCATCAGATTAACATGTAGCAAGCACTCTGAAACGTCTTGATGATTAAAGCCATCTCCGTTCATCCATCCGTAGCCCCATCTAACCTGCTGGCCATGTGTATTTCCCTTTAAAAGTGAGATGAATGATGTTAATCAGCACATGGGAGCTCTGCACATCCCTCAGCCTCCTCTTGTCGCGCTATAATAAAGCAGTCTGCCTGCCTCTGTAATTACTCTCATCTGTCTCAGCCATATGAGCAAAGACTCGACTGGATAAAAGCTCCACTCAATGGCCCCTTTCTTGCAGCTAATGACCTATGCTAAACCAAAGCGCTAACTCCAGTCCTGCAACTACATAAACTTGGATTACTGATTATTTATGATAAAGTGACTGTCTAAAGATGACACTTAAGTGTAAAAATATATTTATATATGGTTCTGACAAATCTAAACTACTGTTTATTGAATGAGACCAGGTTTCATAGACTTTTTTTTATTCAATTAAAGACAGTGTGATGATGTAAACACAAATTCTGCCATTGAGTTTTTCCTTTTAAGCTTCATCACATAAGAACATTATTTTAAACAAAAGTGTACTAAAACTGAGACGTGTCTCAAACATAAAAGTAGGCTTACATCAGGAAAACTCTCCAAAACAAACACAAATACAGTATACATGAAAACATTACAAACATCTGACAAAGCCCATATTTACAATTAAAATAATTGATGCCTGGCCTCTTTCACGTCACACTCTCAATGGCTAATACAAATAAAAGTAGTGCCAAAACAGAAAACAATAAAAAAACAACCCAAAATTCTCAGATTTATCCGACCACTTCTTTCCCCAACAATGTCTCCACCATCTTAGGTAGGAAAGCTTCCAAGAAATGACAAAAATCATGAAAAACTCCTGTCTTGTCACTGGTTGCCTCAAACTTGAGCACCGCCTTTGTGCTTTCAGTCTCAGCCACCATCTGTGCCTGAACCTTGAATTCCAGGGGCTCCTTGAACTCCGGCTCTTTCTCAACAATGTGAGCTGTGACCTGGCACTCCAGCTCCATACAGCTGCCTTCTGGCCTGGAGTCCGTTTCTTTGATCAACTCCCTTCTCACTTTCCTCCTGCCGGCCCACACTTTGTGCCTTTGCTCGCAGATCCAGTGAGGGAATTCAGGCTTGCCTCTTTTTGCCAGTCTTGGCTTTTTGCCTTGAGGGGACACAGAATCATCACTGCCGGAGGACAGCAGCCTCTTGGAGCCGACCGCAGCTTTACCCACAGGGCTGGCTTCATTCTGGAGCTCAACACTGTCACAGCTGTCATTTGCTGACGTGTTGAGGGAAGCTGAGGAAGTTTCCATTTTCTCAGCAGCATCCACAGCTGAAGCCTGACTGGAGGCAGTGTCTTTGGAGGTGGTGACATGACACCTGAGAACACTTTGGAAGACTCTCTCCACAGCAGAACAAACCTTCTGAAACCAAAGAAGCCTGAAACCGTCTCCTGATGCTTGCAGCTGATTCCGCAGCACCTCAGGGAGTGAAGCTAAGTTGAAGGGGATGCTGATGGTCAGCTGCTCTGTTCTGGCATGTGGGACCTCCCCGTGGGGGGTGAACAAGCGCACCAGCCCCCAGGACTTCCCCTTGGTGGATTTGCGCTGGTACTGCAGGCTGCGACAATATTTCTCAGCATCCTGACACTCCCTCTGGAAGCTGCGCTGAGAGCGTTCATTCAGGTTTCCTGCGACGTTGTGTAAAAGCTCAAAGGGGTCCAAGAGATTCAGGGGACCCAGTTTGGGACCTTGTTGATGAGTCTTGTTGGGTTGTTCCTCTTGCATGGCTTCCTCTTCTTTATTCTGGCTGAGGAAATCAGTGATTGGAAGTGCACGGCCCTCCCTGACAGATATGACACTGCTGGCAAAATCAAACTTGGCATAAAAGGAAAAGAAGCCGGAAAGCAGGGAGCCTAAATGAAGAAAATACACATACACACAAAAAGTGGTGACGGTGGCACTGTGTTTTAGATCATACATTAAGTCAAATTTAAAATGTAAGTGAAAAATAATGTGGACAAAGTCAAGATGGAATAAGCATGGCTTAAATGTTTTGCGGGGCAAACTGCTTGTAAAGTTACATCTGGTCTCAGACAGGGCTTGTCCGAGCTAACGCTACATACTAAGCAGTATGCTACATCAAGTTGGTGACACCAATATCCATTGCAGTTCCTTTCATACCCCACACTACGTACATATCGAACACTTTTGGTATTTAGGATTGCAAATTTTGGGGGGCTTTGATCCAGTCAGTAACATTAGGAACTCAACTGTGAATTCCTCACACTATAGGATCATTTAGGCAGATAATCAGCACTGGGCAGCCTCAAATTAAAAACGCTTCTGTGACCGTTTGAGGGAGTTAAGCTGACTTCACACGAGGCGATAATCAGGCATATTCTTGTTCAGGTTAACAAATCATATTTTATCTGTTTTTAATTAGTCTCACTTACAGAGGTCCTGTGTGTTCTTGCTGGGTGGCACAGCAATGGGCTGACTAGGGAAAGTGCAGTTCCATCCCTCAATCACACACTCTTCCTCCTCACCTGCAAAAACAGGCAAGTATGTCTTAATTAATTAACAGGTTGACAAGATAGCATTAACCTAAGATGACAAAAAATAGAATGGTTAACTTCCGTTTTTATTGTATGGGACAAATTTAATTATCTACATTACAACGAAATTTCAAATATCTGGAAAAATGACTGTTGAACACATAATTTCATACAACAGTGAAATAGAGACAAACTGAAGTTTATGATTTGTCTTATACAAATGCCCACATAGATAAACAAAAGTGGCACTCATCTGGTTGAAACAAGCCAACAAGTTTGCACACATAAGAGAGTTTGTTGAATCCAACTTTATTTTTGCACAAGGCATGGATTATATGATCAATGCAGCACTTACAGGCCATGTCTTTGAGCTGGTCCACACTGGGGAGGACGGGAGGTTCACAGTTTTGCAGGAAGAAGATGATCAGCAGTGTTAGAGCGTAGTTGTTGAGCAGGGGGCCGGCACCACTGGGATTACCTATATGTTACAATGCAAACATGTTTGTGTTGCCAATAGTTGTCAGGAAGAAACTAAGATCACTACAGTGTTGCACAAACGTATGTAAAGATAAAAGAATGAAAATCTTTGTAAGGGTGTGTTAGTGAGGTCAATGCCAAGTGACAAAAAAAAAACTGTGGCCGAATTACATTGTTGTTACAAGGCATTAATGCAAGTGCAAAGTCACATACAATAATTTAGGCAATTTAGGCCTTTAAATGTAAAGTCATTTTAACATGCTATGGTTTTCCTTTTCTTCATGGTTATCCACAGCATTGAAACTGTGTAATGCAGCAAATAGACACTGGATCAGCGATAAATGAACTGATCACATCTCGCTCCAAAGTCATTATTACCACTTAAAACCTCTTATTAATTCTTAATGACTGTTTCACATATGGTTTAAGTTTCAAACAGTTTTTTTGATTCAGAGATTCTCAAGTTTGTTGATTGTACGGTACAAAAATGACAGTGGTTTAGAGGTTAATGCAGTAAACTTAATGAATTTATTAGTGAAGATTTTTTTTAATTATGATGATTAAGGATAACCAGCAACATTGATATATTACCCCATAATCTTGAGTTTGGATCATACAAATCCCTTACATGCCTCTGATTCCATTATGCTCTGCTAATCACTGTGCACGAGTGCCTTGTTGAAAGCTGCACTGGCAGCATGGAGGCTGTTCATCAAAAGGAATAAAGGAGATATGCCCCAGGAGTAAAGGTAATTAGTGTGCTCTTCAGTGAAGAACACTCTTACTTAGATTTATTCTATATCAGGAAACACAGCCTGTGCTGTTACAACATGGAGGGAGCTATACTTGGGCTTTTTCTACACAATAAGCCACTGAAAGGCATCACAAATCACTGTTTTCAAACAGATCCACACATGATCACAAGGGGATAGTGAGGTTCTACTGACATCTATTGTCCAAAACATGCAGGAATGATTGAAATACACCGGACTACCACAGTGCACTTGCACTGCATGTAAAGAATGGCATCTGTTTTTTTGTAAACAGAACTGATGCTACGCATGATGAAATACGGTGCACATTGTTTCATCTTACCAGCCAGCTGCTTCTGCTTGGCCCAGTAGCGGATGGTGTACACCAGAGGCCTCAGCCTGCCCTCCATCCCTGAACAAAGCTGGAGGAAGCGGGTGTTCCTCACCGCTAGTCTAGTGAGGGATACAGGATGTGAGTCTGCTCAGTAGACAATATAAAAGCAACATTTCTAGCCACATCTAATCACTTTTGATGCTACACAGTATTAAGGACATCCTAGGACTCGCCTCCTGACCTGTTGTTAAGGGTGATGTCGCCCTGCAGGTTTAACTCGCGGTGATGGAACTTGACTACTGGGAGACGAGCGCTGCTGACCACATTGACTTTCTGCACACTGGGGACGCAACGTCTAAGAATTGTTGCCACGAGGTCCAGGACCTCGGCTGGAGAGGCGGTGGACAGGTCGATATCAGACAGAATAGAGTCCTCAGAGCGACCATCATCTGATGTGCCTTCCCCTGCCTGAAGAAAGAGGGAAGAAGGATGATTAAATACACAGCAAGCTCTCTTAACATTTGAACTATTTTGTACTTGGGCAATTAATTCTGTGTATTCAAAAGCTTCTAAGTTTACAGCAACAATTACTAGATGTAAAAATATCAGACCTGTTCTGTGGTTGACTTTGAACGAGCCTGAAAAACCTTGGTGTTTTCCAGGTCCAGGAAAAGGTCTATGTCACAGGAGTGGATGCCGAAAGTGTTGACAGATGAACCAAATGGCAAAATCTGACTGTCTGCACACCATTCAAACATAGTGTATAAAGTGAGAGAGCCAATCTAAGACAATGCTTTTCACTATTATCACTGTGTTAGACAAGATATCAGAAAGAATGAGGTATGTGCATTTTAAAAGGTCACCTGGGAAAAACTCCACAAAAACCTCTTGCAGGAGCTGAACCAGCAAGCCTCGAGCCTTTTTTTCATTTTCTCCGAGCTGAAATCGCTCTACAATGTAGTGCATCTGTGCATCCACCTGAAGAAGAACAAAAGAAAAAAAACAATGTATCTTCAATAGCAAGACACATTGATGACACAAGTACATGTGATAATAAGCTGATTTTCTTTTATTGACCACAACTAAAGCTGACTCCAACTATATGAAAATCTTTGTGTTAATCTAATGTTTTTGTACATAATTTCCAGTCAGTATAAATGACAAAGGCATATTAATGTTAAATACACCAAGAAAATGTCTGCAAGTCTAGTAACATTAGTCAAGCTTTATATTATGCTTTGTATGGGATAAAATGTACACTGAAAAATCGAAGAGCTCCACTAGTGACCCCTAGAGGCTGGACTGTTATAAAATAGTGTGAACTCTTATTTTTTGCATATGCCATGCTTCATATCCAACAAAAGGATGCTTACAGACACCAGCTGACAAAGCTGAGGAGTGAGACGGTCTAAAAGCTGTTGGAGATTCTGGAAATCATTTTTCTTCTTGGGAATTAACTTGAAATCCTTCTTTTCGCGTGATTTGACTCGCAGCTTCAAGCCTTTCATCTGATGCTCAACACAGGACAGGGCCGCCTGCATGCTGTCAGTCTCATCGAACTGCACAATTGCGTACACGCCCTGTGAGTGTGGAGTGACACATCATAGTCAGATTACAATGGGGTTCATCGGTCACTTTCAACATGCTGTAAACTGATTGTCAGTGCCCTTTGTATGACCACAAACTGTAATAATAAGCACTGTGACACTGGACACCATATTCAATACTGTATAGCACTGTGATCAGCTGACTGACCTTGTCTTTATCCATAATAACATCTAAGACTGGCCCAAACTGCTGGAAATGTTCGGCTATGTCTGTCAGAGAGATGTCAGGATTGATGCCACTGACAAACACACTGTGCTCCTCCTGAGTCTTCCTGGTGGCCCGCACGGTGCTCAGCGTCTTGTGTTTCCGTCCTTTGACATGTTGATCCAAACTTGCCACTGCGGGAAATTTAAATATTAGCAGCACTGCTTCACAAGAACTTAACTGAGAAAAACCACAGCTTCTGTAACCAAAAAGTATATCACAGCAAACGCATGCAAATACAGCTGGTCAACGCAGTGCGTACATTAGTTAATCTAAAAAATAAACATGCATAACATAACGAATGTATCTTGAACTTGAAATATGTTTAGCTAGTAAAGTAACATTAGCGGAAAGTTCTAGCATTGCTTTACTTTAGCATTATATAGTAAATTTTACACAATGCAACGACAGTTTAATTATATTCAAACCCCTCAATGTCTTAGAATTAGTCGGTATTATTTTTACAGGAGTGCCAGTGACAAGGGGGAACCGGACAACCGAGCATGAACCTGAAGTTAAGTCGACAAACTGTAGCTAAGTTAGCTTACTGTTTGGCAAATTGACGTTGCACAGAGTGCAGTGAAACCCTCTGGGCGTCGTTTTTATGTCACTGTTTGCATCCATGTTGGCACCGCGAAAAGTGTTACGACAAAGCAAGAAATGAATCAACCGCTTAATCGGTCGGAAAAGTTTTCAATGCGTCTGCCCTCCATGTGCCTCTCAAATCTCCCTCCAGCGTTGAGCCTGCGTTTGTTACAAGTCCGGTAAGAAAAATGGGTCCGGGTTGTTTTTCTGTTATCACAAGGTTCCGATTCATTTGATTTGGTCAACTTGCGCGCACAGCCAGGAGTTATTTTTATCGGTACCTTTTCCCTAGACTTCTATTACACACGTATCATTTAAGTTTTGTTTTTGAACCAACTGCATACTTTTGTTTAATAACACCGATTCTCCAAAATGCCTCTATTTTTCAGTATTATATTTCTATCGTCAAATGTATGAAAAAAAAGAAAAGGTTTAGAGAGGATACCTTTTTAACTCATAAAGATCCAGACCCATTTCTACCTCAAGGAAAATTAAGGGGGGCATAAAACAGATTAAATAGAGCACATAGAACACTTTTCTGAAAATTCTCAACCCTTTTTAGACTAATTGCCTGATGTGACATCTGTGTCACACCAATATTTACTCGATCGTTTTATCCAAAGTTCT
>JAQNCA010000017.1:12527839-12544113 GCA_029783725.1 Acanthurus tractus | reverse complement strand
CGGCAGACACAAGGTCACCCAGACGTCCCCCAGTGCCGGTAGGGGGTCCACCTTCTGTATGTATGTGTGTGTGTGAGAGTGTATGGTGTTTAAGGGGAGCTGTCCGAGTGTATTTCTGTTCAAGCATTTTTATTCATATCAGTTTGTGTTTGTCATGTGCATAATTTGGGCATATGCAGAAAATTATGCACGAGCATGCATTTTTATGCTTGTTTGTGTGTGTGTGTTCTTGTGGCGGTGTGTTGGGGCAAAGAGACTCCCTGCTGGCCCCAGATGGCCCGCCTCTCCTTCCTCACCAGCCCAGACCAGTTTCACGAGCCAAAGTCACTGCTGAGGACACAAGATGAGCAATCTGCACACTCTGCACAAAATGACCAAAACCAGAAAAAATTTAACTAACAAAACAAAACCAGCTGAGCAAAAGTGGGTCAAAATCTAGCCGATAACAAAATTTCCATCCTCTTTTCGTCCCAGAAAACCAATTTGAGGTGTTTTCACTTATGCTATACTACTAAATTACCACTAGATGGCTCTCCAACTCCAGGCTATCATCCAGTTTAGTGCTCTGTTCCTTTGTGTGTGTGTGTAAAAGAGCTGGCTGCTGTGATCTTTCTAACCATGATTAATGGCCCCATTCAAAGGTAAGGAGCTCAGAGGATAACTTCTTTTACTGTAAGCCACAGTGCTGTGGCATGGGGAGCGCTCCCTGTACTCCCTGTACCAGAAAGATGAGGTAAACGGCGCTGAAAAGACAGAAGGGAAAGAGGGATGGAGCACCAGCGAGAGGAGGAGAGCTGCTGCACTTTCTGGCTTCATATGCCTATTTCTATTTCTGAGTATTTATTTGTATTCATGAGTAAAATCTGTCTCATACACACATTTTGGTTATGTGTAAAATTATGGCAAGTGAGCGTGTATGTCTATGTGTACATAACAGAGTGTGTCATGTGATGGAGCTGAGGTAAAAAAAAACAAAAAAAACTGCTGGCCTCCGAGTTCTCTGTGGTCACACTTCTTCCAATTACTTTATCAAGTCTGAGTGCCTGTGTGTATGTGTGTGTGAGAGTGTGTGTTCACACAGCCCCCGGGGTGCAATGATGGGAGCAGACGCCTGCTCTTTCACTCTCGGCAGGTGAGAACATATTCATCACAGAGGCCTGCCAAGCCTGGCGACACCCTGACTGTTATTGCCAGCCTGCATCTCGGCTGCCCTTTGTCTTGCTTTTACAGTGAAAATTCTCTGCACTTAAACCTCCGAACGTAAAAAAAATCTGCTGTTAATATCAGTTGACAAGGAATTAACAGAAACAGATTTTAATTTTCTCATAAAAATGACAAAAACTGACAGGATTGTGTCTCCATCCATCACAGTCTCGAATTAATAACAACAAATCACTGCCACAGATGATATGTTTGTGCATCAATAGCGAACACTTATGCAATGTCAGCAGTGGAACAAATGTCATCAAATGCTGCGGCTTAAGACTGGCAACAACTATGCTAACCCCCCTGGGATTAAAAAGCTATGATGAGATCTGTGATTGGTCCAGCGAGCACTGTAGGAGCTGGACATTCTGGGTAACACAGTTTGTGTACTCACACTCCTTGGACATCCCCACTTCCAGGCACTTTTGCAGCCGACAGTACTGGCAGCGGTTGCGGGTGACTTTGTTGATGATGCAGTTCTTCTCCCGGTGACAGGTATATACCATGTTCTTCTGGATGCTTCGCCGAAAGAAGCCCTGTGTGACAGAAAGACAGTAAGATGAGGAGAAAAGACATGTGCTGGCAGAAGGACAGGTGTAAAAGACCAGACAAGTCCCAAACTCAGAGCTCTGGCATAGAAAGCGTTATGGAGCAGTTATTATTGGGTTATTATTATCATTTCATTTCTAATGCTATAATTTGTGAATTCATTTTTTCTATTTTTATTAAAATAGAATTACTTTAGACCAGATGCTGTCTTTCTGCTGTTTACTCCCCCACCCCTCTCCTCTTAAACCTGGACCTGAAACATGTTTATACTCTGTGGCTGAGGAAATGTTGAAAGTAACTTCTCTGATTACCCTATTTCAATCACATACATGAAATTAAATTATAAGAAAGAGTTTATAAATCTTCACAAAGCCATGTGAAATGCAGAGGAGAGGCCTAAATGTGGTTTAGGCTGAAAAAGCTTACAGACCCCTGCACTAGAGTATTCTAACTGGGACAGACTCCATGGATAAAGCAGTAAATATGTATGTTACTTAGCATATACAGTTGTATGGCGACCTGTCAACATTATGGCTTTTGTTGTGTGCTTTGGTCCACTCCTGCAAACTCTCTCTTCCCAACAAAAATCTCTAAATTACTTGCAAGGTTCAAATAAATTAAATTAAAGAGGCCATGCAGAACCGCCATATGCAGCCACAGTTCAAAGGCAATGAACTACTAAACAGTTAAGTCCTTAAAGGGCTTATTCCGTGACATAATCTGGACAGAGACTAATAGTCAGTCACCATCTTATGAATTCGCCCACCTCCTTGATTAAGCCACTTGAGACGACACAGAAAAACGCTTTTGGAGATGTTTCAGGTCCAAAGGCTTTTGGGGCAACAGGCACAGGGTTACTGGGTGCCATATTACCGTGGCCTAGTTTACTTAGCCAAAAATAAGCAATTTTAGATCCAGGTCAAGCATGTATTATTAGAGAGACAGAGAGAGAGCATAGGCTGAGACTGTTGTGTAAGGACATAAAAAGGAATCCCTCTTTTTTCTGCGTTTCCATTTTAAAAGTAGATCAAATAAATCGGGGGATACATTTTTAAAATTAAGTCCATACGTATGAGGCAGAGGACAAGTTATAATGAGCTCGTTTTGGTCACTGAGCTGAAATGGAGGGGGCTTAGTCTGGCTAACCAAGTTTTGATCACAAAGACACAGAAATAGAGCAAAGTATTCTTTTACCTGACACATGCCACATACATTCCATGCACCAACTCAGCAATAATTTTGATTCCTTATGAACTTAAGGAATGACTCCAACAGCCTCAAATAAGCTCAGAATGTTGGGTAATATACTATCAAATGAGAAAACTCTAAAAGAAACCATCTGTTTTAAATAAAAAATGAAACCTGGGATTTCAAATACAACAAGAAAAAAAACTGATCATGACTTTAAGTTGTCAGATCAAATTTGTAATCTTTGAATAAAAAAAAGCTCCATTTCTAAAGACAGAATTAACTATGATTTCATCTGTTGTTAACATAAAAACTGTTCTTCGGAACCATGAGGTCTAAGCGCTGCCCCTGTGGCGCATACAGTGAACATGAACCAGTTGAAATGTCATGCATCACAAGTTATATTCTCCTTAGTACCATGAAACCCCAATAAAATCAATGTTGACCTCTATGGCCTGACTGTTTAAATATCCCATGTGTGTCAAAGAGATAAAAAGAGGTTAATGAAAATCAGCCACAACTGAGCGAGTCATCAGCAAGCAGGGCCCGGGACGAATGTAATACAGGTCAATGTCAGTATTGATGTGACGCAGTGGGACATGTGCTATGTTTTTGTGGGTGGAGGAGTGGGTGGGGTAGAGTATGGTGCGGTGGGGTAGCTGCCAGGGAGCCCCATCCAATGTAGAGGGATTAGCTTTGCTAGCCGACAGATGGCCAGTGGACCTAAGCTCGCAATTTGTCCTCCCCAGATCACCAGCCTCTCGCATCTCCCATCCACCACCACAGTGGAAGTGATTCGGGCTTCTGATGAACAACGAAGAGGAAGTGTGTTCAGTTTGTCATGTGTCTGCTGAAGTGAGGTACCAGCACGGGTGACAGTGTCCATTCCACATGATAGACCTTGCATCCAGCTGATGAAGGAAGTGATCGTATCATAATCTCATTCAACCTCTGTCCTGACTTTATCAAGTTCTAACATCTTTTTTTTTTATTTTTAGGAGTTTTGTTTATGCATATTTGCTTAATTAGACAGTGACATCTGGAGAGATGGGAAGGGCAGAGAGAGAAGGAATTACATGCAGTAAAAGGCCCAGGTTGAAAATGAATCCACGCTGCTGGGGTAAGGACTGCCTTCCTAACCCTCCACTTACTAAAGTGCCCAAAAGACCTCATGTCTTCTTTGTAACCTGTTGTCACTCATGATCAATTTAAGTAATAAGAAAGGGCAAAATATACCACCCATCTCCAATTAAATCTGTACTTTTAATGCACCATTTCTAGCCAAGAGATCATACGTTTGGTACCTAACCCTAACCCTAGCAGAAACTCATGAACTCCTCTGGGATAACCTGCAGACTCCCAGCAGAATAGTGAGGCGAGGAAAAAACAACATAGTGCAGAGAACAAGGCTTATAGTTTAACGTTAATGCTAGCTGCTGATGCTGAGGGATAAGTCTGTGGTCTTTGTGTGCGCGTGTATCATGCACTCTTTGATCCAACGGTGCTCTGACCCTGACCCCAGTGTCACCTGGGGATTGACCCACTCCCACCACACATCAGGAGGCTCAGGTGCCCTCCTCGCAGCACCTCCTGATTGGCTGTTGCTGACCGCTCATGGGCCAGTCGATTGTTCCTGCCCCTTCCCCCCTCTCCTTCTTTTAGGAGTCATTGCTTCCTGCGGCCCTTAAGCCTCTTTTTGTATCACCGCTTAATCCACCCGGCGACAAGAGCCCTCAGCGGGCCTGTCAGCCACCCTGCAGTGTTCAGAGGAGATGAGAGCCGCTGGAATAGGGAGAGGGAGGGAGGGATGAAAAAGAGGAGTGAGCAGTAACAGCACATACATGACTGCATGCGTCATGTGCTCTTGAGTACGCGCCTGTCTACCTGGTGTGGGTTATGAGCCTGATGCGTGTATGTGTGTGTCGGTGTGCTCTACTTTGCATGTGTGTGAGGAAATGCTTTATTAAAAGGAAAGCAGGGGGGAGTCTGGGGTTGGCAAGTTCACAGGGAAGCACAGGAATCCTCTCTTACGTGACTTTCACACTGTGCCCAGATTAAGAGTGCGTTCCCAGCCTCCCACTGAGTCCGTGCACGTGTGTGCCTGAGCCACTGCCTCCATTACGAAGCATCTATTGCCACAGCCCACTCATTAGTTAAGACAGATGATTAGTAAGAGGGCGATTTGAAAAACACAGCACATAGGGGGCATTCTCCGAAGAAGCAGCAGTTGAGGATTTTGGAAATATGGTAGTTCCCCTCCCATTGTAGCGAACAGGATGATAGATCGCCTGCTGCATGCTGCCATGCCTTCAAGACAAAAATGTAAACATGTGGGGGTGGGCATGCATATTTAATACTTAAGTGTTAATATCTGGAGGCGAAAAGATGTGCAATGCCAGTGAGTATGTGCAGGCGGTAGAACTTAAACAACAAACGAATGAGCTGTCTCCAAGTAGCACAGCTCAACATCCCCCTCCTGTTTCCTCTGTTCGCCACAGCCCCCAGGAAATGCCTTTGTAGTTTTGGCATGCTGCAGCAAAGTCGACGCTGCTAACCCTCAACTTACCCCAGTCTCAGATGAGACAACCATATACATTCACATGCCTGTAGTGTTGAATTATTGAGTGTGCTATGCCAAGTCATCTCCTCTGAAGTCAGAGATACAGAGAAGGAATTCTGAATTTTTCAAATTAGCACTGCGGCTGTTGAGTGGGCAGACAGCCGGCTAGATTGTGAACAGGGGATAGTTTCATTCTTCTTGCTTTTAATATTTCTAATGATTATAAAAGAGCTTCGCTAACCAGCTGAGATGCTGTGTTCATGAGATGTGGGAAGAAGCAGCTTCAAAATGCCTCTCATTTCATAAACCTTATCTACACCACTTATTTGGAAAGGAAAGGTTACTAGACGATCATCTGTTTCCCAATTCATCTTTGACCCGATACACTTAGCAATGTTGTGCGCACAGTTTTTCAATTTTTCCACTCTGAACCGCTGCCGCCCCTGCCTTCATTTAACAGCACTTCACTCTGTAGTTAATCAATATATCTGGTTATTTGTTCAGTATGTTGTTGGACTGGATGCAATTTATTTCGCTGCCATTTGGACACAATATACAAGTGATCTCTCTGGTTTAAAATAATTCACCACAGTTACATTTGGGAATCTAATCATACTGAACCAAGAAGTCATGCAGAGTTTGCTGGTGTTTTTATTAAGAAACCGGTTTTGAAATAAACCATAGATTTAAACTTCTATTATATTTTGGTTGCAGAGTTTTAATGTTTCAGGGCGCAGACAGCTTGTCAACGAACAACTGTAAAACTTGTAAATTGAGTTATTGTTTGTCATTGTTCCAAAATAATTTCCACTGCACGATATCTGCTGGCTGATGAATTAAAACATCAGCTCTAATCCTCGCTGCATAATGGCCCTGAAAAGCTAATTACATTGTCAGTTCTGATGCTGTTTCTAAGCTGTCAGAGAGAATAACACTGCGATCGCTACGAAGAAACAACAATTTACTTGAGTATGGAGTTTTTTCTGTATTTATCACAGCAGTACAGATTTTCTTTTTGTAAATGCCACTAACTAGTGTCAAACTGCTGTGTGTGTGTAATGCATTTGAACGCTTCTTTTGTCTTACATACACTTACTGGAAATTAAACAAATGAAAATTCACTTCTTATAAACTTAAGAGTTCTAACTTCTAAGGAATGTTAGACAACAGACCCGCCTCATATTTTGTATTTTTAGCCAGAAAAATCGATAAATATTTGTTTAATTGAAATGACAACATCGAGGCTTAATCCAAAAACCCTCCCTCTATCCGTTTCTGCAATAATGAATGCAACCACCAACAGCTACACAACCACTCACTCAAGGTGTAACTAACACTGACATTAACCACAGAACAGAGATTCATTTTGCTTTACAACCTCACACTAACTCACTGAGACCTGTATATAATCTTTATTATATGATCTATTAGCCTGTTCATTCAGATGTCATTTGACAATGAGAAGTAGACAAAAAGAAAAATCGTTTGGTCCCTGAAAAGGTTGCAGAGCAGTTGCACACCGTTTAATATCAAAGTCAGTGCCTTTACAAACACCTTACACTCAGACACACAAAGCTACAGTTAAGATATGTAAAGCTAGCTGTCCAGTCTATCAACCAGATAGTATACATATTAAAGTTTATTGATAAATATATAAATGAATACATTTTGAGATTAAATCAGAACCAAATTCTATTAAACTGAAAGCATGATCATTTTGTAAACAAACTGTGCTCTCCTTGCTGGAGCCTGTCCAGTAGAGAGGAAAGGCTCCAGCTCATAGGAAACATCCTCTCACAGGCTTGATACACGCAGTTAAAAACAAACCCATTTAAACTTGCAATGTTTCCTCTAGCCACACCTTCTTGTAATGAGTTTAGAAACGGTAGTTTAGAAATGTTTTGAGCAATTGCAAAAAATCTTCACCTTTTTCTTTTTCTTTTTTTCACATCTTGTAGCACTTTTTTCAGCTCTTCCCATCTCTTCTTTCTATCTGTACAATTATTGTTTGTCAAGTCTGGAAAAGTCAAGGATTTGTTTTCTGAGTTTACAACTGACACACATGTATTTATTGCATCCATAGGACCCACTGAGCAGCACAGTCAGAAGCAATTTAGTTACCCCTATAAAACAGCACAGGGGTCAGCCTTTACTTAGTTTGTTAACTTTTTATAAGTCGGATTTGGGGAGTAGGTTACGTTTCATGGAGCACACTAAGGGTGTGTGTTAAAGGGTTATGTGTTTGTGTTTGTGTGTGTGTGTGTGTGTGTGTGTGTGTGTGTGTGTGCCAGACTCCTATTTGCTGTGCTCTCCTCCCAGTGCATTCTTTAGTCATTTTCCCCTCCCCCGTGCTCTGATGCACTGACCGTCTTTCTCTTGGTGTCAGTGAGTTCAGCTGTGGCCTCTGTACCCCGTCTCCCTAATCTGTTGCCCCTCCAACCATCCATCCCCACTTCTCTCTTTCTGGCTGTTCATGCCTCTCAGAGCACAGCCTGCTCTCTCACTCCCACTAGTTAACTCCCCTCTAGTCTCTCCTATCTTTGTATCATTTTGTGTGTTCTACCCCCTTTTCCTCTGCACCACTCCCATTCCTGCACATATGGAAACCCATAGAGTATTGGTTGCCAGTCGATAAGTCTGAGGGCACCTGTCATTGACAGCACCACCCTGCTGGTCCTCCTCAAATCACTCCCTGCCTCCTCTTGCTATACACACGGCTACTGTCATGAGAGAACCTATCAAGGAGGATTTACATGCTCCTGGTTTGATAAATTCGACAATGCATGATTGCTTTGCAAAAAAATAAAAGCAAGGTGGTTTGTGAGATGTCGACATTGTGTAGATGTGGGGTTTTCACCTGGAAGTAACTTTACATTCAATTCAAGTTTTTTTTCAAATTTTATCTCTCTCTAAGCTTACACAATTCTGGCTCAGCGCCTCAGGAGAAGTGAGATAAAGAGGTGTGTGTGCTCACACTCACAAGAGCACATGTATGCATGCACACAGCAACTATCAGCTGATAACAGAGCAGGTGAGGGCAATGAGGCCTCTTCAGCACCTGTGTTACATGGCTGTATTGATAACAGCTGATGTGTGCATGTCAGCAAAGCCGATACGACTAGCTGCAACACTTGATAGGTGACAGAGTTTCACATGCTGTATATGATAAGGCATGTCCATCATATATGTTATCTTTACAATGTTGGTAGATATAGGTTGCAGTTTGTCAGTGATGAAAGAGGTAATTGCAACGTGTCCAGGCCATACTACAGATTGTGCAGCTCAATAAACAACCAATAATGTCAGTTAATGATTCCTCATGAAAAAGTAAGTCGAATTTGACTTATTTCCACCATCAAATACTAGTGTTAACCATTAAAAACAATTCACAGGAATGTGAAATACTCAAAATGACATGCTTTATCATTTTCTGCTGTAATGATGTGAGTGTATTTTTTTCCAAACCACACAAAGGTTACAAGATTGCAGAACATCTTGCTTGCTTGGCAGATTCAGAGGAAGGCCGGGAGTCTCACCTTGCAGCCCTCACAGGCGCTGACACCATAGTGGTACCCTGAGGACTTGTCCTGGCACACAAAGCAGGGCTTGTAGACGCGGGGTGGCGGGGGAGGTGAGGGCGGGCTTGGCACTATTTCCTCTGAGCTGGTACTCTGGGTCTCTATCGCTGTGGAGAGGAGAGAGCAACAAGAGGGGTTAGTAAATGCTATCAGATGGAGCGCTAACAGACATGCAGCACTAATCGATAACAGCGGGATAAACACAGTCTCTCACATGAGCACACATACATACACACTCACACACAGATACACTGCTGACAGCATCCTAAACAAATCACCAGGAGGAGAACCTACTCACAGTCTAACAATGCGTTTGAAAAAACAAATACAGCTGCAAGTGCAAGGACAACTTCTTGATTTGTGGCATTTTAAGATCTGCCACAGGAAAGACTGCAAAATATCTTTAGAGAACACACACACACACACACACAGACCCACACACACACAGATCATCAAAGCGCCAGTGAAACCAGCCTCTGCAGACTAGTATTATTTACTGCTGAAATTACAGCTTTTGTGTGTGTGTGTTTTAAAGCAAGAGGCTGTTTTGTTGGCAGGGTTCAAAGACAGGTTTTCTCCTCTGATACAAGGCCTGGAGTTGTGCTTTTATATTTTTTTTATATTGTGCATTCTTTTGAAGTATGAATGCTTGAAAATATAAAAAAATAAAAATAAAGCACACACTGTACCAATCAAGACCAACATATACTGCACACAAGCCGTAGCATAATTCTCTCTCTGCTTCCAACCAAGCAAGACAGGTTTTCTAACTTGTTTGTATCCCCCCAAACTAAACTCAGCTCATTCCCTCTGATTCAATATCAGGCAAGTAAACACAAAAAAGACAGAGTACACTCTGTCTTTATCCAATAAGCACTAATATGACAAACCAAACAACATGTGAGCACTGCGAAGGCTACCATATTTTGTGTGCTTGTAAACAAAGAGGCCAAGGATTGTAGGGAAGTACCCTGCTGCTGCCTTCATGTAATATGTATTGGACTTTGACCTCAATATCCTGTGTGTTACAAAACATTGCTCTTAATCAAATATAAAAACACACATTCACAGCACAGACCTGCACCCTGTGGCCTATGGCTGACTAAATAATTGTATAATCCCTGTTTGCACATGATGCCTTTTTGAGTCAGGTTGTGTGTGTTCTACTTGTAACTTAGTTGTCAATGTTTTTTTATACCAATGCTAACAGGATCCCTGAGTTTTCATGAACTATTTGACAGGATGCTTTTTTTTTTATTGAAGAACATAAAATAAACCTGGCATTAAGAATTTGCCTTGCTGCAGAAAAAATTACAATACGAGTGATCTAAAATTTTTTCTATCCAGATATACCTATATGCATGTCTGCATCTTTGCAGCCCCATTGCACAGTCCAGCATCATCAGCTCAACAGAGGGGGGATTGGAGAGGCTGACAAGCAGCTCAGGAGCTGCCTGCAGCTCAGTGCTCGAGTAAATAAGCCATCTATATTTAACAGAGTTGGCCGGTTCAGCAGGCCTGTAGTACTGCTGGGATCACACTCCACGTGACGATACCGCAGACGCACACTTTATGCGCTGGATCCCAACACAACGCACACATGCAGCTCTAATTGCACCATACAATGGGCAACATAAAGCATGGATGAATTTTTTTTCCTCTTTTTCTCCCACTCCAACATACTTTCCTATCCTTTTATAGTATCTGTGTGCGGGTCTCAGCTTGCCGATCTTCATGCACATGCAGCAGGTGGTGCAAGGGAAGATTAAATTCAGAACAACCAAAATAAACCAACCTGATGCCCAGATACAGTATGTGCAAGGCTTACTTGGAAAAAATAACAGACATAAGCACTGCACACCAAAATCTAGTCTCTCCTCAGCCAGCATGTTGTCTTACACAGTACATCCAAGAAGGTTTCAGATGACAGGGACAGTTAAGCTAAACAGCAATAAAGCTCACATTACAACACCTAACAGTGACACTTAATCAGGCCTGGAATATTAAGACATATCATGTGAGGCCCAGGATGTCAAATGCCTCTTTGACACCAGCAACAGCTTTCCAAGCTCTTAGTGTAAATATTTTCAGAAGAGAAAGGAAAGAAAGTGACAGGCAGCTGGAGCAAGACACTTATTTAGTTACAATGGCTTTTTTGTCTTTGGAATAGAGATTCTTTTGGGAAGACTTAGGAAATGTATTTACAATTGTATTGAGAGATAGAAGAGAAACTTTAGAGATGATGAAGGGTGGAGAAGAAGGAAAAAGGCAAGCAGGGACAAAAAGGCAAAGAGGTACAGAGCTATGATGTGTTTGAGCAATAAAAAATAACAAAAATACAAAACAGATGCAGGGATACAAATGCTTCACAAACAGGGAGTGAAAGCTAGGCTGTATAACCTTACTTTTATTCAGATCAATCTTCATCACACACAGAGCTGACAGGATTTAACTTAAAATCTTTAAAAAATTTCAAACAGGAGGATTGAGAGAGATTCTTATTTGTGTCAAACTAAAGTGTTACCTATTTCTTTCAGGGGATGTTGCAGAAAAGCAGTGATGCATTTGAGAGAATTTGTGGAGCATATTTCATGAACTCATAATAAAGAATTATAATATTTGGCAGCAAGTAGAGCTATGCAAACAGCAGTGAGAAATAATTTTTTTTGTAGTGGTTGAGGAGGAAAAAAAGGAGGAAAAGGATTCAGTCAGAGAGTGAGTGAGTGTGTGTGTCTGTGAGAGAGAGGGAGGACAGATTGTGGGTCTGTCCTTCCCTTCTCCTTTCCGTTTTATTGGTTTCATTACGGGGCATCTTTGTCCATGCCACTGGGCCATGCAGTCAACACACTCATGTCAAACAAATTAAACCTAAATAGAGCAGCCCTTACATAACATGGCACATTTTCTCATTAGCAAAAAGCCATTCAGTTTTTTTTAGTGCTCTTCTGCCTTTCTTGATGTGGACTGATTACAGCCCAAGCATTATTAGTGTGACCATGGAGCTATTCATCCACATTTAAGCTGCCTTCATTAGATACGCACAGACAAACAGATGTGCCAGCCACCCACACACACATACGTGTAAACATGAAGACTGCATCCATGCCAAAATTTACACAGGCTAAGGGGTTTCCTGGAGCTACATATATTAAAAAAACCTCATTGGTCGGACATATACACATAAACATTCATACAGAATGCACGGTCTTAATGAGAGCACCCATGGAAATCTGGGACACAAGGACAAGAGTCTGTGAGGGGGCTGGCGACTGTAATTAAATACAATGGCTGGCTTCTGGAGCCTAGTCAAGCTGAGGCATGGAGCAAAACAATGGCAGGCCTGTGGACAGAGAGGCAGAGAGGCTCAGCAGAGAGGACGGAGCTACTTAGCCCTTCAGCAGCCCTCACCCAGGCATTATTCAACACCACTCTGCATCCAAGCTCTGATCAACACTAACCATCATACAAGCCTGCCTATTGTGTGCTCCACGAAAATCACACGCACAAACACTGGAAGAACTGACTCACACTCGCCTGGAGAGCTTCCCTCGATATCCTTGCAACATGGTAACGCTGGAAATTTGTGTCTGGCAGGGTTTGCAGGCCAGAGCCCCTCCAGAGCCTGCAAAGTCACCAAGGTAACTAATACTTGAGCTACAGCTAGAATATCATTCCTTAAGCCAAGAGAGGGCTATAATGAATAGACAATAACACCCCGCTTTGCTTAGGGATACAAGGACAGGAACCACAACCCTGAAAATAATGTTTAAATGAAAAACATAAGAAGTTCTTGATAATGAATCTATTCTACTTTGGTAAAGAGGTGAAACACAAAACTTGCAAACCACATGGTCACCACAATTGTTGTGCACCAGACATAAGGCTGGACTACAGCCTGGCATGTTGTCAGACCAGTCCCTGAAGCAAGAATAGACAGAACAGACTGTCAGGTGTATCAAGCCAAAACAAACCCGACACTGCACTGCACTGAAACTGCAGAACTCCATTTAGAGAAGAATGAGTCCGTCTAACATCTTACAACTGCTGGTGCTGAAAACTTTATGCTAATTCTAGTACATTTAAGATATTGCGTGTATTGAAATTAGCTGTTTTGTTGAACGCTTCTGAATGTCAAAGTACTTAAAATTAGCTTATATATCATTTTATGTTCACACGTTCACAGACAAATATTATAAACACCCCTCGTGTGTGCGTGTAGTGTAATGTGAGTGTATACAGCACCAACATATCTAAGTAGCTTAATCTAGTGTGGTGGTCTTGAACTCAGAGCCAAAGCACTGGTGATTTAATTAAGTTCAAGTGTGAGTGGTCTGTAATGCTGTTCTCCAGATTCACTTTGCATACATCATGAGCCACAAGTGCACTTAGAGAGAAGCCGCGCCCTCGCAACCACATCCTCCATAAGCTATTACCGCATGCCTAGACTTAAATGGACAAATATGCACAAGACTGAAATGAAATCTATTCTGATGATGAACTGGCCTGAGCTTTCATACTGACAAAAGATAGCCTGGCTTACATCAGCACTTCAAAGGCAGCAAGACCACAGACCAAGAGACACAGACACACACACATGCACACACAAGCCCACGGGCTATTATCAGGCCTCCAGACTCTAGGCTGTCTTGGCCCAGTGCTGCTGAGCAGTTCTTGAGGTTCAGCTCTAGGTTAGTCCTCTGAGATTTGATTACCTACATCCCCACTGGTTACTGGGCCCAGCTGTGAAGCATATTAATGAGATTTCACCATCATTAGGGGGGAGCTAACTACATTAGCAGGCTGACTGCTTGGCTGGCTGGCTGGCTGGCTGGATTGTGGCGAAGAGAACTGAAGGCAGAGTGGATGGAGGAGGAGAGAGAAGGCTTTGACATGATCTTCTACTTTGTTGAATCCTACTCCATCACAGAGCATTGTGTTCCTCTGACTTCTATTGGGTTATTTGAACAAAGACACACATGCACTCGCATGCACATGCTCGCCATGTGTAAGATACATGGAAGAACATATAGAGGTCCATTTGTCTCTCCATGCAATGAGTGCGCAGGAGAGGAGACACCAGACCGACCACCATGCCACAGGCTGCTGCATTAAGGCCTGCTTTGAAGTCTGCTTAAAATAATGAAGTGGGATGGCCACTAGAACAGCCCCAGGGAAAGAGACCGCCTTGAAAAGCCCTGTGAGTTGTAGGCCAATGTATCATGCACATCCATAAAAACGACTGGCAGCAACTTGAGAGCTTTTAAGTGCAGTGAAACAAACCAACATCATTCATGCGTGTTGCTTGACTCTAGCTAAATATTCAGACGTTATTTCTGGTTTCCATGTCAGGAATGTGGGTAAGCAGCAGGGAAAACGATAAACACACACGCGGGAATGCTTTGTCAGCACTCTTCAATTACTAAAGGGGGAAATGGGACTATTTCCTTGCTTACAGGGAAATCCTGCCATTCTCTGACAGAGCGTCATAACGGCTTTCCGCTAAAAATGGACAAGGAACTGTTTGTTGCCTTCACACTGATTACTGACAGCAAAGCCGTGCTCGCCATCTGAATATGAGCCGGTCTGAGGGCGTGTGTGACAGACTGACAGCTGTAAGGAGAGCGACAGTGGGGTGTGTTTGTGTTCAAACAGTATGTGAACAGTTATTGGATGGGAGAGGGGAGGAATGTGGCGGCAGGGCAGACAGACATAAGTGAAAACACACACACGAAAAGAAACGAGAGCCAGTGGAGGTTAACATGGGCCAAGAGAGCAGACAGTGAGCCTCACGCCTCCCAAACTCACTGTAACTAAATCCAGCCTTTCATTCTCTCGCCACTTTCCACCCTTATCTCGCCCTTATTCTCACTCACTAAGTCTGTGAGTGAGAATAATCGTCTCTTTCCATTGCTCTCTGTAAGTTGCCTTTTAGGTCACAGGAAGTCCTCTTTCGCTTCTTGATTCCTTCCCTCCCTCCTTGCCAAAGGTGATTCCTCTAACTTTAGAAGTCAGTGGGTTTTTGACCAAAGCACTGACTTAAAGCTAATGTTACCTGTTCAGATATCTGTGTACTTAACAGACAAGGAGGGAAAAACAAGCTTACTAAAAGAAAAGTAGCTTATCAGTACAAAGTTTGGATAAGATTTGCAACAGAAGGCTGTTTGTGAATGTGTCTCATAAAAACATTTTTTTCATCCAATATAGCAATGTTACTTTCTCAGCAATCTTTTTTCTTGAAGACACAGACATATCACAATAGATCAAATACTCTAATTTGTTGTCCTACTGATTGTTCTTGATTCTGAAGTTTGTTATGCTAGGAGGCCATCTGTTACTGCTTATACCCACTAATATCATGCATGTTCTGGCACCATATGAGTGTTTCAGTGAGGGCGAGATAGGAGGATTACTGAGGATCCCCTCTGCCTCGTTGTGCTCCACCTAAGCTTCTGCATGTCGAGCTTGCAGTCTAAGGAGAGAGAGAATGCTTGGAGACACAGGGGGTGCTATCACTGATAAAAAGTTCTTGAAGTAACATACCTGCACTGTTGTGAAGTTAAAATTTAGGAAAAAAAATAAAGGTTAGGCATGATTTGTGGTCATTATATATTTTTACTTCATGTATCTGATCTCATGGACACTCTGCACAAAGGCAGGAAGAGTGTGCAATAAACTGAGAGCTTAATCTGATTCAAACATATTTTTATGTAGCAAACGACGCATAACTTCCACTTCGGAGAGTATGTTGTGGTCTTGATTTCACAGAAGTGACAAAATGAATGTTTTGAAGCCATTTCAGAGTTTCTAATTTTGCTGTGAGAGCAGAAACTGATGTGACAGCTTGATCTCTTTAAGGATTGCGCAGTATACTAAAAGGCCACGTTGACTTCTAGAACACATTTTGACGGGTTGTGCTCCACATTGGGGTCAAGTAACTCCCCCATCTAGACTGCTACAGCGAGAAAAACACGCACGCACATGAGTGATAGATGAGGGTCCGAGCAGAGGGCGAAGGGCAAGACGGTGCAGAGTAAGGAGTCTTTCTTGACTGTTATGACAATCCTTCCTTCACACCAGGAAATGGTGGGCCAGTAGTGGGGAAAACACTTGGCTTGCTCTTTGCATCTTGGTGAGTTGCAAATGTGTGCATGTCTTCTCTTTGATTGTTTCAGTGCAACAACCAATGCATGTGT
>JAQNCA010000017.1:12493925-12504086 GCA_029783725.1 Acanthurus tractus | reverse complement strand
CACACACAAACGGTGACCCTGTGGGCTTTGCTGGGCTCTTTGAATAAAAAGAGAAGTCATTTATCCGACTCATCTTCGCTGCACCTCGCAGCACCTTTTAAAAACACTCTTTATTCCTTGCTAACGCTTAAGCTGCACCTTACTGACAACATGATGAAGAGCCCCATTCTGACCCCCCTTTCTCTTTTCTTCCCTTTCTTCTTCCCTCTCTCTCCTTCTCTCTGCTGTCTCTTGAGCTTCTCCTGTCTTTCCATCCTAGCTGCCAACATGCCTTGCAAGAAAGTGGAGGCTAAGCTTCATTGACAATGTAAGAAAGTGGAGGCCCGCGCACATATGTGCATCTGTCCACATGTGGGCTGGTGTGAGTGTGTCTTGGGGTGTTTTGGCATGGATCCCTGTGTATCAGCGTTTGCATGTTTAATCGGAAAAAAAAGGTGCCACAGTAAAATGTGTAAAAAGGTGCAGGGGGGAGTTTGAGGAGCGTGCTCACGTATGGAGGTGAGAACAGGAGTGTCAGGGGCTGCCGGGAGGCCTGACATGTCAGAGCTCTTTAAGAGTCAACGAAATCATCTTCCAGAGCCTGTCAATATTGAGTTCTCTACCCTCTCACATCTTACACTGTTATTTGTTCAACATGCAAAGAAGCTGTTATGTTGTAATATCAACACAATGTAAAAAACATCTGTGAACTGTACTGTTGTAATTTTACAACAGTAAAG
Source organism: Acanthurus tractus (assembly GCA_029783725.1). NCBI lineage: Eukaryota > Metazoa > Chordata > Actinopteri > Acanthuriformes > Acanthuridae > Acanthurus > Acanthurus tractus. The sequence goes on along the minus strand of JAQNCA010000017.1, from coordinate 12,503,367 downwards.
CTATCTAAAGCTATCGCATCACTCTAGATTCTACTGATCAATAAAGTTCATCTATGATTCCTTATCTTAACTGAGAATTTACTAGGGAGGTTTACTCTTTGGCAGGCCATGTAAGATGCGTGTTTATGTAGCTGAGTGGAATTTTGCATTCACATTTAAGGCATGTCAGCCTCCTCTCTAATCTTCCCCTGTTTTGCAAATGCATCTTCAAACATTTTTGTGTTTGCAGTGAATAAACAAGGGATGATGCATTTTTCAGCTGGTGCACATCTGAGCGTCAGACTGTCTAGACAGCGTTTGAGGGGTGTGCATGTTCTCAGGTCTGTGTGTTTGTCTGAGGTAGTCTCCATGCAACGGAGCAGACATTAACAATAAAACCTCTAACCTAGTTGGCTGACAGCCTATCTCTTTCCATCTCTCCCTCTTCCTGGATGGATCGTTCATTACCCTCTCCCCTCCCTCTTCTCCTCCATAAAGCATCCTGGTCCACAACATTAGCCCCACCAATACAGCTGAAACTACAGATAAGAGCAACACTCAGGACACATTTGATTAAAAACTCTCTCTTATTATAGAAAGAAAAAGAATAAATAGATTTAAAATAAAACAATAAAATACAGAGTAGGCTTGCAGGGGAGGAAATATCTTCAGCTATGGTGCCAAAACAATGGGGCATGTTGTTTCACGAGGTCACAGAAAAGGGAAAACTTTCTCAAGACAATTTTTAATGTTTCTTCCTTATCTGATGTCATTATTTATAATTTATGTGATCAAGTGTATCTAAATGTAATAAATATATGATCCCAAGGATGTATGTATCCCACTACTGCAGCAGCCATCTGGCTATCTGAGGGACAGATCTGACACTCAATGGATGCAGGAGGCTGTTTCTGTGCACAGAAGCAATTAGACATGCTCATTGAGAAGAGGAGATAGACAGTTTAATGGTGCTGTGATGATGCTAATCTACTGCTAAACCTCCCGGATGTATGATGTGGGTCTTAATCAACCAAATTCTGCGATAAGAGGTGCTGCCCCCGACACTGCAACAGAACCCTGACCTTTGCTTGACTGTCTTTCAGATAAATACATCTTGTATTGGCAAATTGAATCATTTTTTAAGTTTTCGCAACAAATCCTGAAAACTGGAGCAACTCTGACACAAGAGTGGTGACCTTTCAGGGGTGAAATACAGCAAGTGATGTTAAAAACGCACAATTAACAGCAATGACTAACGGTTTCTAAACTTCCTCTCTTTTATTGCAACTTCCCTATAATGCAAAATGGTTGAAATATTTGCACGCAACCGCTGTCTTTGTGTCTGTGTCTGTGTAACTGTGTGGCAAAAGATACCAACCCAGACAGCCTCAGCGGCTCAGTCACATTGTCTTCTCTGTCTCCTCAACTTAAACTGCCCAGTGAAGTTGTTTTTTTCACCCTGGGACGTCAGAAAACTGTCTGAAGCTCTTTGATATAATGGATCAAACCCTCTTTCTACTCTGCCCTCTTAACTGTACTCAGCTCACATTCACAGTATTAAGGACCACACAAACAAGATACTCCATGACCCCCATATTTTGCGCTTTTATACTGTGCCAATGTAAAAAGGATAAAAAACAAAGAAAAACATGTTTAAGCTTTAAACACTGATGACCACAATAACATGATCAATAATGATTAGCAGAAATTTGAAGACATTTTTGTAAAATGTAAATGTTATATGCGCGCAAATACAAAAGAACAAAAATGCATATAGTCACAAAACCAAACACCGACATGTTCACATGTGCAGTCATTCAAAAGAAAGCAGAGAAGGAGGCGAAATGTCCTTCTCCATTACTACAAGATAATATAGTGCAATACTGGTGTTCGTGCATTGATAAAGGTTAGTTATTGTCCTACCTTTAGTGTTTAAAAAAAATGTGTAAGGTGTGTGTGTGTGTGTGTGTGAGAGAGAGAGGAGATAGCAACTATGACACATGAAGAGACTGCGTGTGAATAATTCATGAAGGACAGAGAGTGACAGTTAACGGGAGTGTGTCATAGGACACAGACGTTCATCCATCCATCCATCTACTAAACCACTCCTCATCCCTCTCTCTCTCTTTTCTCTCTTTCTGCTCTGGGGAGTTCAGATAAAGGATAATGGATCTACTGACATTCAGCTGTCCCAAAGAAAAGTTCACATTAAATAACCCGATAGCATGAAGCAGCATATGAACAGGAACACACACACACCCCAACAAAATAAAGCATGCACGAGCATTCCACCACAAACACACGCTCAAATGCACAAGGCATGAATGAATCTAAATAACGAAAAATGTATGCAACAAACACACTTCTATGTATAATTGTACAGAAATGGATGTAGAATGTAGTGTAAACCAACATCTGTGAGTGGAATTACATATACAAGATGTATTATATTTTTTTGCACCTACTTTGCACCAACACCCTTTGGTCCGGCAATAAAGACGGTTTGCCAGCCAGCTTGTACATAAAACACTCCCCTTCTTGCTCACATATGCACGAACGCACACACACAAACACACACACACATATATAATGCCCCGCAGGCCTGGCGCTAAGGGAGTAGCTAGACAACACCTCAGGGTTCAACAGTCAAGCCCAGGCAGTTAGCCAGAGTGCTCCGGGCTGAACTTGGAGTGATAATCATAATGTCAGAGAGGCTTCTGCGGAATAACAATGGCCAATAATGCAATGACACCAATGATGTCCATGTGCGTGTCACACCCACTGTTAAGATCTGCAGCTGCTGCCTAATAACACATGAATGAGCAGAGTGCCTCTCATGTTTGAACTGTAACAGGCACGCAGAGTCAGGCGCAGATGCACACATGCTGTAAATAGACACAAAGTCAGCTCCATGTATCTAGATAGACACAAGCTAATTAAACAGGTTGAGTCAATAGATGTGGGCAAACAATCAATGGCTTAAATTAGAAGACATCTGAGCCACCACCTACACAGAAACATGCGCATACTCATGGTTATTTTAGTTTTGTCTCAGATCAAGAATGCCATAAAGCTGATAAGGTACTTTATTACAATCCACCAGTAACACACACACACACACACACACACACACACACACACACACAAACACACACACAACAAATCCCACCATCAGCAACATGCAGGTGCACGATCATTCCAGCAAGCAGACAACAATGGGCACCATCCTCTGCCAAAAATCCAGTCGTCTGGCAAAACAGCTGAGTGGGACACATCATCCAGGGTATTTCTGTTGTCCCAAAGCAGAGACGCACAGTATGGCTGACACATGCAACGACAATGGCGTGCCGACAACAGAGGCCAGTTCACTCAGTGAAAAAAGCTTTTTTCATATTTGGCTTTAAACGGTGTTTACTGGTAACATGCAGATTTTTTCTTGTTTTTATTTAAACTTGGATGTAGTTACTGTCAGTATGTGTTATTTTATGAAATACAGAAACACACACACACACACACACACACTCACACACACTATGACAAATATATAGATTTCTTTTACTTTAAATATCTTCTAAACATCAAATTAGCTTTGGTGAATTCAACTAAGGTTGTCTTGATGTCTAATAATCTTTATTTGTTTACACATGTCAAAGTAAATGTAAAGTAAGTAAAAAAACGTGTGATAAACTACATTTGTTTTTTCTAGATAAAATGTTCTATGAAGGATTTTATGTACAAAGGTCAATATCCTGTGAGGTATCTGAAAGCAGTGACGCTCAGATCATCCTGATGAGCCGACTTTGTTTAAATGTGTACAATCAACAGGAAACATAAACAGATGGCTTTCTAAGCGCTCTAAAACCACAACATCCACTGAAATGGGGTCAAAGGACAGCAAAGCTCATAATAACATGCACATGAGGACGATTTAATCATGCAAAATAAAAATGTATTAATTTCGTAAATGTAATCATGTTTTTACCTTTTTCTGATTGAGGGCTGTCGTGAAGAGTATGTATTTGTGGTTCAAGTTTATGAGCCAAATGCCTGATATCAGTCAGACTATAATACTCTATTTAGCCATACTTGTAGGAGAAAAACATTTCACTTGAGACTAAAAAAATATTTCCTTTCCTGTAAGAGACTTATGTTGGCATGGTAACAAATGCAATTAGAGAACTGCCTGACTTAGAAAAAAAACATTAATTTGGCAGCAACATCTCTTTCTGGGAAGTAAGTACTTTATTTCAAAAATAGCACAAAGGAGAGATTTGGGACATAACTGGGCATTATAAGGACCAGTTATGTAAACATCTGAGTACAATGAACTAATAGTGACAATATTCGTCTTAATGTAAATGAAGATGAAAGCGGAACTTTATGCAAAGGACTAACCGCATGTTTCTCACAACAGTTGCTTATTGCTTTTTTAAAGCTTTAGCTATTACTGTGTGCTTGAGCTCTGAACTGAAACTTGCAAAGATTCCCTCGTTCTATGTCTATTGTTCACTTTGCATCACAGCACTTACACGTGTGTTTACTGCTACGGACTTTAGAGGATCTTTAATCCGTCCTCTCTATTTCATACAGCCATATCCTCCTCTTATTCTCCCTCTGTATCTGGTTTGGACATTTCTGCCTTTCTCTTAGACATAGTTTCCTCTTTCTTTCCTCTATTGCTGTCTCTTTCTGTCTGTGCATATCTTATACTAGATTGATTTTTCCCCTCCAATTGATCTCCCTCATACCAACATGCCTCAGTTCCTCTTCAGCTCCCTGAGGAAATGTACAGCTCTATATAATCAACTTAGCCGCTTTGCCGTCTGCCACCAACGCCAACCTGCCATGAGGTTTACTGGTCACACGGCTCTGCTTCGCCGGCTTATCATGCGCGGTGCAGCAGTCAGACATTCAGGCAGGCAGTGAGACAAGAACCAGCTGCCCCTCATATACCCCTCTTGGTGGCTACAATGATTAAGTAACTAACAAAAGAATTTTTAAGTGTGTCTGTCAATTGGAAATACTGTCTTTTCGTGGTTGCATATAATTTAGCTTAATATACAGTACAAATTCTTATTGTGGAATATTATTAACTGACTTATTTTTGCTGCAGTGGAGTTTTTCATATTCAAAATAGGTTTAATCTATTTTCATTACGTCATATAATAGAGCTGAAACTATTATTTGATTCATCCTTTAATTGATCCAGAGAACATTTGTCTGCAGCTTTTTTTAATGGTAGATAAATTGCTAACTATCAAAATGGCAAACATCCTCTATTTACAGCTTCTCAAGTAGGTCAATTTGCTTTTCTTTTTTTATTGCTTTAATTTTACTAGTATATTTGGTTTCCCAAGCAATCAAACACATCATCTCTGACCTTGAGGAGTATGTTTACAATTTTCTGATGGACAGTAAAAAAAAATAATTAGTTGTAGCTCAAAATTACAGCAAGCCTTGGAGAACATAACACACTACAAGATCTAAGAAGATGAAAGAAAATATCTATTCTTCTCTCCCATATAGGACAGTGGAAAGTCTGGTCATTGCCAGGTTTCCCCTCACTGTTAATATTGCCATGTTACACAATAATTGCCTGCATTATAACTCACACCCAACTTCCTGTACTCCTCGCTGGTCACCTATCCCGTGCTGTGGTTGGGAAGAACCTGATGGGTGGAGGTGGCATATTGTGTCTAAATTTACAGCGGCACGTTGATCTTTCATCCGCTATTCACTGAACGCCCTCTTAAGGACAAGCAGATGAGGAAAAACCCCTAAAGAAGGAAGGGAGGAATGCTGAGGGAAGGATGGGAGGAGGTGATGATGAGCAGGAGAGGAAGTGGTTGCCAGCTATGGGGGATTTGTCAAGGAGGCACATGCACAGGGCTCTGACTCTGACAGTTGAGAGCTAAATGATAGCTCTCTACTAACTTTTTTAAACTTCCTTTTCTTTTTTTCTGTTAAATTTCTGCAACATGCATAAATTTCTTTGCATGCATCATATTTCTCCTATACTATCTCCTCCTTTTACCGCTTCCTCTCTGCCTCACATTTTATTCTTTTTTTTTGCCTCCCCTCCTTCTGTCTGTCCCATTCCCTTCCTCTCTGAAGTTACAGCAAACATCTCTCCTCCTCCCCTCGGCTCCCCCTCTCCTTCTGCTTCTCTCTTGGGGAAAGCTCAGTGCCAGTGTGGAGTTTTATTTGTGTAATTTACATCCTCACTGACAGCCTTCTGTGCCACCTCTCCCCCTCAACCCCCAACCCTTACAACCCTTGGCTTTTACTGCAGCCAGACCATCGTAAAGCAGCCGCTCTTTGTGATGAGCAAGGGGGAGACAGAGATGGGGAGGAGGTCTGTCTGAGCTGCAATCCAGAGAGAGATGACTGTAAAAACAACACACGGTCACTTGATGTAGGTTAGCTTCCTGGCTGGCTTTTAGTGTGCGTGTGTGTGTGTGTGTGTGTGTGTGTGTGTGTGTGTTAGGATGTGTGTGTGCGTGGGTGTGAGTGTGTGTGGGCACTCTCATCCCCCGCCCTTCAGTTCACTCCATACGAACAAGGCAGTTGCAGGATTGGTTTCTTGACCAAACAAGCTTTAGTATATCCAAGGATCAGGCATTAATCCGCTGGCCATCATGTGCTTGCTCTGTACTTAGCTAGCTAGCTGTGGGGGTCAAGGCTCAAATGGTAATCCCATTAACAGGTGGTACGGACTCCCAGCTCACCTGAAAAGGTGCAAGTCTGAGGTCAGGTAGCAACAGTAGAGAAGCATCATAGATACCAAGAACACAGAGCTCTTTTAGCACCAATAGAGACCAATACAAGTCTGCTTGATAACTAAACAGGCTTAACATTAGAAAAAAATAAAGCTATAGAAAAAAGAAAAAACATCAAAGGGAGACTCCACTGACACAATTTATTTGAAGAGAGAATATTAACTAAAAAAAGTCAAAGAAGTCAAAGAACAAAAAGGGGAAGCATAAAAGAGTGAGGTAAAATATGTAATAAGGTAAAAAGATCAGTGAAATGTTGCACCTTAATGAGAGAAAACACAGAGAGGAAGGAGATCAATCTGCTGCATAAAGACATGGATAAAAACAGAAAAAAAAGCACTACTGTGAATATAAAGAAAGGATGCTTACTTGGTAGAATCAAAATGTGCTTTTGGAAATACAAGGGCACAAATAAATTAATCATTAAAGCAAAGCAGTGACCCAATCTCCCTCCTTCATTCAGACATTTCTCAGTCTTTCTTATGTATAAATGTCTTAACAAATGAGGTGCAAATGTGTTTGGGTGTATAGTGTGAGTCTGGTGAGCAGCGCATCAAGGGCACTAACACTGGCATTGACTCACCCACAGACACAAAAATACATACATACATACGCACACACACACAACTGCGAAAGAACAACAGCTAAACTATGACAGAGTTTAGCTGGAGCTATGGGGAACAATGACCCCCAGTGGCTGCAACAATGTTTCAGAGAAGAGACAGTGTGTGTGTGTGTGTGTGTGAAACTGTCTGCCTGTGTGTGTGTGAGTGTGTGCATGTGTGTGTTCCTGAGTATGTGCATGTGTGTGTGCGTGTGTGTTGAAGAGGGCTGAGAAGGAACTCATTAGGAGTGTTAGGCCAGTGTGCCTCTTGCAGTTCACAGCAGCTAAGAATGGTAAACAAGATCACTTGAGCACCCACTCAACAATATCTCACACACGCACACACACACGCACTCAAACAGCAACAATAACCTGCCTCTGCCTGCATAAGATGGCATTTCAAAAGGGAACATGCCTTATTAAAGCTGTACACACACTCACATACTTACACACTCTAGCAATCCCTTTCTTTTAAAGCCTGCAGTACCTTTGATTCCACACTATTTGTTACAGTTTCCTCTTTAAAGGCGACTCTGACAGAATTATTGGAGCCATAGGGATGAAATGTACTGCATAGATGGAAAGAAGGGGCTAAAAGAGAGGGAGATGACACAAGCAAATGAACAGCAGTTGGAGCGAGGGAATCAAAGCAGACAGGCCAACGGCACAGCAAAACACAATTAGCGAACATGAACATGCATCATGTGTCACCCATGAATGCCATCTGCTTCAATTTAAAACTCTCTGAACAGAGAGACAACACAGAGAAACAGCGAGACAGTGTGAGTCTGAGAGCATGGATTCTCTGTGAGTTATGGCAGGGAGCTGAGCGAAATTTATGATAAAGCATCAGTTATCATTTATTTTAGCTTGTCACGAATGCTGCATATGAGCATCTGCATAACGAGATGCTGCTGCGCAGAAATGCCACGGGTTTTGTTGTTTTGATAATTTAGAGGCTTTTTCAGCCACAAAATGTGCCACTCAGTACATATGTGAGATCTCAAGTCTTTCAGAATAAAATGTGAAGGCATTTAAAATGTTTTGTTTATACATTTAAAGGCTTAAAATGAAACATTTTCTCTGTAAAATGTCTACAAATTACTAGACTTTTGTTATATATTTTTGTTGAGTTTTGTAAATACATCAATTTCAAATGTTTCCAGCGCTGCTGAAACCCATAGAAATCCATAATGAAACTGCATCATATCCTCCTTATTCCCACTAGTTTTAGAACTTTCAAGGAAACACAAGAAACCAGATGATACATCAAAGAGAGAGAAAGGAAGAGGGGAAACTAGCTATCCAGCACCTCTATCTGTCATTTCTGTTTTTATTGCTAAAATGTGATGGAGCACAAATATCCGTTTTCATCTGCAAAAGTAACTGTTAAATAATGAAGACAACAAGTCCTATGATCCCACGCCTCTTTACGATGTCATTATTCTCTGAAACTCTCATAACGCTACTGGTCTTAAAAAGCCAGTATGTGTTGGGCTCTAATTTGTAGTAAATGTTTTTTCTCACTCTTGTCCAAACCACTAGAACCAGCTATAATAAGAAAACCACATGGACCACGTCTTGCGCCCATAAAACCTTAATCAAGGTTAACATGAAGAATAACTCTCCTCGCTGCTGCGGCTTACAATATCACAGTAGAGCCATGCCTCTTTTCAATGAAGGAGACCTGATGTGTTATTTTAATCAGCTCGGCCTGCCGGCATTAATTATTCACCAGGTTGGTGAATTGGGACGCCCCGCGGGTAGAGAGAGGGAGGGACAGGGGCTCCCTCTGATTAAGGGCTTTAGGGAGAAAAAAACAAAAGGGAAAAAAAAGAAGGGAATAAGGGAAGAGGAAGAAAGAGGAGATGTGGAAGGAGATTAGAGATACAGCTCCTGCCCTAGTTCTGGTTAGCTTTCGGTGTGTGTGTGTGTGTGTGTGTGTGTGTGTGAGTGAGTGTTTTTTGTACATTGGCACATGTGGGTACCCACGAGGTGGAGAAATTGCAGATTAACAGGCAGGTAAGCAGAGTAATGACAGTGAGTGCTATGTGTATGCAAACATGTTGATGTGCATGGCTGG
>JAQNCA010000017.1:12482023-12493825 GCA_029783725.1 Acanthurus tractus | reverse complement strand
GTGTGTGTGTGTGTGTGTGTGTGTGTGTGTGTGTGTGTGTGTGCCTAAGCAGCTTTGAGAGCGATTCTCACAGCAGAGACAGAAGGGGGAACAGTGCGCCCCCGCTGACACTCACAGTGGGCTGACACAGAAAGCTTGTTTGGGGGCATTAACTCTTAATACAAATGAACACAGGGGAGGAGATGAAGAAAAAGAGAAAATGAGAGGAAGAAAGTTAGAGGAGGGAACATGAGAGAAAAAAGAGGGGTTGTCTCACATTACAAGACGATTCTGAAAGAAGAGGAGACGGAGGAGAGAGAAGGTGTGCGGGAGAGGCTGTATAGGAGGGTAACTCCTCAGGGGGGGGAAGGAAGGATGTTGTGAGGGAAAAGAAAATTCTTTCCCCTCCAATCCACAGGAGGATAGCCTCAGATGCCAGAAAAGCCTAGCGCGGCACTAAATCAAACCAGTTAAATCATCATGTGTTAATGACTCCGTTAACCCGCTTCTCTCCCTCTCTCCCTCCTCCTTTCCCCTTCACTAAAAGCCCGTACAGAGGCTCTGTCATCCCTAATTTATCCTCTCAGTAGACAGAGATAGAGGATGGAGAGAGAAGGTGGAGGATGAAGGGCTGAAAACTCTCTCCTGAGACTCTTTTATAAATAGTTTCAGCCGATAAGATCTCAGTTTGTCGACAAAGTCAGTGTTACGCCTTGGTGTCATTATGGCCCATCAATGTGTCACCATGATGGACTGAAATGTGGGATTTCTGCATCTTTTGCATGCTAGTTAGCATGTAGCAGAGTTTTATCTATGCAAATGTGCCAACTATTATGCACTGTTAGGTTTACTGGCATACAGCAAGGTGCAGGGATCTTTATGTGCTTACTTAACTGAGCAGCACTCCTGATGGCACTGTTATGCTAGTTAGCGCAGCAATTAGCAGGATGAATATTGGTACTGGTGTGTAGCCAACAAGAGCTTTAAAAGCTAGTACAAATGTTCTAATTTAGGAGAATGTAAGCTCAAAACTGGTTTGGAGGAAATGCATATTGCTGATGGTCCGCATACAAGCCAAAACAAAGACAAAAATGTGTGGGGTTCTGTTTGTACACAGGGTATCTGCATACACAGATGTGTCAATGCATTTTTTGTGTGAGCACGTTTCAGCACAGTTGTAAATTTTGACCTTTCTATAGAAAATCTTGTGCTCAAATGACATTTTTTCTTGTCTGCATAGCCATAAAGGTCCATGTCTGCAAGGGTCTAACCGTACAGTCTGCATCGTCATCAATTTATGGGCAGTATGTTTGCATGCTTGTTGATATGAGCATGTAACAAAATTTCCATCACATGGAAACTTGCTCATAAGAACATGATAAAAATGGTTTGAAGTAGCAATATATAAAGACACTGTCTGTAAAACAACAGATAAGCACCAGTAACCACAACTAAAAATATCAGTTTAACCACCAACATTAAGATACTTGACACAAGTCGCTGGAAAAAAATGATGAGATATAACAGCCATAAATAATAAAAGCCTGACATTATCACTGTATTTTAATCTACATCAGCAGCCAAGATGAGCAATCTGCTTAAACAGAATGATTCAGAACAGACTCACTTTGTCTGTCACTCACTGGTTTGGACAACAGAACCAGTAAGGAGATGATAATAGCTCTGCCAAAGTGTCCTTAAATGATTCAACAAAAGAATACTGAGACAGCACAGCACAGACCCCATTATTGGGAAAATTGAGTTGGTTTTGAAAACAAACATATTTTATCTCTAAGGTTTAAAGAAGTTTTTCAGATAAAAATTTCCACTGCACATCCAAACCCCAAAAAATGCACTGAATCACTTCCCCAGTTGTTCACTGGGACTTTTAAGATGAAAAAAAAAAAGATATCGACATATGAAAGGCTTAACATGATTTAAAAAGGGGGGGGACAAAAGCCTTTTCAAGCATTTAAATACAACAATAATACCCAACAGATGCTAATTACATGCAAAAAGAGCATGACTCAATTCTCTGTTAGCACCTTGTCACCATAAGTTGTTGATCAGTCAAAGCAGCAGAAATTATGTTTATTCCACTGGCTTTGCCTTTTGCCAAAGAGCAAAAATGTGCAATTAGTTTCCAACGATCTTGAACTGTTGACATAATAAATTCAACAAACATCTCCAGTGGCACTGGTTTTTCCTGCGAATGTGTTCAAGATGTTAACAGTGTAATAACTGAATGATCCCTTCCCAGAAATGTTTCCAGTCAGTTTGAGCAGTTCTATATGCAAATGGAGGATAGGATCGCTCTGTTCCTTTACCCTGCTTTCTTCTCCCATGCTGCCTCTCCCCCCCAACCCTTTTTACTCTGCTTCTCTCGGCTGAATGATAAACACTGTCTGTTGGCCATAAATCCAGAGGGAGTCCTGACAGGCGTCCCAATAAAGCGCTCTATTTTCTCCCCGTTTTGGTGGGTTTGTCGGGGGCCCAGAGGAAGTCAGATAACATTAGGAGGAGGAGGAAGAGGAGGAGGTGATCGAGGGGAGGCAATTTCATCAGTGCTGACCACGCACGCAGAGAGACGAGCACACGGACACACTTGTGATCAAAAAGTAGGAATATCCACATGGATGGACAATATACGCTGTGGGATTTATGTGCTGAGTGGCCAAAACGCTCAAACGGCAAGATAGTTGGTGAAAAAATTGGCTTCCAAGCTCTTCAAAACACATTTTTTTTCAATCTGTCTTTTCTTCATTTAACACACACAGATAAATACTGCCAAGACAACATTCACTCTGATTCTGTCTGCAGAAACACACTCAGGATTCCTTGTTCATTTCAATAAGACAGAAGTCTCTGGCAAAATATGATGTACATGCAAGCGTTCATACCATACATCTCAAAACATGCTGCTTTTTCCACACATCAAAATGTAGAAGAGGGAATTTTTTTTTTTTTTAATTCCTGATCTGTACAATCAAGCATGGTGCAATATATGCAATATGTCACAAAACGCTTTAATCTTCTCTGACTAGTTTAGATTTCTCGTTCTTTCCTTGTATCTTGTACCCACTCAAACACAAACCCTAGCATTGTTTTGTATTAGTGGGATTTTTTGTGTGTAAAAGCCCCATTAAACCATCTCTGTCATATGCACGACAAGTGGAAACAATGGCTAGTTTGCTCCTTATTAAGTTCAATCACCATATGGATGACTGTGAGGTTAAACAAAGACAGCAACAATGGTCTAAACTGACAAATTTGTGAAATCAATTTAAGGCATTACATTAAGGCTATATTGGTTAGAGTTTGCTTAATGTTCGTGTTGGCATAATTTAAACTTTATTATTCAAGAAGCAAGGATTCAGTTGAACACCCTCGGTCTGTAATCATCTGCTTCTCCCCCCTCCATCTATATGTCTGCCTCCATCAGCCTCTAATCTCTTTAAAGTGCTTCCCAGCAGTCTTTCTCCTCACCTTGAGAGGACACTCCTCAGCCGCCCATTCCCTTAAATCACTCCCTCAAACTTTTCACCTGTCCCTCCATCTTACAACACACACTCCATCATGTCCATCGCCCTTTTCAATTGCATGAATTTTCACAGCTCCCTTATTTTATCTCGAACACACTCAGCACACTCACTCTCCACCTCTTTTGTTTTTTCTTCACTGACTGATGGCGGTAAGAGACGACAAGCTAGCACTGCACGCTAAGACTTCACTTACACTGCACCAAACATAAGGGCTTAATGGAAACAAGATGGTGCGGGTGTATTTATTTTTACTTGTTAATAAAGGAATGACATTCCGAAAAAAAATTGCGGGAGGAGGCAGAGACAAAATGAGATATGGAGGCAAAGGAGAGGTTTGAAGACAAGCGCAAGCAAGACCACTCCGGCTCTTCAGGCTGAGCCTTTCTGCTCTTAAGAGGATTCCCACCTGGCAGCAATTTAGACTCTGCCTGGTGAAGCCGGCCCTGGGAAGGAAAAATAATGTCTGTTGGGTTAGTGGTTTCATTTTTCAATCAAATAAATCATGACCTTACAGAAAATAATTTTTGTCTTTTAATGGCCTCCCCAGCGTTTGAAGTTCCTCAAGGGACAGCTAGCTTTGAAGTCTGCGGCATGAGGACCAAACTTCCCCCAGTGTGTGTGTGTGTGTGTGTGTGTGTGTGTGAGAAAGAGCAAGCGTCCATTCAAGTGCCTTCTAAAAGGCCTGAAACACAACACCTGAGGTACCCCTGACAAAAGTAGAGGGCTTTTGCATGTTCGTCCACCGCATACGAAACAGTCACCAATGACTGAAACAAAATCAAATTTGTATTTGAACAAACTCTCATAAATGATTGAACTGCAAGTGCCGTGACTGTTCACAAAAACTACACAACAGTCAAGTGTAGCACACTTACACTTTTTTGGGAAATATGATGTGTTATCTTTCCAAAAGTAAGATAAGAAGATCAACCCTCTAATTTTTGAAAAAGATTTTTCCCAATATTTTCAATTTTTGCTAAACTAAGCTAACCAGCTACAAGTGACGGCTTTATGATTACTGTACTGAGATAAAAAGTGGCATCATTCTCCTCATGGACAGGCTCCAAGAACATGCAATGGAGAGTTTACTTTGAAATTCCAACAATCACGTGACATCAGCCATGGCAGGTCAGCTTACTGTTGCCAATGGCAGCCTATCATATACATTATGTTACTTTTATTTTTATTTATTTCTCCAATGAGCAGCTTGCTGGGAGGCTTACCCATTTTGTTTTATATATATAACAAACTGGGCAGTGAAAGAATTTTCCGCTCTTAACACACTCTGCTTTTAGCTCAACATTAATTATGAATCCATGTTAAATGCATACAGGGTCATATTTTTCCACCATAAGCTTCTTCCACATCACTTTTTTGTTTAGAAAATACATCCATTGTGTGTCACTGCATCTGAGACTGTTAGCTAGCTAACAGTGGCAAAACAATTTTATTTCTGCCTGATGATGTGTCATGATTGGCATGCTGCTATTCAAAGATGATTGGTCATTGCAATTTTACCTCTTAGCTCTGTAAAAAACAAAAGAAAAAGTTTAATTCAGAACGGCAGGTCTAGAGTGAGTGTGTTACATGATGATGATCCTGAAAAATTGACTTTTATGATGCAATAATGGTTTTGGGGTGGGGGGGGCTAAAAGCAGTAAGACCTCTTGACCACCGAGGGGAGCAAAGCAGCACGGTCTGTGGAAAGAAAAGAAGCGGTCAAGGATTAAATGACAGACTTGGATAAATATCCAAGGATGTTCGCGCTGGTTTGAGGCCTGTTGAAGTGGAGTCTATTCAGCTACAACAACAAGGTCCAAATGTACCAACTTTGGGTGGGATTGTTTTAGATCCAAAGCCACACACACACAGAGTACGCAATGGACAGACATGCCTGCATGCACGTGCACAAACACACACACATGCACACGCACCACAAGGGAAAACTACGTCAGCCTCTGGGCATACACTACAAGCAGCCACACCAAACATGTCGACAGACATATGACTACCTTCACGATAAAGACTTAAAATATTCCCCTCTAAACGTTTTCCCCTGGAGCTCTTACACTACTTTCCATTTGGACCTTCGATCCAAGCAAGCTGGTTTTGACATAAAGGCTATTTTTCAAGGGTCTAAAAGACGCCGGCTTCGACAGCAAATCTGCCAGAACTTAGAATATTTTCCCTTTTTTTTTTTTTTTGAT
Source organism: Acanthurus tractus (assembly GCA_029783725.1). Lineage (NCBI taxonomy): Eukaryota > Metazoa > Chordata > Actinopteri > Acanthuriformes > Acanthuridae > Acanthurus > Acanthurus tractus. The sequence goes on along the minus strand of JAQNCA010000017.1, from coordinate 12,488,097 downwards.
TTGGGGGGCAGAAGTCATATAGTTGTCTTCCGAGCACAAATCACCAAATGATCTACAGAAACTCAGGGACAAAGAAAGACAAAATTCACACACAAAAATTAAAAAAGGTGTGGACATTTCCCGTATTTAATCAAAAGCTAAAACAAACTTGCTTGTCTCATACACACCCATAAAAACCTCAGTTAGCATAATATTTCAAGATACATAACTCTCAAAGTCAAACCAGCTCATTCACACTGTGTACACAACTCGATCATCAACTCTCTTAAAAACTCTCAGCCGGGCAGGATAGATGTGTGTTTGCTCACTGCTTATTCAGTATCTAATGTCTTTTGGATGGGGGCATGGAGACACAGAGAGAGAGCAGGGTCACGAAATTGACAGAGGAAAGGTTGAAGGGCTCGCAGTGGTTGGAGACAGGGGTAAGAAGTCAATTCCTGAGGAAAGATGTGCAAGAAATAATGACAAATGACTTGAGTTGCAAAGGGAAAACAAATGGAAACAGGCCAGAGTGACGACCTGTGGAGGTGGATAAAATACAAGTAGACTGAGAGTGAAAGAGTGAGGTGGTGAGAGCGAGAGCTTGGCCAAGTGCTTACAGGAAATAGTTCTGTTTGATGAGTAAATATTGAATCAGCGAAATCCCATCTCTGGCACCACCTGACCTCTCCCTCCCTCTGTCTCTCTCTCTCTCTCTCTTTCTCTCCCTCTGTTGACAGTAAACAAAGACATTTCACCTAAATTCTGAAGCATAAACACAAGTTTATGAAACAAATCAACTGACGTGAGTGAATTTGCATCTGCGGGATTTTCATGCAAACAGATATCACAAAAACAGAAACACTTGAGACGAGTATAGAGGGGGATGTTTCAAAGGAAGAAAGCTGAGAGAAGGATATTCCCTCACTACTTCACACCCCCTTACCTGCATCTTGCTGCAGGTATTTGACTAAGTCAGTGGTCATCCGTGGAAAATTGTGAATCTGCTCCTGATTCTTTGATGGAGGGTCTGTCTGGGCCTGCCGTGATTTAAGATGCCTGCAGGGGCCCTTCACTTCCCTCAACCCCCCCTTCTCTTGATCTCTCTCTCCCTCTTTCTAACCTTCTCTTCTGTCTCTTTCTTACAAAGAATGAATGATTAGACGGGTCTTCGGGTCAGCGAGGGAGGTCTTCGGGTTGACCTTTGGTATGTAGCATTGCTTTATCTCTTTGTCTGTTATCAGTGGCCACTGCTTTTGTACATGTCCTCTTTTACTCCTGGTGTATGTGGGTGTACAGTATGTATGAGTCACAGTGCTTGTGCTCACCTAAAGGGATATTTCCAGTTCATTACAACATAGGTTTTGTTTAGTTTTAGCCATTGTTTCTATCAGTTATCGGGTGGTTGAATCAGACAGGTTGTAAATAAACGAACACTTTCGCAAGTTTTCCAACAGACAGTTTTAGGTAATAATCTACAGTTTATGTCTGTATTTTCTCTTCCAGATAAGTTTGGCTGACCAGATTTGTAAACAAATTGTCTGAGTGAATATTGCCGCAATCTACTGTTACCTCAGTAACTGGTGAGTAATAAATAACATTACAGGCCAAAACTACAAAACTAAAACCCAGTGTGTGTCAAACTGGAACATCCATTAGCCTGAAGGCGGGAGTGCAACAAACTGTGTCACGACCACGTCTCCAAATAAACTTGATCTTTTGCTGGTTTTGACGCTTTGGACCCACAGGCTAAATCCAACCCAAAACAGTGTTTTAAGTACAAGTTGTGACTGATAAGACCCAATAAGGAAGCAAACATGGATGTCTCCATCATCTTTTCAAAAGTATCTGTTTCTCATCCACATTACAACACAATCCCTAAAGTAAAGCCGGATGAGCAGCACTTTCAGAAGACTCGGTTTTAGGGGTTCTGAGATGGTGGAGTGATGTGGACGCCAGGTGTAATTGTGGCAAAAGTCAAGTACTTTCAAAAGCGTAAAAGAGTTCAACTAATGACATATCACCATAAACTTTCTGGATTGCCTTGCAGTAGGATATGTTTTGTTTTGGGTTTCTCTTCAGTGCACCGTGTACACAAAACAAACGGCTGGTCAAAAAACCCGACTGCTATTGTGTAATTCTGTGGTGCTGGTGCTTTGTTATAATTTGTATTGTGTAAGCCTCAATAACCTGGAGAGACAAGATCCGTAAAACCACTGGCCATTTGTGGGGTCCACCACAATTCAAAATTTGGACAAACACATACAGAGTAAACCTAGCTGAAGCCTGTTTGTGTGCAAGTCTGTCTGAGTTAGAAGACAAAGGAACTGTTTTGTTACAGCCAGTGCAAGTGAGGTCTTTGTGTGTTTGCAATTGTGTGTGTCCGGTGATAGACTGGTGATTTTATCTTGGCAGTAACTGATCACTCACTGTCACTGACTGTGGGATTTCTCAGCAACTCCACCGGATCCGACCAGTTTTGCAACCATCAGTTTGTGTGTCACAACAACAGTGAAAATCCCACACAGTCTAATCCATCTAACACAAAGCCGGGTTAAAGGCAGAGATTAATTAAGACATAATCCATGATGTAGAGGCTTCCGCCACATCCCTCTGTTGTGCTTTATACAATGATTACTTGAATATTTGTTAAATAGTTTGGAAAATTCGGTTTTCATAGTGAGGGGAGTGAAAATACAAAGGCAAAAATGGCCGTCGTTGCTGCCACGTTCCTGGCACGCGGTTGTTTGTCTGGTGGAAAGGCGAGAGTTTGTGAACATCTGTTTGTTGCATGAGACAGACCAAATTAGGGGACTAATCAAGGCATAATGCACACCAGTTGTTTAGAAGGCCATTTCAAATGGAGGGCAAAGCTGTGTCACTAATCACATCCTCTCTGTCCGCTTAGTGTGAGCATGCTTACAGGATGTTGCTGTAAAAAGAAGAAAGACTGGGACTTGACGATAAAAGAGGAGCACATAAATGGGAGCGCGAGTGTGTATTTATGTGAGAGTGTGGAAGAATGAGAGAGAATGAAAAAGCCAGCGCAGGTTTCAGGTGCTTCTTAACACTGTTCACAGGCTAACTGCTGAACAGCTGTTCGCTCTCGATGAAAAGAGAGAAGGGAGAGAGGCCAGAAAAAGAGAGAAAAGAGATAAGAGAGATCAGGGTGATGAAAAATAGCAAAAAACTCAAGGAGAATGTGAGAGAAAATGCAGCCACGCTTAATGTTTTGAAACTCAGAGGTGGAGTTTAAGCACAATAGAGTGACTTTAAGTTGCAGACAAGCACAAAGGGCACATGGCAACTATGTACAGCCCTCAGTATAAGTCTGCTATAAGTCCAAACTTTATTTCTGACTGCTTTAAAATAAAAGACTCATGATCTAATTACCCTCCAATCTCATATGATTTAACAATTAAAGTCCACATCTGTGCTTCCTGCAGCACATTCAGACAGAATACACTATTCAGATGGAATTTATTTATGCAAGGGTTGTTCGTTGATTTTAATATATCATGTGATGATTGGTGATTTTAATCCCGTCTGGAGCACATATGTCAGCGTTTCCTTTCCCTCTACAGCAGTAAAAATAAGGGTCCCAAATATCTCCTGATTTTTGGCACAGTCCTCTCAGAGCTCAAGTCCTAAATCAGGACAGACAAGTTTGTGCTTTATAGTGTATTTTAGTTTCTGTGCACGAGGAAGCACTTTTCTTATAGCTTTATTTATCACCTAGCACACTGTTTAAGGTTCCACATTGAGCTGAGGCTTAATTCTTTGCTCTTACTACTCTTGCTTTTACACTCAAAATATAATCAAAGCATGCAGTAACGATTTCCACTGCAGCCACGTAATTTTCGAATACAGACATAAAAAGGAGAATTACAGAGAGATGCTAGTTTAAAAACATCAGATCAATATTATCACAGGACCTCTCTGTCTGCCAAAAATGTAGGCTTTTAAACACAATGGAGATGAGGGTGGATCACAGTGACTACAAAATCACTCTTTCATTGAGTAGAAAGCTTTCTCAGTGGAGGGGTTTTTCTGATTTTTCCCAGTGTCATAAAAAACGGCAGAAAAAGATATCAGTCCTCCAATTCAGTATCACACAAAGCTTGTCTTTCACAAAGAACCTGATTGAAAAGGGCAGTAAAATACACAAAAAACACCTGGTGGACCCAGAAGTTGGTTATAAACATTTGTGTCCACAAACAGCTGATGATTATCTAAAAACAGCAGAATTCATTGTGCACTTGTTTTCTGATGGTACCCTTAGGTAATGTGCGAATGCTGTCACCACTGCATTATCTCTCCACTCTGAAGAGACAATGTGCTAATGCTAGCAGACAGGCTTGAGGTTAAGTGTGGCTAGGGGGCCCCTTCGAGAGGTGCCAAGAGAGAGCTGGTGGCCCCATAAGCTCTGGCCGAACAGAGCTCTTTTAGCCCCTTTGCACAACACAGCTAGTCATTGTGCTGGGCTGAAAAAGCGCATTAGCCGCTAAGAAAAGGGCTTTCCCTCTGAAACCCCCTTGGACAACAAGCAAAGCTCTGCTTGATAATTCAATCACTCCCCGAGCCGTGCAGGGCAGACCCGCACAACCTCTCAGAACCTTTCCTCGGCTCTCTCCTTTCCTTCCCTCCCTCGTCTCCTCCATTAGGTAACTGCCCTATATTTTAAAGATGCCGTCATCCCGACTGCTTATCAAAGGACAATAGAGGGATGATGCCTGTGAGAGAGTCATTGGCATTTGAATGTATGTGGCATTGTGAGTTATGGCTCTGCAAAATGGGTGCTGCAGAAAGGGCATAAGAAGATAGAGATATGTGTGTGTGTGAGAGGGGAGGGGGGATAAAAGGAAGAAGAAGGGGGTCAGAGAGAGTGTGGGTTGAAGGAAAGGATAGGGAAGCCGAGAAAGGGGGAGAGAGAAAAAGCGGGGAGTTCTTATCGCTTTACCCTTGTCTTGACTTCCTTCTGGGGCCTTTGAAGTGAGCAGAAATAAAGATACTCGCGCTGGCACATCAGAGAGAGATTTAGATTATGCCAGTGTTTACCCAACTGAGTGCTGCATGGCTGCTGGCGACAGCCTGCTGGTTTTGAAGTTGTTATGGCCCAACTACAGCTTAAAGCGCTCGCTGCTCAAAATATAACACCCATGCTGCAGAGGAGGGCTTTCTCTAGGCACTCGTGCGTGTGTCTGTACATGTGTGTGTGCCAGTGGGTGTGAATGTTTATGGGAGATAGCATGTGTCCTTGTATTCCTAATAGAGTGTGTGATGCATTCTGCCTTTCTGTGTGCACGAATGTGTATGTGTGTGTGTGTGTAGCACTGCGAAAATGGAGCCATCCGTCGGATTATGGGTAGACAGCTCTTTGAAAAGGAGGGACTGTATTTGCATAAGCGGCCATGGAAGGGAAAAAAAAACCTACAGAAAGAAAGACAGAATGAGAGAGTAAGAGATAGAGGAAGGAAGAGAGAGGGAGAGGAAAAGAACAAGAGAGAAAAAGGGGGCTGCGGGAGTGGACCACACTCGCCAAACCACTCTGGGATAAATCCTGTGGCTGGGATCAAGTATTCTGGGCAGGGATTTGGCCCCAGGTCCCCTCAAAGCAAATGGAAAATAACAGGCTGTGAGTAAATAGGTGGCAGGGTAATGATAGCTCTGTCAAGTCCTACGGTGGAGAGAGGGAGGGTGAGAGAAAAGGAGGGGATTTGAGAATGAGAGAGGGGTGTAGGGAATGAAGAGTGTGTGTTTGTGTGTAAGGGTGATTAGGTATAATAAAAGAAAGATGAGAGCGGAAAGGAGATGAGCAGAAGGGAAAGGATGGATCAGGTAAGAAAACAGGATTGGGGGGGGGGGTTGGAGCTGGTGAAATGAGAGAGAGAGAGAGAAAACAAGAGATGAGCAGAAGCCAAAAAAGAAGGGACGGAGGAAGGTATAAGAGAAAACCAGAGAGCCAAAGAAGGTGATGGGTTTTCTTGTGGGAGAACTTTTGGCTAATTTTGCTGGTCTCATGTCACATGAATCTTGCACAGGACATGGATGCTGCCAAAGCACATATGTGTGTGTATCTGTGTGTGTCTGTGTGT
>JAQNCA010000017.1:12466285-12481923 GCA_029783725.1 Acanthurus tractus | reverse complement strand
TCCTGAGCTCCAACTCAGTACGACTAATTAATGATCCATTTTAATTGAAACTTCATCTTGGTCTAGTCTTTATAAAGCTTGGAATGTGTTTTTCTTCTTCTTTTTTTCTTTTTGCAAAAATTTTCATTTCGTTTAAAAAAGCTTCAATGTCTCCTAAATGCATTAAAAGACCCATCTTAGTGTAAGAGCTTTTGTCATTAAAAGCTCACAGTAAAACAAAGCAGTTGCATGTGTGCCGAATTGTTAGGTACAGTTACAGTTAAGATATGTGACAATTTAGCGTGTGGCAAACCTCATTCTTCTGCAAATGAAGTGCATTTATTACATTTATAATGCATCAAACTTGTTGCAATCGACTTCTTTGCAATCTGTCTGAACACAAAGAATACAACTCTTCAAACACTTTCAATGTACCGAGGATCTCAAAGTAGCATCAATTACTTCTTTGAAAATGTAAGAATAGGACAGTCCTTGTGCTCATTTTTCAGCCTCCCAGTGCTCTGCAGTTAATTAACAAGGTCGTTAAGCTGGGGTGAATGAGTGCTATGCTGCCATGCTGGATGTGTTTTACACGCCATGTTTAATAAGGCTGCATCCCTGCCATCAGAGTATCGGCACCCCTCAAATGGCTTTCCAATAATGACAACCGGCTCCCCAGAGGTACTCTTTCAGTCTGAGAGTCTCTGTGTGCGCGCGTGTCTTTCTAAAGTGGCTAAATGGCTGGTACCTGGCAGCCTGATAGAAGTAGTGCTTCAGTCAATAGCTTGCGTGTTTGTGTTGCATCCACACACACTTTGGACCGCTGCCAAACAGGAGCACACCACAAGTGTTTCTTGCTATCATTATCCTTATTCCAACCACACAAGCCATTTTTGTATGTAGAAGTGTATGTGTGTGTGTGTGTGTTTTTGCCACCCATGAAGTGAACTGACATGCCCCCTTGATTTCTGCAGACCACCAGGGCAGCGAGGAACCACCTGTCTGTCCAGAAACCAGCACACACACATTTTGCCCAACATTACCATATCCATATTTACTCATGGTCAGTGCATTCCACCATGGGCAGCTTAATGGGATAGGTTACACACACACACAAGCTTCCTTGAGGTGTGAAAATACCCTTTCATATTTCTCCTTCTGGCCCAAAAGTATATTCATAAATGCCATAAAAGCTCCCTAATAAGTCAGAAGAGATGGTCCTCGTGTGTGTGTGTGTGAGCCGTCCTAGGAAACGCTCCTGTACCAAGCAATTACTGTGGCTGCTGAAACAAGAGCGCTCTGTGGGGAAAAGCCAATTAGTCCGCCGTGGCAGCAGGTAGCAAGCTGGCTCCATTTATTATGATCCCTCATAACACTGTGCTAATGTAATAGCACGGTGTTAGAGCTGGTGACAGACAGCAGAAAGCTTTAACGATAATAACGGGATCAATAGTTGGGGTGTTATTGCCAGATAGTTCCATATTCATGAGGGCGTGCGGTGCCGAGGATTTAATCGAAAAAACACTAATGAAAGATGTGCACGTGAACGTGTGAGTGCGTGTGTAATGATCACATTCTATTGGATGTGCATATTCAGCCGTGTTTGACACTGCGGCGTGCACGTTTGAGGGTGTGTGAGCATGATCAATCCATGGTGATAATATTCAGTAAGCTAATAAAGCTGCAGGCAATAAATGTAACATCGATATCTGAAACTGATCTGCTCCAGTGCCTAACCTAACCTGATGATTTTCAGATAACGTGATGTGAAGACATAACCCAGGAGGCTAGGGCCCAAGAAACATAGAGAAAGAGACTGTGTGTTGGCGGTCTTGATTAACCCTTCTGCTCTGATTGGTCCAAATAATTGGTCTATTGTGGTTTGCTAAAGGAGGCAAAGGCAGAAGAGCTGGACAGTGTAGGATGAGTGTAGACAAAGAAAAGAGATGAGAGAGAGGAGGGGAGGTCTACCAAGCAGGATTTTAAAGACAGATGAGCTCAGCAATAAAAGAAAAAAGACCTTACTTCAGGACTGTCTACTTGAGATAAATCATTTTAGTGACATCTGTATACATCTGCAGTTTATACCTGCATCATACCCAATTTGACTGAACAGAAACTAATATATGCTGGCATTGATGCAGCACCTTTCCAATCCACAACTAAGAAGTTGGGCATCATTGTATGCAGAAAACCTATCTATCATACCAAAAATGTTGAAAACTATAATCCGAATCATGCCTATAGACAATACTAATGTGTTTCAGTGCCATTCTTGCACGGTTTACTGCTAAGAATAACTTTTAACCTGATTTCATGGAAAACAAGGCCTTTAAAATATCAAGGACAAAACCATCTTTCTGGACAATAGAATGGACAGCAAGCAATCTCCACAAGGACAGGCTACATTATTCACTCTGTGTAAACACAGGGACAAGGGCACACATTCACAGTTGTGCATTTAGCTCACAATAAAATCCATCAAGTCCAGTACTTGGCTCTCTCGCCTCCAATCTGACATTCTGTAAATCCCTCTTGTTCATTCTCCAAACACACTGACTCTTTCCCCTCTATCAGCACTAGCTCTCTTTCTTTCTCTTTCGTCACTGATGGTGTTTAACAGTGTTGGTGAGAGCTTAGCTGGAGAGTGTTTGAGTGTGTTTGTAAGAGAAAATGGGAGAGAAAGGGGGAAAAAAAGGAGGTGCTTGAGCAAGAGGGAGGGAGAAAAAATGATCTGCCAGAGAGGGGTACATAGGAGGAAGAGAGAGGAGTGAAGGTGATGTGTTTTTGTTACAGTGTGTATAAGTAAATGGAAGGAGACACGTGTTCCTGATGATAGTGTGTCTGTGTGTGTGTGTCTGTGTGAGCATGTGTGTATGTGTCAGTGTGAGCATGTGTGAATTATGCCTGCAGTTATCTGCATGCAAGGAGGAGCAGGAGTGAGAGAAAGTGAACCAGCATGAAGGGCAAAGATTGTGTTTATGTTCAAGAGAGTGTGTGTGCATGTGTGTGTGTGTGTGTGAGTGAGTGAGTGTGAGTGTATTCATCAGGAAGCTGTGGTGTCCCTGGCTCTCCAGTGTTTACAGACAGGAAATGTTTGTCCTAGGAAAAAGGGAAGGAACCTAACTGCCTCACATGGCAAACACTGGGAGTTTGGCCCAACGTACACACACACACACACACACACACACACACACACACACATACACATAACAGTGTAAAAAGAGGAATCTGACGGGAGTGTGGTGGTGTATTTCATATTGGGGAAGTGGGAGTGTCTGGGTTGGGCACGAACTGTTCTTCACTTCCCTCCACGCCAGCTGCCGACGCAAACCCCAGCAGATAGAAAGTCAATACGCTGACCCCCTCTGAACCTGTGAGAACAAGGCCGTGCTCTGACAGGCCTGTCTACACCAATACACACAAACTGACCGTACGTCTGCACCAGCAGCTGTACTCTCTCAGTTCATATTTCTGCTGCTGCTGCCACGATCGTTTCATTGATTATCTAGCTGTTTGACAATGGTCCTCAGTGTGCTACAAGATGCGAATAAATGAATTTTTACATTTCAAAGGTGTTCACTCATATTTATTCTACTTATACTTCCATAGTGCTGCTTTTTAGAAGGCTGTGTTTCACTTTATGCAACACATACAGAAAGTCAGTTGTATTTGCACAAAACAAATTAGGATTTTATTCGATGCAAAAAAAGCATTCTTCTTTTCGAAAAACAAAAAATATACCATTGCAGCAAGATAACTTCCACGGCTGTCTAATGCAAATATAAATGTCACAAGAATTTGGTGTAAAACTTTGATTTGGTGTGAGACTAGATGACAACTGCCAGTATGAGTTTTTCTTGATTTCAGTGCCGAAATCTGTTTTTCATGATGTTAATATTCACTACCCAAAAAAATTCCTCAACAGGTTGATTTATTTTGAAATTGTTGTATTACACTTGAGATATTGTAATATGAATTTCTTATATGGATTTTCCTACAATGCAAAACATGTATTCTTGATGAAAAAATGATTTACTGTTATGGATTAAACGGTATGTGCCCAAGCATATAAAAGGGTTTAAATAAGCTGGACCAGTTAAACATTGAAAATGATAATTAGAGGTTAATGCATTAGTAATTTAATATAATGAAAACACAGACTGCCCATTATGGGGACATTTACTTTCCTACAGTGAAGTTTTTTATGTGGTGGTGCTTTTACTTGACCTTGAGTAAAAGATCTGAATATGACTCCACCATTTATTGTTATACTTATAATTTGTGTATAAATCAATACACTGCAGAACAGCTTTTCCCTTATGAAAAAATACTTTTCACCTAGTGTGACTTAAATAAGCAGCTTTTTAGGTCAGTTCTAAAGCTTCTGATTGATAGTGTAGAGAAGTTGTGGCGTGAAGGTTGGCTGCGATGATAGTTCGTGTGAGATTTATTTTAGGACCACTCGCTAAATCTGTGTTCCTCAAATAAACACTGTTCCTCTCTGGCTGTCCTGCCTCACTTCCTTGTGATCTACGCTGACATTTCCATGTTTCTCTGTGTGTGTATGTGTGCTGATGTGTGTGGGCTTGTAAATTAAGGACAGTGCTGGAGGCGACGTGGGAGAGAGAGAGAGTGTGTGTGCATGTGTGTGTGTGGTTTGTCTGCCTCTGTTTACCAACACACACATCTTTCAAATAAGAAAGATCTAAACAGGATGAGATGAAAGAGTGCTTTTTTTTTTCCACCAGGAGACTCACAGGCATGAGCTTGTGAACAAACACGGAGTCGTGGATCTACACAGGAAACAGTGTTTCACAGCCGCACAGGTAAACCAGGACACATGCAAAGGAAAGTAAATCCTTCTCTCTCTGTCTCCTGTCACTCAACAACCATCCCACAGAGTAGCCAGAGCGTGGCGCAGTCCCACATCTGATTCACAAATCAGGAACCAGAGAGCAAAAATGGTAAAAGTCTCAAGTTTACTTACTGGCTGGCGAAGGTGTGCTGTACCCACTGATGGGCAGTCCTGGCAGGGCCGGAGGCGAGAGGCTCCCTAACATGTGGGGGAAGAAGTAGGAGTAGGTGGGCATTGGGAAGCCATTGAGGTGGGGGCCCGGCAGCGGGTTGCCCTTCCCAGCCATGATGGCTCAAGTCCACCTCCAGTCACAAATAGACCTCACTGAGAAAAAAAAAACACTGCAACAAGCTCTTAAAAAAACAGGAGTCAGTGTGGATTCCTGTGCTGATTTAATCCCCCATAAGGACACTGCATGTGTAGATATTCCAAAAGACTGCCAAGCAAAGTTAGGAAAAAAAAATAAATCTCTTTATGAACTGGAAACTTGAGTGCTGGTGTCCTTAAATTGGCAGCTGTGGATGTCACCAAGACAAAAATCCTGCCGCTTTGTTAAACGTGTGTGTCGAGGTTTGAGTTACTAAGGAAACAAAGATAAAAAGAAACACGAGGGCAGAAGTATAAAAGAGGGGTTGTAGAGTGTTTTATCCTTCCTTTCTCTGGTATTGTGAAACAAGCTGAAAGGCCTTATTTGCGAGAGGCGTAGGAGAGGCTGGAAACTCGCACGGTCATTCCTTATCGTTAAGACGAAGGGGGTGAAAGAGACAGGAGGCAAGTTGAGTCAAGAATAGGTGACTTTAATCGCTGAAGTCAGGGGTGGTGATAGTGGTGATAGGGGTGCTAGTGGTCTTGATGCGTAAGGGAGCGTAGATTCACTCTTCCACTGCAGAGCTCTCCTGGGGAATGCGCAGATCACATGATGAAAATACAAAGCTCCTCTCCTTGGACGGGCCTCTTCTTTGCAGTCAAACAGCCTCTGCCTTTGAAAAAAAAAACCAGAGAGATCCATTTAGTGCTTCAATGACAAGGTAAAGAGATCGTTTCCCTTTGTATTTAAGTGCTCGAGCAAAACAGTTCTTTTCTTGACACTAATTAATGGTAATGTCTCATCTGAAATGTAACAAAAACACCCCCTCCGCCTTAATTATCTAATGGAGTGTTAAAACTGCGAAGAGAGCAGAGGGTGTGTGATGTCTCCTCGCAGCTTTGTGTGCTCATACGCCTGCTCATTAACGGTGACAGACTACAAATACAGCGGGAGACAAGCCAAAACATAAATGAAGAGAGCAACACAAAAGAAAACTTTGCTAATTACACCAGTTGCAGAAGCCAAAGGTGAGACCCAAGGCACCGGTTTGGGACCACTAGAGATTTCTGCTGCAGAATTTACTTCCAAATTAAGCGCAAGACATGTACCAACAGACCTGTGCTCACGGCAGAAAGGCCAAGTACACACAAGGGCACTGACAATTATTCACCCGGAGAACACATAAAATGGTACACTAGCACCACAGTATATACAAGAGTCAGGAAGAAGTTCTTTCTTCAAAACAGCTTGTCACAACGAGAGCATAACTTATTTTTTACTGTAATGACCCTTTTATGAGTCAGTGGATGTAATGCAGAGCAGTAAAAGTAAAATCACTGCAACACACACATACACACACAGACTGCACTGAAACAGCAGGAGGAATGTGTCTTTGCATGAACAGTGTTGCTCAGGAATTTGGCACTCTAGCATGAATCACACCAGGACATCATAGATGAACTCCTGTAAAGAGAGAGGGGTCAAGGCAGACTGTTTGTGAGCCTGTTCCCACTTGAAAGATACATAAAGCATCAGGATATGACATGTGACACGCAGGCAGAGCAGCTTCAGCTCTCTTCAGCTCAGATTCTCTTTAATCTCCACTAGAGGGATGGACAACTTTTTCCAAAAGAAACTGTCTCTTTTTGGTGTTTTAATGATGTGTCAAAGACAGCTATCTAGCACACCTGCCCCAAATTTCCCATGGGAGTTCAAAAGGGTGGATTTCTTGTGACCGAGAAAGCTTGGGATGCTCCTGATTACCGACCATTTTAAGTGAATCGAGTATCACCCAGACATGACTGATCCACCTTAAGTAATATTATCTGTTCTGTTTAGTTCATTTGCTGTGCTGTGCTTATTTTGACGAGTTAAGCCATTTCTCATGCTAGTTACTTCCTGCACATGCTTAAAAATGCATGAATTTTCATGTAAAGGCAATGAAAGACAATAAGAACAATGCAATTTCTGAATTTACATGTTATTTTTCCTAGTTATACAAGTTTTACAATCAATTTGTATTATTGATAACACTTACTTTAAAAATATTTTCACTGAAGATGGACTACAAACTAATATTTTAAAAAGAACACAAGAACACATCCTGGTGGACATCTGTGTACTGAGGACGCAGCAGTATTTTGAACCCTCCTGCACATCATCTCTCAGCTGTAGCACATCTTCAAGGATGTCTGATTCTTTTCGCTTGGTAGTGGGAGACTTTGCCTCTGCAGGAGCATTGCTCCACCATAGCCATCTTTGATTACAGTACAACATTCTTTGGTGTAACTTTCAGAAAGCTGTTCTCCGTGACTCCATAGGGGTTCGGTGTTAGATCTCCACCTCTGTCTGCAAGTGTATGTGACTGTATGCATATGTGAGAAAAATTGGCAATAATTTATGAGAATGAGCTACCAAACTATATGCGGCTGTGTTGTTATGAGAGTGTGTTAATACAGGCAGCCTATTTGGATTGCCTGTCTCTAAATGTCTCTAAATCAGATGGAGATCTGATTTAAGGGGTTAGTCTTCTATTAGCCATCTTATTTTTATTGATTATAAAAAAAGTGCTCTCTAGTTGCCCTGTCACGTTAAGCTGTTGTGTGTAGTGGTCAGGGCACGTGGGCTACAGGGTGTGCTTGTATTAGACCAAAAGCTTTAACAGCATTTTTTTAATACCCAAAGGAGTTGGATATAGTTTTATTTGCTTTTAAAGCCCCTCTCTCCAATAAGTAGCCACCTATTAAAGCAAAAAAAAGAGCGAAGACTTAAGGTAGCATACTAACAATGACCTATAAGACATTACTTATGGTTCCATACAATACAGAGCACACAACCATTACCATTATGATAGTGGCCTTGATAGACTCTACGTTGCACATTGGTGCGATCATGTAAAATGCAAGAGCAGTGTCAAAAAATACACACTAAAGTGATGTAAAGCCATATAGATTATAATGCAACACCCAGAGGCCACAGACACTGAACTTGGTCTTTCAATGAGGAACTACAACTCACCGGGACACTAGGAGAGCCCAAAGGCTGGAAATGAGCCACTTCCCTGACCATTATCATTACAGCGTCTAGTGTGGGCACCATAAGAGGCTGTTCTGAATGATAAGGGACATCAAACATTACCGTGCACTTACACCTGCAGAAACTTGCACCAAAACCTAATTCTTTTTACCGATGTCACAGTAAAAACCCAAGGATGAGGTTTATGACAAAGGAAGTGGCTGCAGCACAACTAGATTTTCTTATATTTTGCAAAGGATGGGGGCAGAGTGATAAGACCTGAAGGCGGTCAAAGTTTCTCTTCACATGACTTTTGATTTAAAATTAGAAACTAAGAGACATTCTTCCCCTGCAAGGCAGAGTATCAGGGTTGTTTAGAGACAACAGGCTTTTATGCAAAGGTCACTCTACAGTGGCTTTCAAAAACTTCCAATCCCTTAAACTAAGCATGAGGCTAAGGCAACTCAATTATAGAGCCTCCCATTCAAGCGTAACAAAACGGATGACATGAGCCATCTAATAATAACTAGCAGCTGAACTATTTTTTTCAATTATGCTAAAAAAAAAAAACATAAAACATTGTAACAATGATTCTGTTTTATTTGTCCTATTAACCACAACTAATGACGCAAATTTGTGTAACAATTTTAAAGTAGTCCTATTCATTTCTGAATCCAATTATGTTTAATTATTAAAGTTCAAATTATACCTTTGCAGAGTAGCGTTTTGTGCACTTCGACAATGTCTGACAGGCACGACTGAAGCATTTCAAGCACATATAATCAGTTGCCCTTTTTGCACACACACACACTCACAAACATACACACACTCACAAGCCACAAGAGGGTGTGGATAAAGGCAGAACGTAACTGAGCACCTGTATAATCCCTCTACCAGCTGTAAGGACGAAACACATACACACAATCAGCGGCACAAAGATCAAACACACACCCCACTAGGCACAACCGAAGGCCTGTATAACCGAATGCCTGTATAATCTGTGAAAACTGCACACACAACACCAAAGCAGGGCAAAGCTGCTGACATGCACTCCACAACTGCTCTCCTGACAATGTTCACAAACCAATCATAAAGCTGTGTCCTCTGATCCAACGAAAGATGGGCCAGGCGGAAATCTTTAAGAACATTCATATACGTGTTTATATGTGTATAGACGGATGTAAAGTATAAGCACATATAACGCAGAAACAGACATCCATAATTGTCTTTTACTCATCTCCACATGCACATATCTCTTTTCTCTCCCTCTGCTATGCACACACACATGCACTAATCTCCCCCCCTTTCCTCTGCCAGCATGCTCTCGTATCTCGGCGTATGATGTATGTGTTCTATATGATCCGTCTGACATACAAGGTCGTTGATACGGAGAAGAAGAAAGGGGAGCAGTTGTGTGCATAATACTGCACGGTTGCTGGTCTTCATTGTAGTATAGATGTGCTCAAGCTCTGCTGTCAACGCTGACAAGACGTGTTTCATATAAACATGCAAATGTAACACCACAGATGATAAGACACAGGAGGGAAAACAACATAACAAACAGGAATGTGAACTTTATGCCCATGATACATGTACTCATAAAAAATTAACTCACTCACTTGCTGCACTTATACCGTTACAACTGAACATGGACCTCTGTTGTCTAAAAACAGAAATAGATAGTACAGTCCAAGAATAAGAGATGATGCAATAGTGCAGTCTATAGAAGTGGGGAGGGACCCTGGGGCCTGGAATCAAGCCATTAATGTACGTCTTTTCTAAGAGTTTCTAACAATGCCCCGCAGCCTCCATTTGTACAGCCATATCTGTCTCTTTAACCAATATAAGGTAGCTAGCCCTTATCAGCCAAATTCATTTCAACATACTCAAGAGCTCACAGCCAAGGTGCTGTATGGAGGGCAGCTCCAGAGGGGGGGTGCTTATGATCACTTACAGTGGGAAGAAAAAATAAACAAACAATCTGGGTCACTCGGTTTTAACTCCATGTTTGACATGTAACAAGCAGAGAGAAGGAAGGGTCAGAGTTCATGGGTTTGAGAGACCGTAATCTGTTGTGACAGAAAACGTTGAATTAATAATTGGAAAAAAGCAAATGGCAGCCCGAGGTCAGGTTGGACGGGTGGACGACGCAGCAAACAAAGCCACAAGGGACAGTGAATGGAAAGCATGACATACAGAGACACTCTGGTGTGTACATAAATAGTTTGTATGTACCCACAGTTCAGCATACGCACATACACACACAGATGCATCCACGTACAAAGTTCAAAAAGGTCTCTGACAGAAAGTAAAACAGACACTGGGTGTTGTCAAGGCTTGGGTGGGGAGCACAGTGTGATTCTTGAGATGATAACACACAAGTATGAACACATGCCTGCACACACACCAACATCCACAATCTTTATCCCTCCTGATGACCAATTATCCATGATGCAGGTGCTGCTAGTGCTACATATCTCTGTGACAAGAGCAGCTGGTGGTTGGTGGCAGCACTAACACACTTCAATGTGTTGCTAAGTCTCCAGAGTTCAGTGGAGTCAGCCACACGGCTATGTTAATGCTACATCCTACAGCACAATTACAGAGGATGGCTCCATCTGGCACGTGTCTTTTAGCTGCCAATAAGAGTGATTTAACCTTTAGGACAAGGTGCAAGGTTCACTCGCTTATCATTCCACAACACTGGGTTGTGTAAGGACATTGTAATCCCTTAATGCTAGTCACAAAACAAATTATATAGATGGATGAACAAATAAAAAGTCATCAAACAAGTTTTATAGTGTAGGGTGGAGAATTAATGAAAGAGTCTAACAGGCTGAGAAAAGGAGGTGCCCTGCAGTCTGCTTACAGCAAATATTTTTGTTTCTGTTACTACAGAGTAAACAGGGTGGAGCTAGGGTGGGCATCTTCTTTTATTATCCTTTTGGCTCAGTGCAGGTGATGCTATGACTTTGTTTTACAGGTAAGTGCAAACCTATGCAGTACAGTGAGCTGAAAATTATGGCATTGCTCAGTGATCTTTAGTTCAGCTTCAACAGCCTAAAGTACCGAATATTGAGGGACAATAAACACAGTATCAAGTCAATTGCTCTCATATTGTTATATGATACCTGCAATTTTATCAGTGTTGTTCCTTTCCTGTAGTCATATCATTTGAATATCACCAATGTGTTGCACCTGCTGTTTCAAACGACAGGCATGCTGCTTCATATATACTTACGCTTGTAATTGTCTTGGGTACTTCCATCATAATGACTTAGAATTTCTCTATAATGGTCTAAACATAAAACCCGCATGGATTTGTACAAAAACCTCTCCACAGGCTGCTATCTCACAGTGGATGCCGGTCTTTAACAGCACAGAGTGGGTTTCAACTCCAGCCTGGATGGCTTTGCAGTGTTACACATAATGGAAGTCGCTCAAGCACGATGCACTGAATTTTTTATGAGGACAGCAGTGTGGGTGGATGTATACGTCAGAAGTGACATTGCGGGAGCGAATGTGCTTTATGTGCATGCATGAGTGTTCACGTACTGCAGATTCAAGAACATGTGTGTGTATTGGTATGTGCAGGGATGTACATGGAAGGGACAAAAAGGAGTGTGTATATCAACAAGTGTCTGAGCTTAAGGGCGTTGTGTGCGGTCGTGCATGCAACCTGTAATAGTGCATGTGTGTGTGCTTGTTAAAATGTGCCCAAGTCATATCCTTGTAAACATTTGCATGTCATCGCATCGCCCTGGGGGAGTGTCTTACAGTACACTGCATTTACTGTATATTACTAGCTCAGATGGGATGGGTTTTGCATACAGACTAGACCGCATCTGTGGGGCTGTGTGTATTTATACACACATACGTAGTGCTCAATTGTCCCTGCGTAGTAGTTAACTAGAGTTCAGACGTAATCTATGTCATCATTCTCTTTTTCAGAGTTTTCAGTTTATATTTGCCTTTAAAATGGCACAAAGATGTTGTTCCACATGTCCTGTTGACTTTCACTAAAAAATGACAGCCAAAGATGGAAACACTAACAGGTTATCCATTCACTTTTGAATGGATAAAACTTGATGCATTTACTCAAGTACTTTGAAAGAAAAAGCTTCTGCAATTTCCTTTATCTCCACAGCATTACAACTTCACAAAGACTAGGCTCCATGTTGTTATTTCTTAATTCTTTCCTGATACATAAGTGAAATAAAATAAAAGTCTATGCTCCTTCCAACTATACTGGCCCAACAACACTTCCACCTCAGTGCTTTTTCCACCTGTGTGGCTTTGAAATGGTCAGAGTCATAGCGAGCAGAGGGTACTTTGGGTGAGAGAAGCATGAGGTGGGAGCTACCTCTCAGTGACAGCCAGCAAGTGTGGCGCAAGAAGGCTAAAGGGTGCTAAGTGCACATCCAGGGTGGTAAGAATCCTCAGCTGTTTTGCCAAGGCCCCCTGTGGGGTGAATCCACTTGTCAGTGAAGCAGGCAGGGTGACATTTCTGCCTCACCTTAGAAAGGTCAGCCTTTAATTATCTCAAATGCCAGCAAGCACTGCACCTGCGAAAAAAATAAACCCAGGGATGTGCTCTGTGTGTGTGTGTGTATGTCCGTGTCAGGCTAAGATGGTAGTCTGCTTCCTTCACACCTAATGAGCGCTACTGTGGCTGTCCGTGCAGAACTGGACCATCTGCCCACCTGCGTGCATGCATGCATATATGCTCATAAACACACATTCATTACCAAACCCTGACATATGCACACCCACACACTAACTGCGTCAATAAAACCCACAACTAAAAGTCTCACATCAACCCGCCCTTTAAATAAAGAGTATCAGATGAAGACAGTTAAATCCCAGGAACATCAACAGTGTCTAGGAACGTATGTGTAAAAACAGGCCACTGACAGTATAAGCAGACAGATTATAGGCCTATAGATAGAAGAGTAGCACAGGCCAGTGCTTCTGCATTATATGGGTCAGTTATGTGACGCATAGCTGACTTTCTCTTTATCAATATCAAAACTTGAGAACCAAAGATCAGCAAAATGAGATCCTGTAAAGATTACACGTTAAGCAAGCCACATTATTTCCGGTGAGAGTGCAATGGGTGACAAAACTCAAGGCATATCTGGCAGAGCACAATATGCAGTGTTTGCTTTTGAGCTACTCACTGTAGCTATTCAACTTGGTCAATATTTGCAGGGGGCTATGGTAACAGAGAGCTCCCACACCCGCATAAACACACTGGCCCGTACACTTAACACTCAGCCTCACACATGCACAAAAACCAACACTGCCCAGAAAGTCCCACTCCTGCTCAAAGGAGGTCGGAGAGACAAAGGGCCATAGATCATCGGTTAGGACGGCGTGCGGCAAGCTCCTTGTGTCCAGGTTTTTCCGGCATTTTTCTCCTGCTCTGAGAAAACATGGAGGGCCGGTCCCTATTGTTTGCACAGCTGGCTCCATGGAAAGGATTGCTTAATATGAAATATGAAGAGAGCAGAGAGGCTGGAGGGAGAGAGTCGGGAAGAAAACAGGGAAGGGAGCCAAGTGGGTGGGTGGGTGGGTGGGTGGATGGGGGTGGGATGGGATTGGGGGGGTAACAGGCCATTGCAGAGAGGGAGTTAAAGGCCAAATGTGCTCCGGACTGGGGACATAGGAAGTGAGCAATACAGATACAAGGAGAGAAAATTTGCTGGGAGAAGAAGTGGTAAAAACTGCAAAGGAAGCAATACAGTAAGGAGGAGAAAGCAATATGGCAACACTAAATATGGGAGGAGAAGAAGAGGAGCTCACACAGAAAGTCCAGGGAGACTATAGCAAAGTGAGCGCAAAGCTAAACATGGAGCAGAAGGCCCTGAGGTTTCCTAGTGGTGAGGGAGTCATGCCTCCTGCGGTCTGGGGTCTGCAGTGCATGTTATTCTTTCCCAACAGTTACACACTGCTTCCACCCGTTCAGTCCCGCCTCGGCAACCCTCTGGTACTGTCCCGGCAAATCCTTGTTTCCTCAGCTCTTACACCTACCTCCTTAACACTTTATTGAAGAAAACCTTAGCCTTGACCCCATTTTTTAAATTGCTACTTGGATTTCTTTCACAAAAACAAAACAACCAAAGACGTAGAGTCATCTGTGTTTTTCTCACAGAGAAAAACAGATCATGTGGATGACTACTGACCGTATAAAACAAAAGAATTCATGTTGTCTTTAAGAGGACAGAGCTGTCTTCAGATTCTTTGCACAAACACACTGAGCACAACAACACAAATCAATTGAATTTCTACAAGTAAAGCAACAATTTTAATATTTTGCAATATGAAAATGGGCTGGGTATAATTTGAGAATGCTATTATGATGATGCAGCTATGAACATACATATTTTTTATCAAGCAGGACTGCAAATAAGGTTTTACTGTCTCATTATTGATTAAAATGCAGATTTTCTTAATTTTTGTTTTTAAATAAATGTCCATTAAAATTTTAAAGTCCGAATTTACATATTTAAGTTGCTTGGATGTCCAAAAAATTGTCCAAAAGTTAAATAAAAGCAGCAAACAATTATATGAGAATAATAAAAGACTAGAGAGTTGTTCTGATAAAAAGACATTAAAGCAGCAGCTGGATATGAAACTCAAGGATAATCTCCACTTTCAGTAAAATCAATGTGAAACAAAATCAGCTTGATCCCATTCAGAGGTCACTTCCAACGGAACTTTGAAATATTTACAACTGTAAAAAGAACAATTCCACTCTGTCTACTGTCTATTAACAATAAAATACATTGTTTTGTACAGAAGAGGGGAACACTGACTGTGTTCAGACCAATAAGAGAGCAAAGAGTGTGTGTGTGTGCTATGTGTATGTGTGTAACTGAGGATACTTTTGGGGACACATTTTAGACATAATACTAGTTAATTGGGGGCATTTAGTACAAATTGGAACAAAAACCATATCTCAAATTGGAAAATAGCTAATTTTTGGGTCAGGGTGTGTATCTGTCTGTGCTCTTGCGTGTGTGTATATCTGTGTGTGTGAGAGATTGAGTGTATCAGGGCTTATGTGTGGGAATGGCGTGGCTCCCTCGGTCCACCTCCAACCCTGTTCCAGTTAGTTGAAGAGGCCCGACCCAGATGAAGTCCATATTTTTAAGCAAGACTCCAACAGACTCAACACACTCCACCCACTGACACATGCAAACACACACACACACACAGAAAATCTACAATGGAAACACTTAAGCTGTCATATTTCACATGCAAAAACATAGATAGGTTAACCAAGACATTTACATCACACTATTCTCATAAGGGAACACAACAGCTGGTTCAAGAGTATGTTTCATTTTCCTCCAGCCAGCACACACTAATCAAGTGTCTGTTTGTGTTTGTGTGTGTTTGTGCGTGTGCGTGTGCCTGTCTATAAGGCTGTGTCACCTTTGTGTACCTATCCAGGATATCAGGCTAACAATGTTA
>JAQNCA010000017.1:12455453-12465585 GCA_029783725.1 Acanthurus tractus | reverse complement strand
TGTGCGTGTGCGTGTGCCTGTCTATAAGGCTGTGTCACCTTTGTGTACCTATCCAGGATATCAGGCTAACAATGTTATGCGAAACACTTTGGCACATTTCAACACAGAAGATCCAATGACACGAGAGCTAATGACGCACTAAAGCACAGGGCCCCTTCCTGTTTATGCTGCCACTCGACCGCTCGAGGATCAAACGAGATCTGTTCCTCAGAGCGGGTGTGCCCTCTTAAAAGGGACAGTGTGACTCAATCCTGTATTTCTTTTTAAGTCATGTAAACAAAAAGGACTCATTAAAAGGAGGCAATATAATTCAAAGAGCTTATGGTGAGCAAATCAGAATCGCTGTACAAATGCACGCTGTCTGTGTGTGCGATTGTGAAAGCGTGCATGTGTGAACTCTGTGCAGAAGTGTGTTTACACAAGAATTTGTGTGTGCTGGAGCCCCGACAGTGAAACTGAATATGCTGGTAAAAAGCACTGGCAAAGCAAAAAGCCAGTTTGACTCACTAACCTAAATGTCATTGTATTTCCAGAGGGCTTGTTAGCGTCTTGTTTACAATGGCTAAATTCAATTACTTGTAACTGTGTGAGTACCTGCATATTCATGGGGCTTCATCTGCTCTTCACAATGACAGTGACAAAGTGGCGAAAGGCTCTAGCGCGTGAAGGTAGACCAGAGATAACCCACCTCATTCCACACTACTAAACCTGGGGCTCTAAATAGGCCAAGGACAGATACTTCTGTGCCCCTTTTATTCAAGCATGGCCTTCACAACACTACTGTCATGGACTTAGAGCTGCAAGGTAAATGGTTTTGAAATATTTCATGTTACAGCAGTAGAGAGCTACAGTGAAGTTAGATGTTTTTTGTCATTTCAGGTAGTTCTCAACACACGTGTGTATGTTCAAGTGCTCATTTTTCTGATTTCTGTGGCTTTACATAGTTAGTTCATTTGTTTCAATATGATGAGGGTATTATGCGTAGAATGTAACTTAAGGAGAGTGTATCATGACTTTCAACATCTAATATTAATTATTAATGTAATTTAGTTTCCCATTTTGTTCCTTACTTTATTCTACTTTTATATATCTAGTTACATTTTCTTGCTTAATTATTTTTTATATTCTATTCTAATTTAAATATCTATTCACAAATTTTCTCTATGTGTTGAGAGGGCCATAACACTGTGTTATATCTCATTTTGAAGGCCTCAAAATACATCTTATACATGAAGCCTTTAGTCGGCACACTCAGTCACTTTCAATGAATACTGCATCACCAACATGGTAAACTTTAAGGGCCAGTGCTTTGGTGCCGGAGATCACTCCTAACTGGTTATTTGCCGATGTGTGAGAATGTGAAAAAAAAACTGTTATCTTGAAAACAGACCAGTGCCAGTAGACTGCAATAATTTAACAGTCAGTAATGTTTCTTTCTACATCGTCGACATGGGATGAAATTTCCATCACAGCTGGATGCTGCAGTGTGTGATCATCAGCTATCAACCAGTGTGGACACATGTCAGATGAAAGCACCATCCAGCGCTGCTGCCCCTTGTGAAACCAGCTGTATTAAATGGCCCTGAGCAAACTACGCTTTACGCTGCATGTCACTGTTTCCCCTGAAGGCGAAATTTCCCCTGAAGGGAAAATGCATATTTTCATAACTTCCAACCAATGACATCACTGAGACAAGCAAGTGAACAGGAGCAGAACGAAGGGCACACAGAGATCGCTTCGAGCGCCGCCTGCCAGCTGCAAATGTGTTGTTGTGTGTGTTTATGTTTAGACAGAAGAGAAGAGGCAAAAGTCAGTGCAGGTAAGAGCAGAAACATAAATATTATCCTGTGGTGGTCAACATCAGAGAAACTCTATAGAACACAGACACATGTAAGATTGTGTAGTTTGTGTGTGTGTTTATGTGTGAAACTCAGTTGTTTGATGATGCACAAAGCCCGTCACACGAATACCAAAGCTATGAGATTAAGAACATACTCTGGCCAAACACACACACGCACAGACACCACATATTTACATAAATCCATCTGACATCTGGGAGAACGCAAAAGAAAACATAAATATAAAAACAACAGCTGGATTCAGCTTATAACTGTGTACATCCTACTTAGGGCTTGTGATTAGAATGACACTATAGAAGTGTTTATGCGTGTATATGTGCCACAGATAATAAATTAAACAGTGGACAGAGCCACCTTGTTGACCCCTGGCATTGTGGCCTTTATCAACTTAATCCTTTAGAGCCTGAAGTGACAATACTTGTTTTTAAGGTAAACACAGGGAGCTGAGAAGGACACCCACTGCTACCAAAAGTTGTGTGACACCTAGCATAAAGCTAGTATCTGCTGTCAGTCAACGTGGCCATGCCCTAATTTATTCCGAACTTGTTGATATAATTTTATTAAACAAGTTATACGTAAAAAATCAGCCTTAGCAGGGATGTGAGTTCTAGATGAGTTTTTTGTACCAGGTTGTATTTTATCTGTAAAGCTGGGCATTTTAATATGCAGCTCTACGAGGATAAACTCGCTTGTGGAAACAGCCTCAAGTGGTCTTTCGCGGAACTGCAGTTTTGGCACTTCCACATATGCTTTGTTTTTCAGCCCCGCAGGTTGCTGCTTTGTCTGTACACGAACTTTAATTAAGAAAGTAGGGGAAAAAAGAGAATAAAAAATGAATCAAGTCAAAGAGCCGGGAAAATTGGAGATAAATTAAAAATGCAGAGAATGAAAGAGAGAAAGAAAACAAGAGAAGTATTATGAAAATCATCCCATCTACTGTGCCTGCCCTCCATATTCTCTTTCTTTCTCATTCAAACACTGATACACATTCTGAGAACAAACATCAAACATATCTCTGCCTCTCTTCTCTTTCCTGCTCTCCAGGAGTCATAAAACTCACATTTAAAAATGCATGGGCTCCATAAGCTGCCAGGCCTATCTATTAACTGTGTTATAGTGTAGCTGGCTATAGCTGCTGACGGCAGCCAGGGAATGCTGCTTTCCATTAGGGGAGGTGGAGGAGGAGGAGGACAGGGGATGAGGAATGAGGAATGAAGGGAAAGACAGAATTTACTCATTTTTCTTTCTCCCATGGTGCTGCAATCTGATGCCTGCGTGTTCGGGCATGTGGAAGAAGGGGAGGCTGGGACTTCAACATGTAAGCCTGCATAAGTAAAAATATATAACTGTATCAACGAGAGCGTGTGCATGTCTGCATTTTTCGTGTGTGGGTCTGTGGCTGAGGTGAAAAGTAATTGATTCGAGTGTTTCTGGGAGATTTTCTACGGTGTCCTCAGGCGCTCACCTGATGACTATTGATTGGTTAATTGATTGATTGGCATCCAGCCGACAGTGAGTCAACAACATCATCACTCTTCATATGGACTCAGGCACAAAGCCCCCCTGCGCCCTTCACCAGACTTGCTTGTCATGATCCTCTAAAACATTTAGTTCATTTGCGAATCGGGAAAATTTAAGACAAACCTTTGCACCGAGCTGGTCATCCTCAGTGTAAAATATTAAACATTTTTAAGAACCTCTATCAACAGTTATATATTTAGAAACAGGACAGGTTTTTTCCCTCTCAAATCTTTGGGTGTATCTGCTTTTTTAATTTCATTTTCTGCCGCCAGTTTTCCGGCTGCAATGTGGTTGTTTTTCCCTGTTCTTCTCCAACAAAGCTGTCTGTCGATTTTGCGCCAGCTTCCACTTTGGTCGTTAGATATAATGGAACAACAAAAAACTATTGTTACTTCACCAGTATTGTCATGGCAACCTCAAATAAAATGTGACTATTAACCATGAAAACCCAAAATGGCTTTATCTGACTGTTTTCATTTAACTGTGCAGCCCTCCTCACCTAAGCGTCCTTGAGCAAGACACTAAACATCAACCTGCACTTGATACGAGCATCTGCTTAATGTCTTTGAATTAAAATGTAAATGAGGTTTTCGATGGTTTGGGTGATCTTCAACATGCCGGTGTGCATTTCGTCTTGATGGTGTTTTTTCCCTCTCCTCAGCCCCACCTCTCTGCACACGTGCAAGTCAAACACAGGCTATGAAAATTAATGAGATAGCACCTAAAGCAGTGGTGACACTTACGAACAAGGCTCCTGTCCCTTTTAATGGACCATATAGACAATGTCTGTGGTATTTCAATTAACAGACAATGGGGCGACATGAAATAATGACATATAGGAAGAGTCGAGTGACACGTAAGAATGAGGTGGTAACGGCAGCACCTATCCCTTTAATGGACCATCCTGGCTAAGCGCAGACAATAGGAATTAATAGGAAATGTAAAATTATGATGTAGGCCCTGTCTAAAGGGGTGAGTGACACCTGGGAGTGAAGCTGTTACATCTTAATGCACTGCTGCCACCGGGATGAATCAGCTCCACATATGGGGGGTGGAAACCATCTGAAGGCCGCTAATGGCGGCCGCTGTCAGTCCCGCATTAACCTTGAGAACAGCCAGGGGACTGTGTTAGCCCTGCTGACCTCTCTTTTTCACACACACACGCACATACACATACACATACACATACACAACTCTTGTAATGTCCACATGTATGATGGAAGGGTGACTCTGTGTGTGCGCACATGCACACGTCTAACCCTTTTCCTGTGTCTTATGAGCACCATCAGTGGGATTAAATCAGTCCATCACAGGCTGCTGTAACACCATAAAGGCTGTCTGTGCTGAAGTGAAATCACCTAAACCTTTCCTGTTGCCCCCAGGGTTAGGGTCCATGTAGACCAATAATGGCACTCCCTAAGCTAATTCTGTGTACACAGATGTGCAGACGTGTGTGTAAATATCCCCTCAAGAGCTCAGAATGGAACAACACCAAGCCACTGTGTGTGCATATGCAAGTTGATGAAACAGATTGACAAATGTACACAAACACCAGTGAAAATGTGCATTTGCACCATGTTCACTGTCATCTTCCTCTTATAAGCAACAACATATACACTTTCTGCTTATCTTTACAATCTTCTAGAGACTATCATATGAGCCAAGCAACCTGCAACAGCATCCCGCCACTCATATCTATTGCAAATAGATACAACAACTTTTCTGAGCATAATGCAAAAATAAAAACGTTAGTGCACCATGAAGGTTGTGTTTTGCTGTTTGACCTGACCTGACAACGAGGATCATATGTGGAGGCATGACTAGACTGGCTGATGCACAAGCAGGAGGCAAGACAGGATGTGGAAGACAAAGTGAGTGAGATTAGAAAAAGAGACGGAGAGTAAGCAAGAAGACAGAGAGGCTTTTTTTTGTAATAATATAGTTGGAACGGCTCCCTGGGAGTGAGTGAAAGCATGATCAAACACAGCACTGACCTAATTTTCTGCCCCCCCATCACAGAGAAGCGTGGAAAAAAGACATCTGAGAAGATTGACACTGGACAGAACAGACTGAAACCAAGGAGGCCGACATTTGCTGAAACAATTGATGCTGTTGCTTTTTATGGAGGACAGTCTTTGCAGGCTTCTCCACTGCACCTATGTTACCTTCCCTAACCCTTTATGGTCCATGGTTGGACCTAATTGCCAACCCCTGTCTTCTACTTTACATCCGCCTGTCTTCGCACACACGGGGTCTATGACGGTGCAAAAAGCTTTTAAAGGGCTAACATTTGTGCTTGAGTGGCTGGAACATTGTGTGCAGCACTGCCTCTGCACGTCGTCGAATTCAGTCCAATCACTGTGCTTCTGTGCAACTGCAACCGGACTGAAGGGATATTTTTAGAGAGCCGTTGACAATATCACATCCCCAAACGGGTGTAATCATATTATGCTGGAGGTGCTAAAAGCATGAGTTGGGAGAGAACGTCACTTGAGGAAAGAGGCTGAGACACACAAACATCATTCCCGGTGAGTCTTGAGAGGAGGAAGCTTAGCAGCAGAGTGGAAGGAGGAGATAAAGAGACCTACATACAGAGTCAAAATACGTGAGAGAACAGACTTATAAGGAGGACGATTAATAACAAGTTGAGAACCAACAAGATGCAAATGAAGCCACTTGTCCAGAGTATTAGGTTTGCTGTTGGAGGGTGTGGTGGCTCAGGTTGGAGGCTCAGTGGCTTTGACAGTCTGATATCGGCAGCTGTGAAGGTTCAAGCCGGCCATGGCGATGATAGATGAAAGACTGAACTTTAATCAGAATGGCGCCTGCAGCGTTTTCAGGGAGGTAAACAGGTTAATCAGTCAAGCCCTCCTTCCATCCTCTCCCTCATTCTTCCCTACTCTTTCCTCAGCACATGACCACTTCTGACACTGGCACGCCATTTGTCTATTTCCCATCAGCACCTCGTTCTGTTCCTTCCCTCCTCCACCACACGGCCCTCATTTTTTTTCCCCTACCCTGCATAACATCTCCGCAACCAGCCTGAGGAACAGACAAACCCCCCTCCTTTGCAACCCATACTATCACACTTATCCCACAATCACATGAAGGGGAACATCAAAGCGCTCAGTCAGCCCGTTTAATATCTCACACCATCAGCCACCATAAAACTATGAGGTGGGAGGAGAGAATTCAGAAAACCAAGGCTATTTATATGCACTTAGTTTTTTGCATTATTGCCCCTCCACTAGCCTGTATCCTGGGAGGTTGATAATCATGAGGAAGCAGATAAAGTGATCACATCATATCTTTAAAAAACCTACAAACAAACTGCTGAAATCAAATCCAGTGAGGCAAAGGCAGGAGAGAAAATAGTACAGGGAGCAGCCAAGTATTATCCATTGTTCCTGCCGTCCCATGAGCATATTTATTAAAATGGCCCTGTCTTACTGCCTCTCCAAGAAACAGCCAGGCCTACTGGCCTGCATAAACACTTGTGCAACATGTAGAACAGTGCCAAATTACTGTATGCCCTGCCACCGGACATTTTAAACAAGCTACAACTGTAAAAAGGAAACTAGGAACTGAGAATTCCCAAGAGTTTACAGTCCAAGCCACATTCTGTGTTTCCGTCATCCATCTCACACATATAAACCTCCCTCTCGCTCTCCCCCTCTCTCTCCCTGAGAAAAATAAACAATCAACTCTAACAAACCACTTTGGCCAGCCAAGTGTGAATCTTACAAAGCTTTAGCAGCTCCTGTGGAGAGAGGCCACATCCAATCTGGAAGAACCCACACCAGCTCTTCAAACCACACTGCATTTAGGCAGTTGTCGGGACTCTGGGAGCTAGATTATATTGTGTTGTTTGGGATCCCGAACCACAGACTTTGGTAAGCAATCAACAAGGGCCACCTCTCGCCAAGATAAACTTCACAGGCGGTTGCCACTCATTTATGGGTTGAGCTGCATCGTTGCTGTTGTGCATCACACTGGTCGCCGCCTCGCTAGTTTTTCTCTCCAGCCTCGGTAAGAGTGCAGATTGGGTTCAGAAAAAAAAAAATGCTCTTCATGTTCACATCTTTCCAGGATATTGCAAAAAGGCTGCTGGTTGTGCAACATGAGTTAGGAAACACACTTTACAGGAGGCCTTGAGGGGGAACAGGGGAGCGTATGCTTATTTGGGGACTGTATATACGCTTTATGTATATACACTCCTCAAGTGTATTAGTGTCATTAACTCCTCCTACCCACCTCCGCTTTGTCACAGAGAGAATTCAGGATGTTTAATGATGTGAGCATCCATGCTGTAGATTGAACTATATACACAAGCACCTCAGAGGGAGAAAAATGCTAATGAAGCTATTAATGATAGATCAGTGCATAACTCAACATGGCAGCAAGGGAGGAGGAGGACAAGTTCGGCAGCATCGTCTTTAAAAAAAAACCCAGCATGGGTAGAGAGCTGTGTGGGAGTTAAGAGAAAGGGGGTCTGAAAAGCGCCAGAAGACAGTCGCTCTGTTGGGGAATATGATCTGGATGGCTGGCTGGCTGGCTAACACACACATACACACCCACTCACACGCATGCACAAAGGGTAATGTGTGACTCTATAGATGTGACAAAATGCACACTTTTATGTACTCACATCCTCACTATCTTATAGAGTACATGCATTTGCACATCACAAGCCGAACTCCTGCAGGGTTAGAAGTCCCATGGGAGTTTACGCCATTTTATCCATTCCCAGGGGATTTAAAACAGTTGGAATATCAAATGAAACATCCAGTAGTGTGGTCTTCTATTACCACTGAATTAGTGTTTCCCACTCTCTGCACTACTAGCTGCCTCTTGTTTTTTTCCCCAAGGCCACCCGTCATTTCTTTGCATCAAGTACTCGTATGTTGTTCCTTTTCTTTGTTTTTGTCCCTCTCTCGCTCTCTCTCTCTCTTAAGGGAGTGGTGGACGGAGGAAGTTGGAGATCCAGTAAGGACACTTGCTTGCTCATGCATGACTTATGAAACAGTTTCCTGTGCGTCACATAAACTCACATACACCCACACAGGCAGAAACTAAGTTGATTTCATTTTGTCATATTTGCTGCAGAGCACTCGTTGCTGTAGGGCTTCATGACAGAGTGTCTTGTTATACAACGCCTGTTTTCTTAAATTTAATGTTTATAAAATGTGTTTCTCTATGTGACACATTTTAGCATTTTTGCTATTGTTATTCTTTTATTTATTGAAATCAAACTGCCGTTACAGGAACAGGTAGCAGTAATGTATTTATCTATCTATACTATACATTTTTGGGAAAACTCACAAGAATTTGTTGTATTATGAAATAGCCTGACAAATATATGGAATAATTCTGAGTTTGCCAGTGGGACAAGGTGCTGGACAGCAACATGCATTTGCCATATCCTGAAAAGTGGCCTGGAAATCTCAACGGTCTAATAACACATGGCAGAAGAAGCCTGTCAGAGTGGCAGGCCAGCTGAGAGTGATTTGGTGGGATGATGAGAAAAAGCAGGAGAGACACGGAGAGCGAGAAAGAGAAACAGACAGAGGAATACAAGGAGGTGGAAGGAGACAGTCATTAGCCTTGTTGTTCCATCTCTCTGTAGATCTGGATGAATTCGTCCTGACAGCAGAGGAGTGAATCAGACAACACCTCCGAACACATCTGCACACAAACACACACAGATGCATCTCCTGCAAGGAAAGCAGAGATAGCGGAGAGAGGGAGCAATTGAGAGTGTGAGTAAAAGTAAATAACCTGCTAGATGGAGTTAAGTAGGGACAGAAACTGACTCTGGAGTGCCTGAGAAAAACTATAAAACAGGGAAAAAGAGCAGAAAAAAAGGGAGAGACTGCAGATGAGGGACTAATCGATTTTGGGTTAAGAGGCAGAGTGAGTGGTGGACATGAAAAAAGAAGAGAAAGAGGGCAGGAGAGCATGAACAATGATGGAAATGGGGGAAAGCGTGAAAAGAGGTGAAGTGAAACAGAAAAAGAAAATAGAGAAAGAGGAAAAGAGGAAAAGAGAGCAATTTAATGGAGGGAGACAGAGAGAAAGACAAACCTTTGAAACAAGACTAAGGGAGCAGAGGAGGAAATGAACAGGAAGACAGAAACAGAGAGGGGGATACAAAAAAAATGAATGAAGATGGAGAGAGTGAGGAGAGATGAGAGGATGCCTTATTTTCCTTCATCTCAATTTGCACAAAACTTTCATTACCACCAATTTGGGCCGGGAGCCGTAGGCTGGACCATTAGGCGAGCCCAGCATCAATCAGCCTAATCTCCCTCCCAGGCTGCTAAATTACAGCGCCCAGTTGCTTATTAAAATTTGTCGCCCGTCTCCCAACACCCGGCCCTGCTGGAGATTAGAACTGGGCCCCCAGACAAATCTGTTCCAGAGACGAAGAAGAAGAGAAGGTGGAGAAGGAGGGGGTAGAAGAAGGTAGAAAGGAATAAGAGGGACAGTAGGAGGGGAAAAAAGAGAAATGTGCTTGCTGAGACAGAGCGGATCAGAGTGGGGGACGTTCATATGGTTTGATTTATACACTCCTGTAGATCAGGCGTGCACGCACACACACACACACACAGATGCTACCTCACCTTCTCTGCATTTCACCCTCATACATCCCATACATCCCAATACATCCAATATACACCCGCCTCCACATGCCCCCCAAATGCAGTTTTTCCAATCCTGTCAACACTCCCTACACCCCAAACACACACACA
>JAQNCA010000017.1:12408572-12439890 GCA_029783725.1 Acanthurus tractus | reverse complement strand
TTGGCTGCTCTCTGCCTCTGTCTCCTCTTTCAGCAGTCCACATGCCCCTTCTAATTCCTCATTGACCCAGAGAAAGGCTTCAGGATCATCCCTGTGTGTGAGCTGGGCAAGACAGGAAGCTGGCAGGCTCATATTGTCTGGATGAGGCTCTGTAGATGACTGCAACAAACTCTTCCGGAGAGCTCGATCCTTCCTTTGGGTGTGTACAGTTTTTGCAAAGTGCTGGTGGTGTTGCTGTTGGATGGTGACCTTGCTGACCAGCTAGACTCCTCCTGGATCTCTCAGCCTACAAAACAACACTTGATCCCTGCTTACTTTGGCCCACGTGCTGCAGGTTGGGTGGTAATACTGTAATATAACAAAAAGCAAGCTGAAAGGGGAAAAGGTTTCTGGCAGCAATGATTTAATATTCCTGTAGAAGACAACTACAGACGTGTCAACAAACCTGTGGCAAAATGCCTCCAAAGCCACCGACTGCTGAGCTCCTTTAAAGGGAGAGTTTTAAATGTCTGTTTGCATCTGGATTCATGTGTTAAGAAATTGCTCGAAATACGTCACACCACAATAACAGCATGCACGAACAATCACATTGCCAAAGACTAGGGTGTCTTTTCTGTTTCCCATTTTACAGACATTGCGTGAATGCAGCATTAAACTCTGAGCAAATCATCAGTGTGGCAACATCTCGGGTGGATGAGTTCACACAGTCACAATGTGTCTACATCCAGGGATAACAGAACCCCTGCAGTTAAGTGCAAAAAGGAATCATGAGAAACAGCTGAGCATTTATAATCTCTGCTCAAATAACACAATCAACGTTTTATTCCGTCTTTATGGGCTTAGAGTTGGATGAAGACATTTAGCTCTATATTGAAGGACAGTGTAATGATTCAGCATGACAATGCCATATAGTACAACTGAGCACATAATTGTTATTAACCAATACACATTCTGAGTAATAATTTATCTGAAGACATGCCTACCTTAGGCAGTAAGCACAGCCAATTAGACCATCTTAACACAAACAAACATAAATACACAATTGCTCATGAACACAGAAGTGCGTCGCGATAAAGTATGATATGAGTGTCAAGCCCTGCCATTATGAAGGCAATTGACAATAAAGCTCTCAATGCAGTCACAAAAATACTTGCCTTTATCATTCAATGAAGCAATTCTCTTCTACAAGACTCAATGGTGCTGTACTGATTCCTGCACAGCCTGCAGGCGAGAAACAATACTCAGGTGTTGAAATGTCTCTTTGCTACATTAAAATCAGTAAATATGTGCAATTACACACTGTGAGAGGTGAAGCTGAGCTGGAGAAGAAGAATAACTTTATTCTTTGATGAACACATAGAGGCTAGCGTGGTGCAACTAAATCTTAGTTACACAAAAACGGTGTAAGAGGCCACACCCTGAGCATGTCTCCCAGGCTCTGTGCACACACAACTCCTTCATCCTTCCTCCTTTTCCTATTGCTGCACATTTTCCAGTGCAGGAAAGACCCTATATCACAGTATATAATATATCAGCGACTACTGTCGTTAATTTCTTCTCTCTTTCCCATTCTCTTTCTCTCTCCTCAGGGGTTCCCAGTGGCTGTCCAGAGCACATGTGTTTTGGTTTACCTAGAGTGGAGCCCTATCTGAGCCGGGGCTGAGAGTAGACTGCAGGCTTTGTCTGTGGCACCATTAATCAACTGTCCTTTAACAAAAACAGAAACCCAGATGAGAGACAAAGGGAAGAGACGTGGGGGGTGGGCCCTTATTTAGGTAGAAAAAAAAGGCAGAGAGGGTAAGAAAGAAGGAAGGGAAAAGAGAGAGAGAGAGGGAAGGGGGGATGCTTGACCCAGATCCAGGCCTTCAATAAATCAAGCAGCAACAATAACAAGCAAAGTTTTCATGTGGCTTGACTGATTAATCAGGCTTTTTTTTTTACATAGGAGAAGAGGAAATCTTTTCTTCTTTTTCTGTCTTGTCTCTTGTCTCTGTCTCTTGTGTGAGATGGCAGAGAGTTATGTTGGGTGTTAATGTCTTAATGTTGCAAGGTCTTAGATTTCGAGGCCAGCATCTTTCATGTTTATTAAGAGTAAGGCCTTCACTTCATGGAGCAACAGGGCAATTTCAGTGAAGGCTTGCAGCGGCTATATTAATGAGAAACAGTGAGGTTGCTGGAAAGGTATGGATATGTGTATTCCTACATAACAAATAGGCATGCAGTTGATGAAGAGTGTAGGCATGCAGATGCAGGTTTCTTATCTAAGATATACCTAAACAAGTGCTGTTTTACACACATGCACATACCACACAATCTACACAGTGAGCCACAGGATGTAAAGCAGCCCTCTGAGACTCTTTGCAAGGTGCCGATCGATGGGCATTGAGTGTGGACAAGGAGGCCTCAGGATCGATAAGGGGCCATTACAGAGATGTGCCTACTGGGACCTGGGAGAGGAGGTGTGTGGGGGGGTGAATACATCTGGGCCCTTGATGCTGTCTTCTTTACCTTATTTGTGGGAGGTTTTACTCCATGTGAGCGCCAGGACACACATACACACAGCAGGAACGTGTTCATGTAGAAAGAGCTTTACGCACTGATTTTAAAGGAGAATATCACGAAATATACATGTGCTCACTCCCACACACACACACATACACACACACCAGCTAATTGGCAACTTAGGAGACCTGGTGCTGCACCATGAGTGCTCATCCTCTTCTCCTTCCCTTAATCTCTCCCTTTTCAGTGTCCTCATCTACAATCTCCTGTGAGTGGGAGATTCTTTCTGTCTCTCCAACTCACTTCTAAGACTGTCTCCCTCTCTCACCCCCCTTGCCTCTCCCCTGTGCACTGCAGTGTCACCATAGCTGCCTGTGCTGTGCTCTGTCAGTGGATCCTAACACTTTCTGTCAAACAGGCTGACCCGCTGAGGGAACTTCGGGTCTTGTTTTCATGCTGGTTTGCCTGTAGTTATTGTGTGCTGTTGTTCTGTACTTCACACATTTCCATCCAGCATTGTTGTGTGATAATGTATGTAAGATGTGATGTTGATTTTCCTTGAGATGCACACTGTATTTAAGAAAAATTCCCCCCTCTGGGACAATAAAATCTAACTAGCTAACTGTTACCCTTTTCTTGTCTTCCACTTCTTAGCTTATCTCAAAGATTTAATATTCTATTGTCTCACACATAAACGCACACAAACACGCACAGTCAGGGAAACAACGGCATTGCTACTTCCACAAAATGTCTGGCAGTGATATAATTCCCCACCACTTCCATTTTTACATGCTCTTGAGACGTCTGTGATCATTTTGCATGGTCCAGTGCAGCTGCACAGCTGAACTGGCTTGTGGGAAGGGACTCGGTTGATATGAGTGCAATGTAGCTTAAGGCAATGAATACAGCTCCAGCCATTGATGTCCTGTATTTCAATAAGCTGGGTTATATAAATGTGTTCCAGCCATACTGAAAGAAAACTTTTATTTGACTCACAAAATGCTATCATATATAAAAATTTGATTACCAAAAGATTAAACTTGAAATATAAACTCCAGCCTGTTAAAGTGCTAAACATTGTAACTTTGCCACACTTGCATATTTAGGTGCTTATCAAATGAACGAACACACAGATCAGCTAGTCAGGCAGGCAACTGAAACCAGTGAGGTAGACTGGGCTGGCTCTCGTGTCCACCAACATGCTAGGAAAAAAAGTAAAAAAGAAATTCATATTTAATCCTCGGAGAAAGAATTGGATGAGGAAAAGGGTCTCCTCCTCCTCTTCCTCCTCCTCCTCCTCCTCCTCTTTGCCTTCGCCCTCTTTTCTGCAGCCCATCTCCACCAGCACCGCCATTACAGACTGGATGAAAATAGTGCAGTTGGATGATGTTGTGGAGACGGAGAACTATTAAAAGTCAGGCAAATGCCTTTACCAGTGCTTATGAAATTGCATTGAGGTGCCATGTCGGCTCCTGCAAGTGCTGTCCAAAAAACCCTTCTGTGGCTGATCAAAAAGAACGTGCACATTCTGTGCACACACACACACTCACATTGATGCATACACAGTGTCTGGGCTCAGCCAGCAGTCCCTATTGGTTTGGAAGGCTATAGCAGGCTATAACAACTACAGCCTGGCCGGCCTGTTAGTAGTGGGCCCTCTGTTTCAGCAATCTGGGTTCTCTTTGCCTTTGGACAGGGACCAGGTCAGACTGCACAATACACCACTGTGTTTGCAAAGTGAGAGAGAAAGAGGAGAGAGAGAAACAGAGAAACTGCACACATGTGAGTCTCTGTGTGCACACATACATATAAATAGGTATGGGTGCACAAGCATGTATGCTTTTAGTATGTTTTGTTTGTGGGAATACTGCACATGTGTGTGAGCATGTGCATATGTGTGAATTATGACTGTTGGGCCCACCACACCCTCTCTCTCTCTTCCACACTGGATTGCAAGGTCTCCCTCCTATCTCCCAAATGTCCAACGTTACATCACCATCGCAACAGCCTTTTTGCTGCCTCAGCACAAACAACCATTTTGGGTCCCCTCACAGCAGTTTTCTTCCCCCAGGCAGCTTTAAATGGCATTGCTGGAAACCTCCAAGAGGTCGGTGCACCAGAGGTAACACACGTCACTGTCAGCTTGTAACAACACAGAGGAAAGCAAACATGTCAGTGTATGCAACCAGGACCACTACACGGAAAAACATAGGCCCACTCCGCTGATAGAGGGTGGGCCTGTGCCCCTTTAAGAGGCGCGGGCGGCACCTGTCCCTTTAAGATCTATTTCTCACAGCTTGTGGGTGCTGAGCTGAGCAGGCTAGCCTGAGCTGAGCTGCACTGTGCTGTGCATGTATGGTAACGGGGGGAACCGCACCGCCCAGCCTGCCAGCCCACCACAGGGAATTTGTTTATGTTTCCTTGCTGCCAAGTTCCTGTCAGGAGGCGCCCCAAAGAGGAACTGCAGACTACTCAGTACTGTTAGCTACGCCCTCTCGCCTAGAGTGGCTCTAGTTTTCTACGTACAATATTGGGTGGTGCTTTGTACTTTAATCCAGGGAGGTCTCTTCATCAATTTCAGCAGTCACACACACAGTTCAAACTCTCACTCTCTTGTTCCAAAACCAGCTTTTAGAGCAATGAACTTTATAAAACAAGTTCTAATAGAAAGCTTAATTTATGACTCCAAAATAGATTAACACCAATCTACTCAAAATACAGTACATAAAACAGCACAAAGGCATTGTTTCATTAGAGCAAAGCTTTACGAGTGGCACTTTGTTATGCTGTGGATTATGGGTATTGTAAAAACTGAGCACCACCACATAAAAACACAGTAAACTGGATTGGTAAACTCATGGGCATTAAGTCAAGCACTTTTGGGAAAAGAGCTAAATCTGAATTACTCTCCCTCTAATGCAAAAGGGCAAAGCATCCTGACTGCACACACAAATATTTTTTTGAATCATAACAAGAGTGCGATCTATTATTGCCAGTGAAACAATGGCTGCATCATGTCTGCACATTAATACAATGCCCCTGCTTGGCATGTGCATGTTAATTCTTGACTCATCTACTGCATATGAGCTCTTCTCTCAAGCAAGGTCAGCAAGTGCGTTACTCCCTATCTTGAGTGCTGTTGCCACCCGCAAGTTTGTCTCTGTGAAAAAAAGGAAAGAGCTGCTCACTTGCAGTTATGTCAAGGACACGAGCCGTTTGTCTTCATACCATGCACGTGTGATGTACAGTCAGTGTGTGTGTGCAGTAGGAGACAGGGAGATGTGCGTATGTGTGAGTGAGTGGAGGAAGGAAAGGTCAGACAAGGCCACAGAAAGGGGCGTGGGACCCAGGATGGTGAGACGGAGGAAGAGATAGAGAGAAAAAAGGGGAAGAACAAAAGATGGAAGCGTGGATGGAAAGATGTAGGCTGGGGTTGGGGGAGACTAGGTGAAAGCAAAAACAGGAAGCCATTTATGTCAGCTTGGATAGCGGGACAGCGCCCACTCCCTGTCACGTGCTGGCACATTTCACTGCTCTTTGACTGTACAGCCAGAAATTTTCCATTTACACACACAATAAGAAGTAAAGCAAAGACTGAGTGGATGAATGCACAGGGGAAAGGCGCTGGTTGCATTTCATTCAGTAAGATTCACGATGTCTTGTCAAAATTCTCAATTTAACTCAGAAATGGAGTGCACACCCACAATTGAAACTCAAGTCAACTGAACATCAGATTTGTAGAACACTTCTGCTATTCTGCTGATTGTGAGGAAGTAAGATGCCACTTTTTATTTTGTTATTCAAATGTTTTACAATAAATGAGCTCAGAAGCACAAAATGCCAGCTAAACTTGAAATGGTTTATTCAACTGTAACTCTCCAAATTTGGGCGCTTGTGTAAATCTGACAAATCAAACTGGTTTATCAGAAGGTGGAAGTTTGGGAAAGCCCTAGTGTGCAATTGAACAGTACCAAACACTAAATTCTATTTTTTTCAAAATGAAAGTGCAAAAAAAGTCATTAAAAAAAGAACTATTAGAGTTTCGGGAGAACTTGCATAGCCACAAAAAGGAAGACATTTTGGGGATATCAAAAGCTGCTAAAGCATGGTGGTAAGACAAAAAAGACAGAGTCTGGCTGAACAACAACGGTACTAAGCACTAATTATTCAGCTCCGTCCACCTTTGAAGTGGAATAAGAATTGCCATTACACAGGGACAACAGTGCATAAACAACACATTTCAACTTCCCTGAAGTTTCCATGTGTGGAGCTGGGAAAAAGCACAACACTGAAAAAAAAAACTCAGGAGTCCCATTCTAGACATAGGGAGAGGCAGCAGGCTCGGCAGCCACCACCGACCTACCGCACACAGAGTGTGAATCATTAAAGGCATGTGTTCCACATCAACTGCCTGGGCCGCTTTTCAGCCCATGTATGTATGAGACTGGGTTTAAATTATGACGGGAAAGGGAGGGTTAAATATCGCTTTACGTAGGGATGAGAACCCTAAACCCATAAACTCAGGAGACAGAGAGAAAGTAAAAGAGGGAGAGAAACTGGAACATGGCTGCATAAAAGTACCACATGTATCTTCTTCACTAGTCGAAAAAGCAAGAAATAAATAAGAAGCCAATGGAATAACATGTGATTTCCAAAAAGTGTGACATTTTATCATAAACAGATCAAGTGAATATAGTTTAATGACCTATAAACAACTAAAGGGAGAGCCAAACTGAACTGAAAACTGACCTACTTTAATTCTTACATGTTTTTCTGTTTGCCTTTGCCAGCTTCTAACCTCACAAAAGCTAGGACAACAGTGTTGGATAACTTTACCCAAGAGAAAAAAATCTAACAGTGAAGAAGACAAGAGAGGAGTGAAGAACTCTGACTTAAATACATAGAAGACCAGAGTTCCAGCCTACGTCTTGTCCATCAGATCATCTGTACGCCAAACTTGTTGCTAACACAAGACTGTCTGCCAGAGCACTTGTCGTCTTTGGTTACAACACATGGACGTCCTCTGTGGGTGGGAATATGTTTGTGCACAAAAACACACACCCACTTTGGCGTGGGCATCCAATAAATGAGGCGATTTTTCATTGGAGTCTGCATTCTTTTGGGTACTGGCTGGCATCTTGGTACGCATACCATTCTGTCTGCTTTCGCTCGGAGGCTGGTATGAAGGAAAGTGTTCGACTCTGGGAAGAGATAACCTTTCCTTAAGGCAAGAAAAGGACGGAAAGGACAGGACAGAACAGGACAGGACAGGACAGGACAGGACAGAACAAGACATGACATGGCAGGACAGGACAGGACAGGACAGGACAGGAAAGGAAAGGAAAACAGAAGTTTGTACAGGCCAAACAGGACAGGACAAACTAAGCCACATCCCTTGTACTGTGATTGGTTGAGAGGACTCTACCAACCTTTCCTGCAACTTCCTGCCAGTCATTGTTATGGCATCATTCTGCCAAACAAACATGAAATTAAATAAAGGGCAAGGACTGAATAAAACAAATACTGCATAACTATTCTTTCTGCTGCTCCAGTGCTTGCGGTCATCACATGACTCTGACTCAATAAATCAGTCTATATTCACAAATTGATGATCCAAGTTCCTTGAGCCAGTTTCTATTGATGAATGGCTGTTTTTGTTTGGTCTTTGTCGCTTGAACATGACAGAGCAAATCTCCCTGCTGCCAGCTCCAACTCTGATGCAACAGACCCAGGATTAGACTTGATCCTACCACTGGCGGCATGCAGGCCACAAGACAGAGTTCCTCCTCTAAACAGAGAGTTCGTCCATGCATGTGTGAAAATGAATCCACAGGTTTGAAAATACCTTAGCGCTACAAAGAAAAGAGTGACCTTTACAATGGCAGCAAAAAGCAGAAGGTATTACACAGGGTAAACACAAAGGTGCACATTCAATAGAACCACAAAGCCAATATGGCAGTCACATGATGAGGAACAATGCTATTGTGTAAAGAGCAAGATGGTGTTTGGTACCCACAGACGCAAGTGTGGAGCCTGGAGAAGTCCAATTACCCAGAGTTGACAGGAGCGACAAATTCGGGCTTACCCCAAAAACGTCAATCTCCCTGTCCTTGGCCAAGGAAATCTCCCCTTGAATCGATTGCAGCTCCTAAGCTCTGAGGAGAGAGAGACAGAAAGAGAGAGAAAGATATTTGAAACCAACAGCTTTGTGGTCCTTATCCACGTGCTGCAGACTCAGTGACTCCCTTGCTTCTCTGGCACAGAACTGCTTCACTACATGAAAACTCTTACAGTCTTTTTCCTTCCTCCACTCTCATACTCCCTGTAATCTCCCCCCGCCCTTCTCCAATAGATTGGACTTCCTCACTCGTTCCATTTGCGCCCCAGACATCATGTGAAAAGTGGAGTAAAACAGTGCCTTTGTGGTGTGTGAATTACCTGAGCCCTAGGCAGGCACAGTAGTGCTTATGGCCACAACTCAATTACAGCAATGTGAATCAGGTGGCGGCAATCCCCTCAGCCTGATGCACAAATAGGAACACAGGCGCCTTCATTGCCAAGACGGAGACAAATACAAAGTGTCATGTCTTGCAGAGAGACAACTAGGCTTGTGCTGCGTGGATGAATGGCTGCCGCAGACATGGATCTAGAGACACTAGATCCGTGTCTGCAGAACAATATGTGCGAACAATGTCATTTTCTTTATGCAGGTTGCTAAAACAAGTGTTTACCAATATGAATGGTTGCAGGTCTAAATAAATATGGTCACATTGTACTTTAGAGCTCTAATAAATGCTACCCTATTTTGTAGTGGAAAGCATGGAAAATGTATTGTGGGACAGTTTTAAACCAAAAACAACGGGATGAAAATTACAGGACAGTTTGCAAATGTTAAAAGGCACTTTGTTGGATTTTGTGGATTTAAGACAAATGCCAAACGGCACAATCGTGGTCAATACTATTTGAATAGAAAAATGGCTTGTGTCAAAAGCACTCAAGAGTAGTGAGTTTATTCTGTATTTCTGTTTGGGGAGAAAACAGAGGCCATCTCTTTTTAGCATATCCTGGCTGCAGGATCATTCCAGTTCCCATAAAATGTTGAGCGGTGGACCAGGGTTTTTACCAAAAGCATGTTCAAAAGAAACCAATGGCATTTCAAAACAACAGACAAGACATAACAGATGCAAAGCCAACATCTTTGCCAAATGGTGTTGCTGATCCTAAAATAATCAGAATTTGAGACGTATGCATTACAAACACATCATGTACGGAATATTTGCACTGTCTAATACCATAAAACCTTTCAGTGTGTGGACACTTACACTATGAACACCTAAATTACAAAATCACATATTGCCCTAAAACATGTATTATCTTGAATTGTGAGATGGTTTGTTCTTCAATTTTTAAAGCAGGCTGGAAGAAAAAATATATAGTTATACAACTTAAAATATAACATACTGCATAATCAACACCACAACCTATAGCCTAGAAAGGTGCTACATAGTTGAATTAAATCTCGTTGACATTATAAGTACACAACACTGAGTAGAAATTAACATTTTAAAATTCACAGATGTGTGTTGTGGCACTCCTGTTGACACTGGCATGAATGGCTGTTAATTATAGTGTAACCAGATGTATCAGTGTCAGCTTGCCAAAGTTAGAAAACTACACAGTGACTCAATCTTTCTTTATTGAGCTCTGAGTTTTATGGTCCATTTTGTTGCAGATATAAGGAAAGCCAACCAAAATGTAGAGCTGTGGACCAGGATTTTCCTGATGCACCCTCTTTTGTTTACAATTGCTATGCCTTTGAATTTAATTTGAAGTATTTATAATGATACTAATTTCAGAAGTTAATGGTGGCTTTACATCAGATCTATCCTGCATTTAGTCAAAGGCAAAATGACATTAAATACAAGTGTTGCTTTCCTTTAAGTCGGGCACTGCCACAATGGTTTTGGCATTATTGTTGATGCAAACCAACACACGCCCGTTGAGGCTCCATGTCACCACCACACTGGTCAGCTTCTCAGCAAGGCGTGTGCCGAAAGGAAGGGCTCTGAGTTGAGCAAGCTGGATTGCATCTTCCAGTCAGCATTGATAAAGTAACAGGTAGCTATGATGTAACATTAGCTTACGTTCGTAAGAGTTGTCAAACACTGGGAGGTCAGACCTTGCTTGTCTGCTCTGGCTTGTAAGATTTAAGCTTGCTCTTCTTCCCCAAACTGTTTTTAAGCCCATTCAGTAACAGTAGCTCTAAATAACAGTAAGTACTCAGGCTCAAAATATTGAATATGCTCTCTGAATTATGAACTCTACACCACACTAACTGGCAGAATATCGGTCCAGTTATTTGTTACACAAACTGGGTGATGGCCTAAAGCTGGTGCTAGGTATCATGATCATCAGATATTTGCGTCGTTACATATGGATTAGAACCTTTTAAGACACAGCAGCCCGGCACACATCATTGTACTCTACGACTACTAACCTGGCAAAAGTCGCACAAGTAACATTTGACCTTGTTGCCTTTCTAGAGGAAATATTCTAATGCTGAATGTTGTTTAGTAAAGCTGATAGGAAAGTGTGTGGGTGTAGGTAACTAAACCCACATGTAAATGGTCAAAAATATTGTCAGTAGTAAACCAACTAACATGTCTAAACATTAACATCCTTATTCTGGTGCACCGTTTTGCATGTAACATGTTAAACTTAACACTGTTTATAGCATTTAGCTGCAACCTACAAGCCTCCTACATGTTTATGTTAATTAGATGCTGACGACACTTTTCATTGTAAAACTCTGACTCTGTGCTGCTTCCGTTTGTATCATTCAAACTTGACAATCAGCCAATCAGCCAGCTTATGCTGAAATCTAGAATGACTCCTCATTTCAATTCGTCTTTTCACGTGCTCTCACTTCCTGTTTTTGTATCTGAATGGTGTCTAAAATTGTTTATTTCTACTAGTGCACTATACCAAATTTAGATAAAAGGGCAGGTGGGATGAAATGAGGACAGTTAATGTGCATGTTCGTAAGTGCTTGTGTGGGTGTGTGTGCATGTGTGGGCCTAAAGCCTATACACTGATGAGAGTGGACAGGAGTAGCCTGGGGTAATCACGTCATTATCCTTGTTGATGGGTGAAAGCAAGTAACTGCAAACACTCACCTTCCTCTATCAGAGTCACACACACACACAAAAGGAGAGGAGGGGACCCTGCAAGAAAAGTCCATCTGCTTTAAAAATGAAACTGGATTTACTGCAGGTAGAAGGTCTCAAACACTCAAGGACCCACTACCTCACCAAGTGGAGAGCCTGGAACGATAATACGGCACAGTCACCCGATCCTCAATGTACAGCCTAGCATCGTCAACTGGGACTGGGATTTGGGTTGATCAAATGCTGTGGTTAAAAAGGTTTGATGGGAGGAGGTCCGGTTCTCAAATGAAATAATTCATCGGATGTGGGACATTTACTTACTCGTTGTGACAGCAGCACCCCTCCTTTGCTGCTCAGTGCAAATGTGAAAAAAAAATTGAGTGCAGGTACAACCAGCAGTCTCCAAGCGCAAGGTTACTTAGAAATGACAGCCCTGCAGTGAGAATCATGAGCTCACATTTAAACAGACACAATGTGTTGTTTTAACTCGCTTGGTCCTATAAAATTCCACCGGCCGCGTTCCTGCACGCGCACACATTCACACAATATAAAACTCTCTCCTTGAGGCTCTGACTCTCAGCGGTGGAAACCCCCTTCAGTCACACATAGATCACATAACCTTTCTTGACATCGGAGGACAGCACTCCCAATGGAAAGATGCAGATTCACACACGCTGAGTGCCGGCCAAGGCTCCAGACTGCCATTGTCCTTCAGAGTCATCCAAACAAAACAATGAAGAGGGTCACGCAAGGCCCCCTGTGGAATGGTAAATAACCGGAGAGACTGAGAGGGAGAGTCAAAGAGGAAGAAACAGAGAGGGAGAGAGAGAGTGAGAGAGGAAGTGAGAGAGATTCAAAGAGACTAATCCACTGACAATGACTGCGTTATATGGAACACCAAGGGCAAAATATGATCATCTAGGGGCAGGTGAATTCCACTAATGTTCAATCATTCAAAAAGAATCTGACACTGCCTGAATGGAAAA
Organism: Acanthurus tractus; assembly: GCA_029783725.1. NCBI lineage: Eukaryota > Metazoa > Chordata > Actinopteri > Acanthuriformes > Acanthuridae > Acanthurus > Acanthurus tractus. Next base: position 12,427,235 of record JAQNCA010000017.1, on the reverse strand, counting down.
TACGTCAGCTGCATGATTTGGAGAGCCAAAACAGCCATGTAAAGAATTTAAATTATCTCACCTCTAGGTATAAGGAATTATAGTTATTATAACACATGGTGACAACACATCCATTCAACTTTGAGTTTTATAACAATATTTTACATGCCAAAATAGAATAACAGTAATTTACATCTCATACAGTGCAGGAGGCAGTAGTTCTTTATGTGTCCAATCATCTGGTTGAGTGTTGCTTTTGTTAAACCATGCACAGGCAGAAAAAGGGGGGTGAAATCTGAGCGATATCAAAGGCTTAGATAGCAGTGATGTTAATCATTCATTAGTGCTGAGTGACCCTTAATCATAAAACCATCTTTGTTGTCATTATTCATCTGGCGTAAAACGCTAGCCTGTTAATTCAGACTCAGGATGTTGACAATAGGCGGTCTACAAAGGGCTTGGAAGGCACAGTCTCCCTCCCAACTGGTCTTTCATATGCTAATGGGGGAACTGTTTTGGGTTTACTGGCCTGGTTGGAAATGATTTAGGGCGACACCGGTGCTCTGAGCCTTTATGTTAAGGCTGGCCGCGGGGGCTCATATATCACCCTGATCATTAATCAATTAGCGTCTCCCAGCCACCTGTCGGACACATCGTTGCACAAAACATTCCTGCCCTTGGGCAGTTGCTAGACGATGATCATCAGTAGCACCACTATTACGTTCCAAAACCCTCGACACCCTTCCCCCCACTCCTCTTTATGGTAATACCCTGATGGATTACATAATCACACCCAAACACTGGCCGCAATGAAAAGGGCTCCCCTCCAAGAGAAGCAAATATGAGTGGAAACTGCCATGGTGGGTTTTTTTTATGGGTCTTCCCCTCCCAACTCAACTGAACAGTAAGTTTTTTAACATGCATTTGCCCTCCGCTGACACACACAGAAAAGACGAGGCAGAGAGGAATTGATGCCGACCTTGAAGGAGAATCGATTAGCTGACGGCTATTCAAAAGTGCTGAATGAACACCAACGCTATGTCCTCCATTGTTTTAAATGCACCTGCCTCCACTGGTGTATTGATGGTCGTTTAGTATTGATAACGTGTCACAGTAGCCAAATACGTGTAAGATGGAAAGGTTTAAACTATCAGCACCTCAGTGACATTAGAGTAAGTCCAGAGAAGTGATTTTGTTCAGACTAGATGAACCTCTTGCAGACTTGAAGAAAGTCAACTAAAAAAAAAGCAAAATCACTAAAACAAACACATAGTGGCTTTCTGACCAACTGTTCATTCATCACACACTCCCCACACTTACAATCACAAAAGTTTTTTAAAACTTCCACTTTAGAAAACTAAAGGGAAAAGAGAGGTTGCAACAAGTTGTGTAATTTTTTTTATGGTCTTGGTTGTTTTAAAACTCCATCAAGTTTTGTTATCTCATGAAGCCACTTGAGGCCCTGTGCGGTGGCAGCGACAGCGATTGAAAAACTCCTTAAAGGTTTCCGTTTAACAACTGCCCTCTGCCCAGCAGCCACAAATAGGTTTTTTCTGGAGATTTGTATGTAAATTTTTAACTTCCACGCAAAGGCCCTTGCTGCCACTAGACAATCTCTTTTTCTCAGCCTTGCTTCCCTGACAATACCCAACACCCACCACCCTCCCATCCAACCCCTCAAAAACCCTTCACATTTTCACACTTTTTTGTTATTTGGAACTAATTCTTAAAAGCAGCTGAAGAGATAAGTGGCACTAAAATTAGAGTCTAATCCGCCAACCCTCAATATGGGGACATGGAGAAAGTAGATTTGTCAAGCCTTGATTTAGCAGTATTCTTTCATTATAAAAGTAGCACTCTTCACGCAGCTTAGCAATGCAAAATGGCTCAATCAGTCTCATGTGGAACATTTAAGTGGGGTGGGGGAAGAGGATGGAGTAAAGGCCTATCTGTGAACCCAGACAACTTGGCATCAAGCTGGTACCATTATTGTGTTGCCAGCATTGTTTTTCCCTACCTGGGCTGCACTCTTCAACTCATAGGGTTCCCCCTTGAAAATGACATTCGCCATCCACTTCTAAAGGCTGCAAACAGAAGAGCTGCTTCACTGGGGTATTGTAGAGAATCTGGGCCACTGTGTTGGGTGTTTCAAGTGTGCAACACTGGGCTGGGCACTGGAGACTTGGAGTTTTTCTTTTCTTTTTCGTCTTTTAAATCCAACCAGCTCAGGCAAGAAGCCAGCTACAGACATTATCAGGTGGATTTTCAAAAGAAGAAAAGCTCCTCTGCGATTCTTTATACTGCCAGTGGGAAAAAAAGCTGAACAGAAACCCTATCCAGCACAGATACTGCGTGTGTGTGCACACACATTTATAGTCTGCTGTACTTGATATTTCAACCAAATTCATTTCTTCCAGAAGATTATTCCCATGATAATCTCTCTCCCCTTCTTTTATTCACTTATCTTTTCAGTAAGGTCCTAAAAACTGGCAGCGATATTAAAAGTGCAAAGGTCAAACGTAAAGCTGAGAACATGGAGTAAAAAGCATATCTGTTCTGCCTCAGTTTATCTAATCACATTCACAACATAAATGTATTTCTGAGGCCACAAGGCCAAAAAAAAAGAAATTTATGGAAATCTGGAGGGGGACGAAACCTCACACTTGACTGCAGACAAGGAAAGTGCAGAGTTGTGCTGTCTGCTATCTGTTGGTAGACAAGCAGTGTTGGAGAAAAAAACTATTGGCTGAGCAAGATAAAGGCTATCCACAGGGAACAGAGGTTGAGAGAAGACAGAGGAGGGTGATGGGTGATAGGGCAAAAGCTTGACCTCTCAGGGTCAATAGGTGATTAGTAACATTTATCATACCTAGGCAAGCTGCTAAATGAGAAGCTAGGCAGCCTCTCTGAAGAATTCACCCACATTTCTATGTCAAAGTCTAAGGCTGGGCCCACTACTAGCAACCAGATGCCCTGTGTTTATGACAGAGACAAATATTGGAATCCCTAAGTGGAAAAATATGCCATACTGGCCCACAGCAGCAGCAGTGAAACGTTACATCATTTTGACGACTTAATGAGTACAGCCTGGATCACATCAGAAGTTTAAATACCTGCCAATGCCAATATAAAAGCTTGTATTTCATGCTTCATGAGAAATGCTAAAAAATAAGTTTCATTCGATAGGAAAACAATGGTGGGAGGATGAAGGGGCTGCGGTTGTGGCTGAGGGGGAGGCAAGCAGCGCTGTCCATGTCCTGATGAAAGCCATGCAAGGTATCTGAACATGGGGAATCCATGAAGCCACAGCCCAGCCACACTGACATTCACATGAAGGAAACGACAAAGGCGCAATTGAGTGCGGGGACCAGATTTGGCAAAGACTTCTCAGAAAACACTCCACCCCCAGGGGACTGCCTGACAGTGGCTCTCTGAAAAGGCACGGCATCTCTGCATTGTTTTGGTGCTCTGGATGAGTGGACTAGAGATGGAGTGGGTATCCTGGGCCGGAGACCAATTGAGAATGAAGTTACGCTGCATGTGGAGGAGGACGATTAGGGCACACTCACGCAACAGACATCCATCAAAGTGGAGATGACACATAATTTCACAAATAAAACAAACATAGCCTTTTTGTTGGCCAATTCATTACTTGCGCATGGGAAGAAACCCCACAATGAGACTACTAAAAGTGAAATCCACAAACAAAACACCAATTCGACATGGCATCCCATTTATATATCCCACACCTCCAACGCACAGAGAAGATTGACAGCTCTTTGTAACAAACACAAGCCAAGACTCTTGGGCACTTTCTCCAACTGAGCACTGAAGCCTTTGGACGATCAGAATGCAATAAAAAGTGATTTTTTACTTTCACCTTTTATAAAATTTACAGCCTGAAAATCAGCACTTCTTAATCCACAGTTTTAAAAAGTACTGCTGTCAAAGCATATCACACAGTGGAAGATGTTAGCAGGCACTAAAAAAAACTGATGAGATGTTTTCGAATGAAACGACTCAAGGATCGGAATCCATGAAGATGATGGAGTTTTATTAAGTGAGAGTATCATGGAAGGGAGAATAAATTTAATCCAGGGGAAAATCCACATCAACAACTTAAAGCTGAACTAATATTAATAATTTCAACTAACAGTCTCATAGCATGCCGCTCTCTTCCCATTTCAGAACAGTTTAGCATGTTGTATCAAAATGTGTGTATTGTTTTCAGTTCCTTTTTGTTCAAAACAGTTAGATATTAGAATTTCCCAGCATTCAGTATTTGTAGGTAAAATGTGTCTCTGATTCAAGTGATAGCAGAAAATAAAATTTATCTTTACTTCTTAACACCCACTGGGTGGCAGAACTAGTTGGACAGCAGAGTCTGGCACTTATATGACCTATGTTACAGTTTAGCATTGTTAATAACAGCGTGAGCCTCAGCCTTGATTGAGAAAGAGGAATTTCCTTTGCTTCAACAGTTTATACTGCGGGCAACAAAAGCACGTCATTTACAACAAAATCGGCTACCAAAGTCTATTGTGGGAATATTTTGCCTATACAGCCAACACTGATGGTGAAGACACGCATACAAGATGTAGCCTGTAACATTATACAACAGGTGCTAGAAAAATTGTGTCATGCAAGAAAGAACACACTTCAAAATTTGACAAGCACCCCAACTGGCAGAGATCAAGACCTCTTTAAGGCTAAAAGATGACAGGGTAGCAAATACGATTGCTGGCTAGCCAGCTGGTAGGGTGTAATGAGCTTCTACATTATACAAGACATGTACCATAGCTTAGTGTATCAATATCCGAATTTACCTGCATCCTAAAAAACACGAAAAGCATAAAAAACATTAGAACCAAATAAAACAGTTCTAGATTAAAATTTGCCATGTGTGTGAAATTAAAATGTAACAGATAAGATTTCGTTTTAAATATATTATGTTTCATGGCTTTGTAACAGCATGTGTCCATGTGTCATACCATTTGCCTCTTTTATAATTAGAGTTTAGTTGAAACTACAAGCCAGCCTATTATAACCATCAACTGACCTAAAAGCACCTCAAAGATGACAAGATTGGGTTGTAGTGAATTGATATCTTCTGAGTTTCAAATTTAACTTAAGTTTCCAGTGTCATGATGTTACACTTTGTACAGGTTATCATGGTTAAAATTTAGTTTATTGTGACAACATGACTAGAGAACAATAAAGACAGACAAAGGCTGTTATATTTAAGATGAATAATACTTTAAACCTACCTCTAATTTACCTGTGTGTTTGGGAGATTTATGTGGATTTAAGCATGCATAAGAAAGAGTTTATATAATGATGGCCATGTCACAGTCAGGCTGTAAAATTCTTCTTGACCTGTGCATGTAAGTGACATTTCACAAACTTTTGCATCTTTACATTTAAAACAATTTTACCCTTCCATCTGCAACTTTTTATTGCTCCTTCAGTGTTCAGATGATGAAAAAAGGCACACCTGTTTTTGATTTGTTATTTAATAAGCCAGATGACCTGTAACAGTAAACTAAACAAATAAATCATTACATAGACATTTTCATATTCTTATACTGGTTCTGAAACAGATTTTCATCACCACTGTCATTCAAGTGAATACTAAATGTTGAACAAGCTATAAGTTATTAACACCTAACTTAACACAATAGTTTTACACTAAAGACATCCCTAAAATATTAGGGAATAGCATTTTAACATGTACATAAGTGTAACAATGGGCAGCGCTCCAAGTGCTCTGCAAACTGTTTCACCTAATTTTTCACACTCGTACATCCAACACCGACCATATTTGCTGATGAACTATTCAGGTCAACTCTCTGTATGGAGAGCTATAGAGGGACAGCGTAGTTTCAGAAAAAAGACAGAAGGAGAGCAACTGCAATCACTGTCGATGTCTGAACAGAGTTTTCTCACAGCCAAAATTTTTAAAGCAGAGAAAGCCTGAGGGTCTGTTATAACAAAACAATGGTTTGGTTGAAATCTGTCCCAGCAATTTTTAATGATATTAGTTTCATCTGCACTTTTTCCTGCCAAGTCAAGTCAAAAAATCTGCAGGTAGATATCTTCCAGATATACTCTCCAATTTCACTGTCATACAGCTGGTATTCAACAGACATCTAGAGAAATGAATATACCTACAGCAGAAAAACTCTCTGTAATATCTCTAGTCTATTTATAAGATTATACAATACAATCTCTGAGTCAAGTCCACATCCTTAATTGTGGCAGAAATCCCTATGTTGACTGAGTTTTTGTTGACAAAGGAGGCCAGTGTTTGCTAGCTGCAAGAAATCTGTCACAAGAAACCAGCACAAACCAGCCACGACAGTTACATAATATTCACAAAGAAACTAATAGCAATACATAAACTTATTGGTATCAATTAACATAGCTGTGGCTTTAAGAATAAAATTAGAAAGACACCAGTTAGGTTATCAGTGTGGTATGTAGTTGTACTGATGTAAAAGTTCTCAACTGATTGTCCTCATGTAGCCTCAACCATTCTGTCTTCGATTTTTTGTTACACTAAAAAAACAGCTTGTGGCTGCTTAAACTAGGTGTGTCCCCGGCTGATCTGCAGGATAGGGATTGAGGCCATCAAGCCTTTTTTGATGGATTATATAAGGCTATATCTCTTTCCGATCCTTTGTTCATCATAATCCATTGTGCTTCTTAAAACACTGGAACCTGTTCCTTAAGGCACGTTGCAACTGAGTGAACTGCAAGGCAGCATGAACAAATAAATAGTAGCCAGGAGTTCCAATTAATATTTTCCAGACAGACAGCCAGCCTTGGCAAACCAAGCCACTTTTGGTTTAAAGAAAAGATTGTTTTGCTCTATTTCAGTGCTAGTTTGCTGGAGGACACTGCCAGTTATTTTCATGATGAACAGATTTATCATTTAGATTATAAAATGTCAAAATAAAAAATACCCATTACAGTTTCCCAGAGCTGAACGTGATGTCTTTAAGTTACATCTTTTCCCTCACCAACTTTCCAAAACCCAAAGACCCTTTATCATTATAAATGATGAAGAAAAGCAACAAATTGTAACTCTGAATGAACTGGAGCTGGTAAATGTTTGGCATTTTGCTTGTAAAATGACTGAACTTATTTATCAATTACCACAAATAGTTAGCAATGAATTTTCTTTCCATAATAACTGAAAATTTAACTAATTGTTAGAGCTGTAAGTGAGTTTGATGCTGAGGATAAAGAGATCTTACCCTTCTGCCACCAACCTGCGTATGTTTTTTCAGTGGACACCAAAACAATTCAGCCTACAAACTCTAAGAGAAAACTATCAAAGAATAATAGTGTGTTGGGTTGTTCTCTTAATGCAAAGTGACTCAGTATAATGCTTCTAAGTATTTCAGATTCTACTCAGAACATACATTCCTGAGTGTTACTGTGGATATAAAAGGCATGATTGTGACTCGTAAGAAGGCGTGAAGTTGCACAATCAGTGACTAAGAAAACTAGAAATGGCTGATGTGAAAAATGAGCAGTTCTGCAGAAATCAAACAGGAACATGATGCAGAGCGGTGCAAGAAAGCCTCCTGAAACATAGTCAATGCATTTCACACGCACAGGCCCTGAAACAACACGCTCGGGGCTTCCACCTTCATTTAGATGAAAATGGACCTCCTCTAGAGGAAATAAAGCCATTTTTAACTCGCCCTCTCTCTACGTGATGGCCTCCTGTAATGTGCCCAGTCAATGGACTGTAGGTTTATTCAACTGCAGGCAGCCCACAGCAGTGACATAAATAATGTAGGGCAGCTCACATGAAACCCTAATCACCATTGTGCTGTCACCCAACAGAGAAGATTGCTTGTTTAATTTACTGCGCTGCATCTGTCTCAGTTCTGCCCAATTTAGTTTCACAATTTCAATGGGCAAGCACTCCAGGTATTTATCAATTTACTTTTCACCCATTGTCGTGAATCAATAAGAATGCATTGTTCCTGTATCTAAGTCTGTGTGATGTGTGTGCACATGTATGTGGGAACATGTTATGGTGTGTATCTATGCCACGAAGAACAAACAAGAAAGCTGCAGCTTGTGAAACAACAAAAGCTGGCATAGAAGAAGCCATCAACACTCAATAACCAGGGCTCATTATTGGCCATCTACAACGTACTTCATTACATTACTATTCCATTAGCATGCACACATTTGCATATTCCAGTCACCTCTTTATAGAGGCTGTTGATCATAAATGGCAGCCATATGCTGCCTGGTGTGCCATATTACAGAATTATTACTGCGACACAGAAAGCCAAGAAAAATGGAAATTATGTTGACATGAAATGAAGTGCAAAACCAATCAAAGAATCTCTCCTGATAGAGTCTCACAGTCTCACTAACTGAATGAAAATCATTCACAGCCAAGAGTTGTTATTTCTTGCTGAGAAACATCTGAGATTTTTGCTGGGTGATTTTCTGAGAAATTTTCTGAGCAGAAAACATGCACTGTACAAGCGGTTTATTTATGCATCAGCAACCTATATAAAGCATTTATTTAGCTTTTATAGGATCAAGACATGAGAGATTAATTAGTGCTATATAAGCCTACAGAAAGGTAAAATGTAATTAGCTTGTGATCGTCTTTTGCTGCACTGTTTCTGGAGGGGAATTTTGGCTTGAGGTCCACTGCTGCAGCTGCACACACAGAAATCCTGTCATCTCACAGGCTCTGTACCGGAACGTTTCAGCTTGACAGTGATTTGGTGTGATGGCTCTTATGCACTGTGATGACTGCACATGGAGACAGAATAAGTAGCAGCGGCTGACTAGCTACATTGACTTGGCGGGCACAAGCCAAGGGAGCACGGCATTGTGATAACGATGCTATGAGCTGAGCCACTTAAGACTGGCTAGCTCTTTCAGCTAGCAGCAGCAAGTGTGGTATCATCTTTGTTCAGGACCATTATCTCTCCGCTGTGGTGTTCACTTCACATTGATAAATGTGACCTAGCAACTCGAGCTAATGTGCTAGCAGCTGCAACCACAGCAGCTGGGTAATACACTGCTAACTGTCACATACGCCCACACAGGAGGCACAATAGAGAGGATTTGTTCCACTGAAATCTGTGTTAAGAAGCTTTGGTTTGTGTAGTGAAACTGGACTAGCAGCTGCTCAGGACTCTCACGTGTAAGTGTCTTAATTAGAAAGATTAGATTTTCAATGATAAAGAGAAGTCCAGCAGACAAGTGACCGTTAAAGCTTTGTACAGATTCTTGTTGTAACTTGTGGTAGGTTTGTTTGATATTTGTATTTTTATTTAAGTCAGGTCTTTTAGTTAAAAAAAACCATTTTTTGGCTGAAGCTCATCCGATGTAAGTCTTTGAGGTTTTTCTCTGTTTTTTATTACTGTAAACTGAAAATATTTAGGTTTTGGATTGTTGGTCAAAACAAAACAGGACATCTGAAGTGATTAACTTAAGGCTCTGGGAAGGATAGACATATTCACTAAACTAAACTACACAAATAAGAAACTCATTCTAAAAATAATCTGCAGATTAAACAATGTGGAAAACAAATGTTAATTACAGCTGTAATTTATAGCCATTAGGTGTGATGAGTCTAACCTTTAAGTCCATTTGGATATCAAACTTTCAAATCACTCTAAAAGATTAAGAATAAAATTATATCAGTGTCAACAAAGTCAATAAGAAAATGGAAGGTTTTGTTCTTGTGGACAACCAACTACAAATCACTGCAATGTCAAAACTGACTGCAGACACGCACTAGGCACAGAGCTGGACTGATTTTATCAAGGAGCGTTTAAGGACAGACTGGCTGGTCAGACATCTCTGTAAGTGACACCGGCTATCTGGCTAGCTGTCTGACTCATGGCAGCAGAGGGTTAACCTGGCAGCTCGGCTGTACAGTGCAGCTCTAAAAGGAATATTAACAGCATGTCCCTCAGTGCAGACTGAGACAGAGCAACAGGAAAAAGGAGGACGGAGAGAAAAGGAGAGATGGAGAAAAGGCAAGCAGCACAGGGGTGGGTGTGCGAATCCAATTTCCAGTGACAGTTTGCTCAGGATCACTGTTTCAGTGAAAGAACATATCATCTGTCAAAGTTAATGCCAGTGTCCTGGGGAAAATGAAGGAAAATAGAATGGAGACCATTCATTAAGAAGGTGGGGGATGGGGGTGTGTCAAAGCCACCGGTCTGCTCCACTGTCTCCACGGGAAAATAAATATACACACAAGCCATTATTTGTGCACTTACGAGGTGGTGGTGTAGCCACGATCAAGGTCCTCATGCTACAGAGATAATATTAGCGCACATGACTGAAGAAGAATCTGTGGGCAGCACAAAGCTATCACTGGGAACGGCTAGGTTGGCCTGGCTGCCTGGTAGGACGGCTGGCAGACTAGCTAACAGGCCTGGCCAGTCTGTCTCTCACTTAGAGCTGTAGATGTACTCAGTGGAAGCAATTGATACCATTGTTTTATAGAGAGGAGGGTGGAGGGGGATTAGGAACCAACAATAGGGCTCTTTCACTGGAAATGTCAGCCGTCACGCCGGGGGACTGTCCGACTGGGCAGAGACACTTTCGTAAAAAGCCAAGGTACAAAATGAGTGTGGAAAATAGTATGAAACCCTGTGACGAGGGCAATGAAACAGTGTGACATGGGCCAGAACATTCACATGCCAAGTGGTAGAAATGCAATCTCAAACAAGGGACAGCAGGCTACGGGAAACTTTTCAACGCAGATCATGTGAGAACGAGTCAAACAGAAACATAAGGCTTTCAATTTATTTTGTTTTGTGTGCGTGTATCGAAGATCATCTTGTCTGAAACAGGAAAAAAAGCAACTACTCTACAGATATACGCGTTAATGATTTCAAGGTCTACCAAAACAATCCGTATCTTGAAACACATTCCCAATCAATAACCAGGATAATAGGTTATATGGGTCTTTAGCTCAGCCTCATTAGGAAAAAAGGAGACAAACGTGGCCTGATTCTTCAGGCAAATTAACATAGTGAGGAACCTAAAATATCACAACCGATGATCCGTTCTGGGACATGAGACTATGCAAGAGAGAGATACAAAGTTCTCTCTCTGAGTGCTTTGATAACCCCACTGGCCTTGGACCTCTTTGAAAATCTCACTCTGAAGACTTGAGGTGAATATAAAGAGCAAGCTAAAGTGAGGTACCCTGCCGCTTTAAGACTGGGATGAAACCAAGTTATTCTACCACTCTGACCTAATTGCTCTCTCGCTCTCCCGACATGAACACTGGGAGCTGTGCACTCTGACACGTAAAGATTATTTAATACCATCAAAGCCATAAAAAGAGGAATAAAAGGAGGCGGTGTGAAACAGGGGGATAGTTAACCCTTGTGAGGCTTGCATGGCCGGGTAGTCCAGTAAGCTAGGTGGAAAAACAATCAGTATGCAAAAGCAGGCCTGTCCAACTGCTGCCGGCCGACATGAGTGCAGCGCTCACATCCCAACATCACAGCAGCTCCAGAACTCCCCCTCCAAAAAAAAAATCCCACTCGGCTTCGGATACACTCTCCTGGTATCGGCTCCCACCCTTCTTTTCTCCTGCTTTTCCCACACTCGCCCCAGTCCCTAAGGCAATGACTACGTCATTGGGCACCACAGCCAAACCACTGTAATATCCCAATTTATTTCTACTTATTCTGACGGAGTCGGAGCCCGTTTCATTTGGGTCAAGGCTGATTTTATTAGTGCAAAGCTATACTGCTTGTTCCACTGAATTCCATTCGTAAATGTAACTTTTTTCTCTATTAGGCCAACCTAAATTCTTCTCAATGGCATTATCAGTACATTAGTAAACAAACACATGCAGGCTACACCTATTAACAAACCCTGAAAATCAAGTTCATTGTTTTTTTTCCTATACAGTTAGTGAAAGAAATTCTGCAGTGTGCTTTTTCACCAAAATTGCTTCCTGCTCCACGAACCAAGCTATTAGTTGTGAAAACATGATACCATTTTAAATTAAAATTAGCACAAATACGCAGGTTTTTTTAACATGAGAAAGCATGCTGAAAGTTGGTGACCGACTCCTTGCAATTGCTGTCAGTTTTTTCTGTTTTTTTTTATGTGTCATGTTTGACATCATAAATGCCCCAGAGGACAGGGAACAGTAGAAAGCAGCACAAAGGCCAGAGACAATGTTACAGTAGTTACTTTAATATATCTATAATTTCAGTCTTTCTTTCAAGTTCATCGCCAACGGAAAGATGTCCACAGTGTCTTTCACAGTGCCAACAACTTGTCTCTTTGTTTCCTCTTCCCCTTGATTCAGGAGAAGCTGTCTTACCTCGCTGTCTTGCATCTTGCACACACAAAGTCCCTGTTGTATGTTTTTCTCAGACAGCTTAGGAGCAATAAATAATGTTTAAGGTCAACACGTGTCTCAGCATTGCACCAGAAACAGGGTGAAAATTAGCATGTCCACCAGGGTGTCATGTGTGCATCACTGCCAATCACAGTGCCCATAAATACCCCTGACTACTGCACAGTCATTTGAATCAGGAATGAATGCTGATTGCACCCATTCCCACTGCAGAAAAAAGACAGACGTTAGTGCAATTTTTGTCAGGTATGAAAGGGGTTATCACAGTCCCAGAGTGGAGCTGGGTAGTGGTGTTTACTGTCGGCCTGGGTGACATATTCAGGGTGTCCTGCCATTGTGGGGAGCATGTTGCATTTGTCATTGCCCAATGAGTTTGTGCTGCACAGCCACAGTCTTGTGAGTCAGCCTGACTTGTCAACAACAGGGGAGCAGGCTGCTGTTTTGGGGCTGCGTGTAGACCACTACAGACAAAACCAAACTAAACCATCTGACACACTGAAGCAATTTTCAGAGAAAGCTTGTTCTACTGGCAAATTCAGCCAGAGAGTATACCTCTGAAATCTTCTCTCAAAATATATGCACCCTCCTCTGCTAAATCAGCATCTTCACCTCTCACCACTGGCAGTTTCTGTAGGGTGCAGTCTTGTGACTGAGATCAAAACAATTAGCTTGATTCACATTTTGTTAGACTATCAAGCTGTTCGATGACACCATCTATAAAGTCTTGTGGTGCAGAAAGACACTGCACCTACTCTCTAATGCAAGACAATCAAATTGAAAAACAAATTTCAAATCTGAACATACAAAGTCATTGCTAGTTTTACACATTGTCTCCATAGAGTAGTTTAAGAAAATCTAACTGAAGAAGGAGCAGTACCTATTGTTGCAAAAATGTTTTCAAATGTGTACAATTTAACAAAGCTTTTAAGAGTCATTGCCTTTCATCTTGTATAGTCATTTGTTCCATAAACGAGCAACTGAAACTGTTATCAAAAGTGACAAAAAAACTGTCAGAGCCAGGAGCCACTGACTCACCACTACAGTGTTTTAAAGTACAAAGACGACAAAATTTCCTCTCCAGTGTCACTCACACTTGACTTTACAATCTGCAGAGGAAGGAGAGGGACACAGTGAGGGGGTGGGGGATGTGCGGGGACAAAGTGAGTTTGCCACTGTCTCAGCAATGATGACACATATAGTGCCATGTGAAAGCAAGTGTGTGAAGCCTTAAACTGGCACTGCTCAAACGAGCAGAGAACCAACTTCCCGTTTGCGATGTCAGACAGGGCTAACAGCACCACAAAAAACTCTCAAAAAACTCTCACCTTGTGTTGTGTAAAAGGACAACACTGAAATTTTGGACTGTAAAACTGTAAAAGAGGTTAGACATAATGAGGAATAACGCCCAATTTCAATGTTCTTCTGCCTTGAACACCGGGTACTATTGCAGGAAACAATGCTAATCTTTTTATTTCTGCAGAAAGTAGGTGCAGCAGGAATGCATTACATATAATGAGGATGGCATAATCAGATAACGGAAAATTAGTTATTATATCAAACTAAATTGCATTGGAAATAATAAGTAATGAGATTATAGTTACAGAGTCATGGATGATTAGACTTTTGAATATGTCTTTGAAATACATTCTCAGTGTTGTTAATGGTGAACTGTTTTTTTTAATGGTTTTTCTTGAAAAACTGCATTAAATCCCTTTTTCCTTATATCCTAAATAAGGGGTGCACATTTTGAGAAAGTGAGTTACGAAAGCAAAGTCATCAATGTGGCCTTAAACAAAAAAGAATTGACAGACCAACTGTAAATCTCAGAACGGCTTAAATTTGCATTGAAAATGATTTGCGACATTTCAAGGGGAAAAGAAACATCCGTAACAAGCCCAAATTTTTGTTTTTCGTTTTAACAAATTGCATGTAATTTGTGTTTAGTCACTGGCATCATTTTAAAGTAATTTGACTCAAGCAGACAGATTAAGAAAAAACATGTCATCAGAGCTGCTGTGAGGATTTCTTCAAACCTTTCTCATTAGGTTCTGAGGGTTAAGTTATGAGATTCACTTAACATCATTCCTTTAAGATAACTTTACTCTTTTCACTGAGAATGTAACTACACATTTATAAATTCAGTGATGGATGTAATGTGGGCTCAAGTATCACAGGATGGCCAGACAGCCTGAAACTGTCACAACAAATATCTGTAACTTATTATTAAAATTATTATCATAAAGACAGTTTTGTGGGCCTGTAAACAACGATACATTAAGCTCAAGCCTTCCCAATAACAGTGATGAAACATATTCACCTGTGAATCACACCAAGAGACAAGGTGACAGGGTGGGAAAACCCTCAGACACAACAAATTTTCCACTAAGTGGCTCGACCTCTAAATCATCTTTCTCTGAATGTCACAGGTTGTCACAGGAAAGGGCACCCTCTCCTACCAGTCTCATCCTGCAAGAAAATCAGCCTGCACTGCCATTTCTGCATATCAAAGTTGAGTGAGGCATCATAAATCTATGCTATCATAAAATATAATCTAACGCATCATGCCCTGCCAAATGCTTAAAATGCAAACATTACTTAAATTAAAAGGAAGCACTTAGAAAGTACTTGTTAAAGCCTTAAATAGAGGGTAATGAGCACTGTAATCAGTGGTTTTACATGACAACATTTTATAGATAGCATTGCAGGTTTCTGATGCTGCAGGGTATGAAAGTCAAATGTTATAACACGGTACTGACATTTAATTTGCAGGGATCCAGACACCTAAAATTGCCACATTATCCTGACAGGGGTTAATCAGGGGTGTTAACAAATTGGGGGAGAAATCTGTCAGTTACCAATGTTTTTTGTTTTTTTTGGTTGTTCTTTTTTTAGAGCTTCACTTAGAGCTTCACAGAAGAATGCGAGAATGTGTGTTTTTGGTCATCAAGCTTCCTGCTCAGCATTAGAGCACATCAAAAGAATGCAGGCTGTGGTTGCCCCTCTGTGAGCTATGCCTGTTCATCCACATACAGCACGCCAAGGAGAGGAAGTGGGCTCTGATGTGATCGGCATAAACACAGAAGTACAGTATGCACTCCAGCAAAGTTCACTTCAAGCCCAAAGCAGCCTACAACAACGCAACACTGGCAAAAATTTTGCAAATGCACGGTGTCACAAAATACATATTTCTCCACATTCCTTTGCCTTGACGCTGCGAAAACAAACCGAAGTGGGTACAGACGCCCAGACACACCACATAGCACGTTTTAACTCCATATATCGGTACTTTCCTAAAGTGTTGAGATAGGTGTATAGCAAGTTGCCTCTGCTAATTGACTTTGGAAAACTGTCAGCGCTGAAATATGCCTCAAAAGCCTCTTACAAGCTAACTTACACCGGGAAGCAGAGCAGCGTTAGCTTTGCATGCTAGCTGCCCTAACAGACGTCGTATCCAGTGAATATAATGTCGTCTGGACGAAAACAATTGTAGTTTATTTTCGACCATGCTCGTGCTTTGCTAACGTTAGCAATGAATTAGCAACTTGATAGGAGTTTGGACTTTGGTTATACAGTCCTGCTATTTCTGACAATGAACAAAAACCTGTCACACTCGTGTATCATTCGTAGCCATGCATGACGCATTCAAAATCTTACTGGTCAAACAGTTTTAACAATGTACCCGGTTAACCTCCTACAGAGAGCTGGACGCATGCTGTCAAACGCTGACAGCCTTGTCAATGACAAGTGGATGGTAATACCTGGGACCTGTTGACTCCTCCTCCCGGTCCCCTCGGGCTGCTGCTGCTGGTGGTGGAAGTTCAGCCGCGCAGCTGTATGTTCTCCGCGATGGTTACTCTTTTCAAAGTTTTCTGCCGACTCTCAAATCTGCAAACGGTGGCTCTCACGGGCGCCGAGTGACATTGGCCCCCCCACCTCCCTCCACCCCCGCCCTCAGCAAACCGCAGGAAAGAGACGGCGAGCTGCTTTTTTTTTTTCACAGAGCAGGCAAGTTTGGCACGGCTCGCGCGCAGGCAACCATGGCAGTCACGTTCTCTGGCTGTGAAATCCAAAACCAGCCGTGACACCGCCCCTTTCCTTTCCTGGGGGCCAGTCCTCAAAAGTGGACGTCCTGCTCTCTCCAGATGTGCTCAGTACTCTGCTAAAATGATGAAAAAACAATATTTTTTTTCTTCAGCATTCAACTATAGCGTTTTTTTTTTTAAAGCTAAGGGGGTGCAAGAAGCGCTTTTCACTTCTGTGAAGAAGTCGTGCAAGTTTCACAACTATTATCAGTAAAAAATAAAAACATGGTCATAGTTGTCTTTTCATAGTGTTGAAAAAAATCACTGGCTCGTTAAAAGGAGTGACATGCATTTTCATATTACAGCTGTTGAAGGTGGAGCTAATTTTAGCTATTTCACAAACTGATAATACATAGTTATAATATAATATGAATTGATCACGTTTTGTGTCTTTGCGTCTTGTTTTTAATCTGAAAGTCCAAACTTTAACAGTCATATAATAAGTATACAATTTCCTTTTTTCTCCAGAACTTTTCAGCATCATATAGCGAACACTCAAGTATAGTATAAATATCAAAACTACAGCTTTGAGTACTGTCTAAAATGAACAAAAGTCCCTTTTCTATTCTCAGCCTGGCAGCCAAAGATGCAGTTTCCTGAGTTGCAAAAGAACTAACTTTGTGCACAACCTTTAATGTGCGGTTAAAGACTGTTATCTCCAGTGAATTTGTGATTACGTAACTTGTTATATTTTAAAAGTAATGCAACCAAACACAAGTTTGCAACAGAGAGTGTAGCAAGCCAAAGGAAAACACAGTTAAATATAATACTAGTTTTACTCAAGCCTCAAAATGTGTGGAATTTTGGCAAAAACAAAGATGAACAAGAATTTTACTTTTGCAAAGAAAATAAGTAATGCTTTATTCTGAATAAAGGAATTACAATTATGAATTTATTATACAACCACTGAAATAAATATTGCAATAAACATCTGATGGGTTCGCCCCCAAACTACATCTTTCATCAATCATGCATGATAGAGGCTCTGGAGCAACATCCCATAGAAAACCTAGTTTTAATTACTGTACTTTTTTTCTTTTTTGTTTTAAGAAGGTCAGGATAAATTGTCAACTCCATATTGGCACAGCGGGACCTCTAAGATACAGGAGAATTTTTAAATTTTATTCAATTGTATAAAAGTTTAAACAATCTGGCCCGTCCTACATTGCGTGACTGTGCCTCCCTGTCCTGCTGAGAACACCATTAAAGGCTCTAAAATATCTTCCATCGCAGATCGTACTGTACCCTTTTGTCACACTGCATTTGGGCAGTCAGCTTCTTCTGTTAAATCCACCACTCAGACGAAGTCTCTGCCAGATCACATAAAGAGCTGCAGCTCTTTTTATATTTAAAGCCAAATTATACATTTGTCTAAATGTAACTCAACTTTGTGCTTACAAACTCTGCATTTTACTGTATACTTGCTGGGTTTCAAATGTATAACCTACACATAAATAGTGATGTGCATGTTTTTAAATGAGACTGTATGTAAAAATAAGCTGGCTGCTTCAATTTATATGACAGTAAAAAGCTCTTTAAAAAATACACAAATTCATAGAAAGGTCTTTGCAAGCCAAAGTGGTTTTGTGTAACATGTTGTAATCTATACATAAATATTTTTACCTCTGAAAAAACTAATTGTTACTGGCAAGTGGTTAAGTGAGCTCTAGTAACCTGTCATTTATATTTTGCTTATTTTTTACACATTGTTGAAAGCCTCAACAGAATGGCTTTGTGTGTTTGTGTACGTGTATGTGAGTACGTGTGGGTCACCTTAGCAAAATGCGCACCTGCAAGCACCTTTTGTTTCGAGCGGGTACTACCACAAAAGCAGTTTTAAGCACTGTGCCAACATCTGTGGACAGATGTTGTCAGCGTGACATGCTATAGAAGTGCCAGATGCAGTCCTGAAACTTCACAAGTGTCTAAGGTTTGGATAGGCCAACTTTTCTCCTGTATTAACATTGATGTATATATGTATGATTTGCTGAAGTGCTCACACATTTGATACATAGAATGTATATTATGAATAATGGTTAGTTGTGAATGTAAAATGGGTCATTACTGGCAAAAGATAAATGATCACTTGTTTGGCAGGAGTATAAATGTATGCGTGTGTCTTTGTGCTGACAGACAATATGTGAGCATCACACCATGTAAGATGCAGTTACAACGCTTAACCTGAGATCTAAGCAAAGGCTGAGTTTGTGGATG
>JAQNCA010000017.1:12392599-12408472 GCA_029783725.1 Acanthurus tractus | reverse complement strand
TATGTGAGCATCACACCATGTAAGATGCAGTTACAACGCTTAACCTGAGATCTAAGCAAAGGCTGAGTTTGTGGATGGTTGTGGTCAGACTCATTAGTACTGAGTAATTTAATATGTATGTAATAAATGTAATAATGGTTACTGAGAACACATGCATGCAGCATGTTGACGGACGTTTCAGTTGGTGTCATCCCATTGCAAACAGTTAGTAAATTGAAAACATAAGCAATGGACTAATCTGTAAGTAAAATAGTTTTTTGCAGAATTATTGTCCCCAAGTATGCTCAAAGTGTGCATGCAGTAGTAGGTGGAAAGAAGTGCATGCATCTGTGTGCATGTTTGCGTGAGAGTTCTGTGCCAGGGGAAAGCACAGATTGTCTTCTGTCTCTCAGACACGACTGCTACACTCAATAGCTTTCTGCCCCAGAAAGCAAAGTTTTGTGACACATGGTGGATGTGAACCCCCTTGTCCCATATGATTGGACAAAAGGCCACAAGACAGCTAGTGACACACTTTGCCTCCTTGTTACCTTCTCAGTAGCTTTTCATTTCTTTCCTAGAAGCACCGACACTGCTACAGAGACAGTATGAGCGACAGTATCCTCCTTGTGTCCCCTGCTGCCTTTAGGGCTTTCTTATACAAAGGCTCTGAGTGGCACTAAGATGTGACAGTTGTCACACATCACCACACAAGTGAGGAATGCAGGGCTGGGGGGGTTGGTTGTGACATGGGACACACAGGCATGCAAGTAACTGTGGACTAAGGGAGTCGTGAAATGCACAAAGTATGTACTGGTGGAAGTAGCTGCTGTCATAGCAGAATTGTGAAAGAGATGAAACTGTCTTATTACACTGCCTCATGACTGGTGAAACTGGGGCCCAGCATGCGTGGGTTGAGCATATGTTCTAGTACACTGGCTGGGCTCACCCCTCATTCACTCAACTGCAGTGTGGGGATTTGTTTTGTCTTGCGTTATGTTTCCTCTACATATCTCTAGGTTGGATAGTAAGGCCTCTGGGGTCCCCTCAGCCCAGCTGCATCCTCCACTTGTAGCCAGGTTTACACTGGAAGTTACTGGAGTTGAATCTTAATGGCTTTCCAGTCTCACATAGCTCCCCTCTACTCTGAGATGCAGATATAGACTGCATTTCAGCATGTACTGTACAGTCTATGTACATGTCAAGCATGGTGAATAGACATGTGATGTATGTTCCATTTAATGCTTTACCAAGCCTCTCTGTATGCAAGCAAACCCTCAGAATGCGAAGCCTGACATAGTGGCTTGTAAGGCACATGTATTAGCTTGATGTTTATTGTACAGTGACAGAAAATCTAAGTTTGGACATGCTTCAAAGATCCAAGCTACTGAATGCTGCTTTCTACAGTTTCTTTCAAGGAGCAGCTAACAGTGATAGACAATGTTAACACTGACATGATGGATTACGTCAAGCATGCATACAGAACATGTATTTTGGTAAGTAGAACATTCAACACTATCTTGAGGTCATTAATAGAATAGGAAAACAAACTAATTTATACAGACTACATAAAAATCAGCTTATTTGTCTAGATTGTAATCTATTGTTATCTTTTTTCTTATGGATAGTTGAATTTGATAAATTAATTGACTCGGGTAAAAAGGAATAAAATCATTCTTAAATAGTTTGCACATCAGATGATGTGTTGTAAGGAGACATTGCTTTACTTTGAGAGAATAGTTTGACAATTGAGTAAGCAAGCTTAAGCAAGCTTGTTTGATATTAATACCACTTGAATGTGTGTGAGTCAAAGGTCCAGTGTGCACAATTTAGTGGCACCTGGTGGTAAAGTTGCAGACTGCAGCTGTATAGCCAGTGACTGGTTTGTCCATTCTGGCCTACAGTAGAAAAATGGCATTGCAACATGGTGGACTGCTTAAAAGAGGGCCTGCTCCCTCTGTAGATATAAAAGAATCATTCTAGTGTAATAGAAACATGATGATTTCTATTTTCAGGTGACTATACCCTAATGATTTAATGTCTTTTGTGGGCCTTTTGGTTGAAACTAGAGCTTGGAGTTGATTAGCTTCGCTTAGCATGGAAACAGGTGCAAACAGTTGGTCTGGCTCTATCCAACTGTAATTAAATTTGTGTGCTAGTATGCTGATGCTAACTAAAGCATTAACTAATCATTATGTTATATTTAGTTTTTTACAAAAAAGTCTGACAATCACTAAATTACCTAATCAATCTCTGATGCTTGAAGAGGCACAAGATCAGAAGTTCCCAGCAGCTGCTTTGATCCTGTGATCCCCTCATATGAAAACCATAACATAAAATCCTTGTCGATGGTCATTGTTATAGGACTGTGGTGGAGTGTCTGTCTCATGTTTCATTTTACAAGACACCTGGTGAGCCCCATAGCAGGTGCTCGGTTTCCGCTTCTAAACGCCGGGTGCCTATTTACTGTCCAGCGTGAATGTCCAGAGCTATTTCCAAAGTGTGGTAACATTAGCCAGCCTGATCAATGCTTCCACCCCCAGCATGGGGCCACATACCACATGTCACGGTCTGGTTCACATAAAAAAAGAGAGGGTGGCAGAGAAGCAGGGGGCCCCTCCTCTGCATACGGTGTCGCCCACACCCAAGAGAAACATTTCCAGTTCCCCAAAAGTCAGCGGACAATTACAGTAGGACATCTAAATGCATTGAGGGCAACACAAGAGCCTATCGGCCCAATGTCAGTAAGCTATACCTTTCCTGGGTACACATTTGGAGATGATCTGAGACCTGGTGTCAGAGAGAGAACCGTGAAGGTGCCAAGGCTTTGTGGTAAATCACCATCCACAAACTCCTTTGACTTTTTATGCGTCCAGCCTGCTGCTGCCTCCTTAAAACCACATATTTATTTGGAACTCCCAGCAGCCAGCCATTCATCACTCTGTGACGCTCCTTTATTAGCTTGTCACCCATAAAGGAGTGTAATGGTTAAACCGTCATGCAGCCACCATAGAAAGCACTGCATGGCGAGGCTGAGGGCTGCACAATTGTTCTTAATAAAAGGATAAATCACAATAATATGGAGATATCACACCACTTGTATGCCGAAAAGTATCTACCCTGCCAGTAGTTGAATGTGCCACCCGTGTCTGTAAATGTGTCTGAACAGGAGTGCTGAAAAGCTACATAGCTCTCATATTGGTTGGGTTTATGGCGCTAGGTTGTGAAGCATAAAGAAGAAATGAGCGAGGGGGAAGAAAGAGAGCACAGATGAGATTATATCAGCCGCATGGAAACAGTTAGCCAAGCTCCAAAGCCTCCTTTGAACTACAAATGGCTGTTAAGAAACAGCTTTCACTCAGAACACATTCGAATAACATGCCACCAACATGTAAGAGGACACACTAACACACTTCCACGCACAGACACACAAACATCACTGGCGCAGCCACACACAGGGACAGCCCTGCAAACCCACCTACATCCCTCCCTAATCTCACCTGCAAAAGAGAAAAGCCATTATACAGTTTAATTTTCTCTTTCTCATTTTTTCCCCTCCTGGCAAAAAAAAAAAAGATGATTTTTCAAACCTCTGACAGCCGAGCCTTTCGCAGGATTTAGTCCATCTGAAAACATGTGGTAAGCCTTGTGGAATGTTTCAAATGATTCCCAGATGTGGGCCGCAGACAGGTTTAACCCATTCTTTTCCCGCTCGGCGGCAGGGAGGAGGTATAAAGGAGGCCTTCGCCGGGAGAAAGTCTGAGCAATATCAAAAAACTTTTATCCCTCTCCGTCGATTTTTGTTACTTTCAAAGCATTAGGGCTCACTGAACTGTGGCTTAATGTAATTTGCCGTAAAGCTAAAAATGGAAGTCCTCTTATGCTGCATTACCCAAGAATAAAGAATGCGAGAGCGCTGCTTTTTCCAGATGACTCAGCAATTGCACGAACCTGGCAAAGTTAAGGAAAACACCTTTATTTGAGACAATTCATTTTCCCGACATGGTAAACTTCTCTGTGCATTGCTCAGCGTACTGTCTCTCGGATTCCTTCCTCTGCAAAGAAACTTGTAACAAAGCAGAACATTTCTCGTGCATCAGCTCCGAAACAATGTCACTTAGTGCATTTAATATGGTCTGCTGAGCTTTGTCAATGCCATGAAGAAGTGCGAGACAAAAGCTTACTTAATGCCTCACTTCTTCAAACTTCATCATCATTGTTTACATGGTGTGATTAGGCCAGGGCTCAAAATGAGGTTACTGGATTGTTTTATGAAGGACACTTTTATAACACTCCCAAAGATGGCGGTTCTGATGAGATAGGGAGGGAGGTAACAGAAGAGCTAAACTACTAAACGGGGTGGAGAGAGTGAGCTGCTTGATATCCTATGAGCAACAAACTCAAGTGACCCCATTCCCTGTTCTCCCTCTCTATCTTCCCTCAGCTCAGCTCTTCCCTCCCCACTGCCTTTTTCTCCCCTTCTTTCCCTCTCTCCTTCCCTCCATACTTCCCCCTTTCTCGGCCAGCCAAGCCAACTGTGAAGCAGTTGTCCAACACGCACGTCAGACTGCCAGCCTGCATGTTGGACTGAGTCCCATTATACGCAATCATAACAGACAGAAAGGGTACATCCAGACAACTGATAGAATTGCACTAAAATTGAGGGCAGAGGAGAGTGGCAGGCAGTCACTCTGGCAGCGGGTTGGTGAGCAAGCAAAGAAAGACAGAGGAGCAGTCAGAAAGAGAGAGATAGAAAAAAAATGGTTTTGTTCTATGAGGCTCTTAGCAGGATACCATAGGCCATATGAGGCCAGAGCAGGCTGGGAAAGATTGTTACTGCTTTGAGCTTCCACATGTGAATGCACCGCAAAACCCCCTCTCCCTTTTTCGCTTCCCTCCCACAAGCCTCCCCAAGGAAAGACCAGTGTTTTAAAAGAAGCACAAACAACTACAAACTCCAAATTCTGCTTTTTATTTCTGAGGGGGAATCAAGCGTGCCTTTGCTCCCTTAGCTGTGCTGTGTTGCAAGTGGCCCGATGCTCTGTTGCTCAGTTCACCCGTTAAGACGGAACAAGTTCTTAGGGCTGGATTCCAGACGGGAATAAGAAAAATGGGTCTTATTTGTGTACTTTGTATTGCCACCTATTTCAATCAAAAGTGTGCACTTAAATTGCCATGTTAAAAGAGGGAGAATTTGAATGAGAAAGAACTTAACAAAGTGTGCTAGACTTAAAAAAAACTGAGACCATAATCACTGTGATTTCAGGTCCAAAGTAAATTGCAAAACATAGTTTAATATTTTGGAAAATTCACAAGAGATTTTTAAGAAGATCAATGCCACTCTCAGTCCATGCATCAAGTAGGAAGCTAAAGCTTGATGTTATTAGCTTAGCATAGGGGCTGGACACATGGGGGAAGAGGCAGCCTAGCTTACCTCAAAGTACAAAATACACCTATTTGCAACTCCAAATCTTACAAAAAAAAAAAATTCTTTTTGTGCAATCAGCATAGTCCATACTCCTGCAGTCACTGTGAGTTTACCAGGCAACCAGCAGAGACGGCTAACCCAGCCGTCAGCCACAATGAGCTTATTTTCTGTTAGTGTAGCATTTTAACAACAAGATATCATTTGCCAAATACTGAATTTTAGAGGTGATACTAAACTGATTTTTAGACTTTGAGAAAGTTAGGCTGGCTGTTTCTCTCTGCTTTCAGTATTCAAGCTAAGCTCAACTAACCTTCTCCTGCCTCTAGTTTCATATTTGTCATGCACACATGTCAGTAGCATTGATCTACTTGTGTAACTGTCAGAATTTGAATATTTTGTAAAGAAAAAAATGGAACTTTATCTCTTATGGCATGAAGCCAAACAAACATGTTTCATGTGACATGACATGGATGAAACATCCTTTCCAAACTAACCACCTGGCAGCCTCCATCTGCACAGGGCCTCTATACCCACATATAGGGTTATGTATCACCCCCTCCCTGTCTCCTTCCCTTTGCGTCTTTCATTTTGGATCATCAGGGTGCCAGTCGCCAACATGTTCCCCTTCCCAGCATCTCATCAGAGGAAACCCAGAGAGTATGTCCCTTTAATTAGACCGCCCGTGAAAATAATGGTGCATTAATGACATTTCTATGGGGGCCAATGAGCTGGAACAACAGAGGAAAGACTAAATCACAAATCAATTCCAACAAATGTAATTAAGGCTTAATTAGCCTCCAGGGTGTCACTGGAATGCCATGGAGGGGATGATGTGGAGGAAGAGAGAACAAGAGAGGGGAAGTGAAAGAGAAATTTAGAGAAAGTGAGATCGTCATGGGTCATGAATACGATGTCCGCCCTTTAACTTACCTCATGTAGTACAATCATAAAACATACTACGTTTATTGTGTATCATGCTTGGATATCGTAACATTACTTAGTTCTCTCTGTGCTTTGATTAAAAGTCGTAAGAATGCTTGTATGCCAAATGTGTGGCTCTTGGCACGTGCCTTGGCGGTTTTAAAGGGGAGGGCTGATTTAAAGGCAACACTTCCAGTGTGGAGCCACACAGCCAGTGCTGGGTAGAGAAGTGCTAATTCTCTATAAAAACAGCAGCATGTACGGTTAAGCCCAGCAACATTCTGGTGTTAAAAAGAAAGGAAGGGGGAGAGAAAAAAACAACAGAGAGAGGGAAAAAAAAAAGAAATGCAAAACCGCAGGGAGGCTTGGAGAGGACTGGCCTGCCTCACTGGATGCCAGATCACACAAACACAGACTCTCGCGCCAATAAATGAGCTTCATAAACTGCAATTAAAACCCTGGGCACTAATTTAGTGGAAATGGCAGCCTGTAAAAAGCAAAGAGTGTTAGGGAAAGGAGGAGAGGAAGAAGAAAGGGATTTAAGTGGAAAAGTGGAAGTTTCTGGACTTAAACAGATTTTTCTTTCTCTTTTTTTCATCCCTTGCATTAATGCAAAACATACCATGCTTATACTTTTTCCTGGCTTGTACCACACACATGCAAAAACACAGACACAGTCAGTTACTCACTTTAATGCAGGGGAGCTTAAGCTCTACACACAACTGAACACACACAGATTGTGGATTTTTATGTTTAATAGCTCTAATAAACTGCATAAAGTAACTAGGAAAAAGTCACCTGAAGATATTTTTTCTCCCTCTCTGCTTTCCTCTTTTACTAAAAAAACACACATGTTCACTTCGTACACATCCACACCCTCTGAAGCCTCCACCAACAGCCACCCAGGACGGCAGGCAGGCAGGCAGGCAGGCAGGCAGGCAGGCAGGTCTGTCATATCAGAGGTGTTGGGGGGTGAACTGGACACGGCTGATGGGAGACATCTGCCCTGGCTGCCTGCCTGTCATGGTCAAAGACTATAGAATGAGGTGCCAGCATTGTGTTAAAGCAGCTCACACACACACACATATGCACAAAAAACATACAGTGTGCCTGGAGACAAAGCGCCCACTCCATAAACACATCTTACTCCCGCCAGCCAGCAGGCAGCACAGCAGCAAACCTTCAAGTGACACACTTGATATGCTCGTCAGGTCTGTGTGTACATTACAGCGAGCACGGCTGTAATTGGGAATGAGTGGTCATGTCATGTGACGCAGAGCAACTCTGTTAGATAATGTTGTAAATGCCTTCGGTCGCTGCGGTGCAGAGTGTCGGTTGAACATCATAGGCTGAAAAACAGTGTGACTGCTGCAGCCACTGCCTGTGAATTCCATGTAAAACCAGCGGTGGCTATTCCTTCACACAGGATGGGTGGATTCAGAATCTCTTCCTGGTTAAGATTACTGCTGAGTATCGTCTGACCTTGAGCTGGCTCGTCTTCCCCGCCTTTAAGACTGATCATAAGCTGGAGCTTTAAATGTTATTAATGGAACTTGCACAGTCAACTCCTTCAAATGTCAGGAAAATGGCAAATACCACAGTAATGTCAATAAGAATGCTCACATATCAAACCTGTAGCCACAGAAACAAAAGCTAAAAACAGTGTAGTGTGCTTTTATAAATGTCAAACACTTATGTGCAAGAATTCTGCAAAGCCCCAAACGCACACTAGTGGTCTCATCCCTGCATTATCCCTGCACGCATACATAACAACTAAATAAGCAATGCCCTGTGCTATGTTGCCTTTTTTAATTGCTTATTGATTGCTGTGTCATGCTGTGATGAAAACAGGGGAAACAATGGAGGAAAACCTGGAAGTGATGAGAACTGAGGCGTGTAATGCATGGCTGAGCGGGAGTCTGTCTTGGAGGGGGTTGCGCATAAAAGTAAACTCTGCTGGAGATAAAGCTCTGCACTGGCTCACAGAGGGGGTTCCAGTTTGAAAAGCAAGAACCATAATTTTTTGGTGTATTACAGGCTTTATTGTAAAATCTATAACAAAGAAAAAAAAGAAGAGAACTACACTGATAAGTAGACTTGTCCTCAGTTGCCATTCTGGGCATCAAGCAGTTTCTCTCTGCATGAGAGAAAAACAACATGAGCTTGGCGACGGATGTTTGAGGTTTAGGCTTCTATCTCTTTTTGGGTTTCCTGTGTAAGTCACCATTACACTAATGTGCCCTCGATGACTCTCAGTCACACATAGTTTAAATGAAATGCAGAGTTCAGGTTACCTTTAGAAGTAAAAACAAAACCAAGATACCCAAGGATCCACAATTTTATTTATATATATCAAATTAGCAGGACTCCACTTGTTATGAGCAAAATCTAAGTAAATCTAAAGTCTGCGTTTAAGGAGTAAATTTGATCAGATCATGTACTTTAAGCGAGCAACTACTCCTGCTGTTATAAATAAATATATATAATCTAAAAAACAGCAACTGAGGGTTTTGACGGGGCCATATCACTGATCACTAGTGATAAAGACATGACACAAAAGTATTGAAGTGAGTTTTGCGTATTGAGACAATTTTATAAATAAGTGTAGGCAGCTCAGTCAGTAGTTTCAGTATCTATATTGGCACTCTGATTCACTGTCACGATGACTCATCGCATGCAGGCACGCAAATGTGAAATGATACCCACATATGATGATCATTCGGGATCAGATGTTGCTCATCTGTGACTTCTGCTGCTTTTCCCAGGGTTACAAGTGGTCGCAGAGAGACTGACAGAAACAGGCAGCAAGGAGCAACCGTAATCCTTAAATATGCTGGTCCAAATGAGGCGGAGAAGGACAACTCATTCCCTTGATCTCTCTGCAAGAAAAAGTAAAATAAGTAACAGGAGAACTGCAGTTTGGTTGTAATCTTGAACAGCCATGCATTTGGGTCAAAGGACAGAGGTTTTCACAAAATAGCAATGAGCAACTGCAGAGGTTTTTTATTTTTAGTGTTCTTGTGCACATAAAATGAGAAACATTGGTAGAAGTGGGCTTAAGATTTAGATAAACTATGAAATATCATTTGTGCTTTTAATTTAATGTACCACAAAATGTAAAACAAAATCTTTCTGAGAGTTCTTTTGTTTTTTTGTACAAAGGCGTCACTACTAATATCCTTATTAATTCACAAAATTACCACCCTTTTCCTGTTGTCTCTGCCACTGAAGTGTGGTTTCTCTGCAAGTCTATGGGTACTGAAGGGAAGAGGAAGTGTAGCTTCTTGCTTTTTTTGTACATTTTCAGCATAAGAAACAGACACAGCTTTAAAACAAATTGTGCAAACACACTATTTTTTTAAATGAAAACACATATGTTGCAAAAATACACAAACTAGATACGGATTCTAATTTTTGTTGTTGCAGAGGAAAAGTACCATCAGATTGAAACAGGATCATGTGATCATTTTTAATCCACAACAAATCTTAGTAACTCATTATGCCAGAGCTGATTAGGGAGTGCAATTTAATGAGGACTAAACTATAGTGATGTTGGAAAGAAACAGCAAAAACAGTCAGGGATTATCACGCCCACTGCAGGGCACACAGGGGCAGAGGAGGCAGGAGTGACTGTTACATCTGGAGATGGCCAGATGTGTTAGGAGCTCAGTGACAGGCACAGAGATTAAGGTCACGCTGTCCAGGTTGGATTAGTGCCAGTCGCTACATGATGCTAATGGACTGGCAGTGCCAGGCAGAGTGAAGGCATAGGTAGGCTGGCAGATGTCGACATAAGGCTTTTATGTTTGTGTCCGGCCCCTCCCTCCACACGGCCCCCTGGCCCCACTGCTAGCCAACTTTGCTCTACCCCAAACAGATGAGAGATGATATAAAAGGCCTGGTAGCAGCAGCTGGGGCTATGAAGCGGCCACACCACCCAAAGGTTCAACCTATTGATCTAATGGTGGATAAAGAGTTGATCTTTCTGTAGATTTTCAGTCTCATTTTGTCTCTCACCTCTCCACTCACATTTTTTAACACTAGAAAGAAAATAAAAAAATTCTCTATTGTAAAACCACGAAAAAGATTCTGTCAAACAATAAGGTGACTATACATGCAGGGGTGCTATGTTCACACCTAACCTCTGCAAAATCTTATGCAATCAAGTTCAAAGCTATGCCCAAAAAAAAGCCTTTTGTGAATTTTGTCACACATTTTTTAATAAAACTGCATCAAAGAGATGCTTAGGCCATAGTGCTGCACTGACGTATTAGAGAACTTTTATCAAACCGTACAGGTGTTATATGTTGTTGTGTCTGCACCCTCTAGAGGCAGGTAGGTAAAGGCACTGAAGCTGAAATTGAGGAAGGAAAACTATATAAAACTTTATGTACTGTTTTTGTAAACCTGTTGTAGCCCAGATCAGAGCAAAAGAAAAGCAGCTGTGAGGTTGAACTAATGTCCAAAAGCAGGACTCAGACACGCAGCTTGGAATGGTTCTAATGCAGATTAATTGGAAAGTTAGAGAGGTGGAGGTTTGAAGACATATGGACTACAAGCAGACAGAGAACATAACAGAAAACATAAAGGGATGATGGACATGATGCACAAATAAACAAATAAACAAAATACTAACTCGACTGAAAACTGTGGACATATGACTGGTGAACTGCAGAGTCTGGGCTTATTGCAGGAGTTTGATGAGTGGATGGGTTGCAGGTGTGCAGGCGATTGGCTGCAAGCGTGAAAGTGAATGCCACACACAAACACAGGGCCGACAACAAAAATAAGGACAAGAAAAACAGACAAAGAATGAGTGAGAGCACAGCCAAACCATGACAAGATCATGGATGAAACAAAAAAACAGAGACGGAGCAGAATGTAACTCAGTAAAATATGTGACTCTACATAACACAACACAACTCTCTGTGGTGCAATGCAGGGGTTTTCCTGCTGTTGTTTACCAGGACCTCACCCGAGTTAGTTATTACCTGTCAAATGTAACAATACACTCTGTGCTAAAATGTAAGATTTTCATCTGCTGCACCAGCATGGCTGGTGTTGTTTTTACTCTGTGTGGGGGGTGAGGGGTGGTTCTTAGCAAAAATGTGTTGCAAACACACCTATTGTTGCAGGAATGATCACAGAGGCCAATTTGCACACCAAGTGTTTAACATCTACAGACAGATTTTGTCAAAAACAGTATGACTTTATAACCTGCAAGATGCAGTCATGGAACTTTACAGGTCGTTGGGATCAAAGATGTTGCACTTAGAATGGAGTACAATTGTAATAATCTAGTTAAAGGTAAGGAGTACCTTAAGGTCAGAGCATCAAGTGTCGACCAACATTGCACCTGTTGTGATCCCATTGCACGATAGTCTCCACTTTTTAATGTTAGTTAATCTGTGGGTCATTTTTCTTCGGAAAACAAATGAGTCAATCACAAGTTCCCAGATCCCAAAGTGACTAATTTAAAGTGCTTATGTTGTCTGACTGACAGTCCATAAACCCAAAGATGTACAGTTTACAAAGGTGAATTATTAACTACAGTATGTGTCTACATGTGAAATGAAGGAATACGACACCCAGTGTAACAATATTTCGAATGTTTTAGCAGTTTTTTGACAAATGACTTTGGCTACACATGCAATACTTGTAAGTAGGCTCAATTAATTTTTGGTTGAGATCTTTTTTTATTTTTTAATCAAAATATCATTAGCCTTATCCTCCAAAGGACTAGTCAGTTAATAATTTTTTTTTGTTAATTATGTTCAGTCAAATAATGATTTCAGCACTAAATAATATCAGGAGGAGCAGGAAACAGATAACGGGGTAGACAGTGAAGGCAGCACAGCAGACAGTGAACTGGCCGCTCAGGCTGGCAGGCAGGCAGGCAGTCAGGCAAGCAGGCAGGCAGGCAGGCTAGCTCCTCTGGGGAATGGATGGAAACGGGAACATGAGTCCACATTTCTAGACAGTGACTGGCCTAGTTTCAGGAAAACAGTCCATGCTCTATGTCTCTCTCGCTCTCTCTCTTTCTATTCTGTCTCTTTATTCACCACCACAGTGGAGCAGCTAAACAAATCATGCAAAGTTAACATCAAAGTTTTGCTCTCAAAGGTCACCGGATCTCTAATAGAACAGCTGACCTCTGTGCTGCTGGAGGGATGAGGTAAGCGCTTTTTGCGGTTGGAAGTCATTACTTTTTGTGATATTTTACTCTATCCTCCCTCATCCCTGAATCTCCCACCCTTCCATCTACATATCTCATTATTTTTTTAATATCCCCCTCCTTTCCCATTCCTCTACGTCCCTCCCTTTTTGTCAGCCTCTCGCTTCCTCTCCTGTCACTTGTTTTAAGGACACAGGCCTGTTGGAGTGGAAAGCCGGCCTGTCGCTTGATATTACGGCCTACAATAGACCCGGAGTGACGCAAGGTGTACGGAGCCAAAAAAAACCAAATCCGACCAGAACAGATCGGACGACTGCATTAGCTCGCTTTCTCTCTCCCTCTTTCCTGCTTCTCTGTCCGTCCCCATCTCATCCCCGCACGACTAGAACTAACAGAGACACTTAGAACAAAAGAGAGTGTGGAAGTGTGGAGGAACGGCTCAGACGGGAAGAGAAATGACTATAACAGTCAGTAATAGAGAGAGGAAGGAGAGAACATGAGAGAAGGACAGAGAGTCTTTGGAGCGAGCTGTAATCCAATAACAGGTCTTGTGAAAAGACACGCTGACCATAAAAAACTCCACAGAGGTTACGTGGGGACTTAGCCAAATATACAGAGCATGTCCAGTTGGCAGAGGAGGATGATGGGACAGGGGAAAGGCGAGAGAGAGAGAGAGAGTGTGTGTGTGTGTGTGTGGACAACAGGTTTGCTCATTTGTTAATCCCCTGAAGCCCCCCCTGCCTCCGATATGTTCATCCCAATCTTTCGCTCCAGTGGAAAGCCACCTCCCCCCACTACACTGTGATAAGATTTCCCTGGAGAGAGTCAGATTGTACCACTCAGCCCCCTCCTCCTTTTACCTCCCCTCCTCTCCCCTTTTTTTTCCGTTTTAACCTTCCTCTCTCTGTCGCTCTGTGGGTCTTTCTCGTCTCTTTTTCTCCTGCCATCATATCGCTCATTCCCACGGCACTGATGTGTGAAGAGCACTGGGGGAGAAACCTCCACCACGGGGCCTCTTAAGTATTCAAGGTCACCCCTTGACAAAGTGTACGCTGCAGCGCGTGGAGTGTTTCACAAGGCATGTGATGTTTTGTAATATTTGATGCGCTTCCCTGCAAGTCTGATATGTGTGTGTGTGTGTGTGTGTGTGTGAGTGAGCTCGCTTGCATGTATGTGTGTGTTTGTGCAATTTGTGAAATAGGCTGACCTGTGGACAGGGTGTGTCCTGGCAATGAGAGTGTTTACACTCTTTCAAAGTTTCTGTTCCAACATCATCAGTCTTTCTTAACATCAGGTTGACTCATGTTGGTTTAGCTGCAGTTTGGTAAATCAGCATCTTATCACACAACTATGACGTCTGGTGAAAACCATGTCTCTCCGACATGATGGCTTTAAAGGAAGAAACAGTTTCTCAGCTTAATACCTGCATAATCGTGTGAGGAGATAACTAAAAGACTAAAAGTCATAACATATTACTCAAATGGAGAAATACGTAAATTGGTTAATAATCAGGAAGCTCAGAAGATTATACTTATTTTTGCATTTGAGAAGGAGTCTGGAGTAGTTGGGGTGGGTTTTGGGCTCTGTGCTTGCACCTTTCCTCACCCAAATATCTGATGCTCTTTAAATGGGTAATGTTGATGTTTCATTACATTTAATCAACCCAAAGATTAGAAGGTATTTCACAACCAAACATGAGACAATGATCCTTTCTCTGAAGCTAAACATCACAGGGTGTCCTCATAGTTGAATGGTTGCTGCTTAACTGCAATATCTCTGGTTCGATTCGGGCAAGGGGGCTTTTTGTTGCATGTCAATTGCCTCCCTTTCTTTCATTCTTTGTCTGCTTTTATAAAATCTTCTATAAAGTTTAGGCAAAAGTCCTCCAAAAATAATCTTTTTGAAAATAGAGATAAAACATGAAAACCTTTAAAATCAGTTTTCCCATGGCTGCAACAGTAAATTTCAATCTGCTCCGCTTGCTTTGCTGAAGGCTAAACTTCAGCAACAACATGTGCTGAGCAAAACGGAAGCCAAATGTAATATGATGCAATAAAACACAAACTGCTATCTATCAAATGTGATGAAAGTGATAGAAGGCTCTCTCGCACTTATTTCAACACACATCGTGAGTGACAGTGATGTACGGTCTGCGGCCATCAGCCAGGCTAGCATTGATCAGGATTGGCTTTCTGCTGACCACCAAATCAATCATGTCTATTGATCCAACACCATTGAAAGAATGTGAGCGAATATTTGGGAATATTTGTTGTTGCAGGCTATAAAGAATATGATGTTACTGTGTTAAAATGAATGGAAAATCGATTCTGATTTACTGGGGTGCGATACTTGAGGGGCGCTGGAAAAGAAAAGAAAACATGCTGCATTGAGCTTATTATGTTGTGCAGTTCACTTCACTATTAAGAAAAATAACACCGACATGGCTTCTCTTTGGATCCATCAGCAATCTAAAGTGCAGAGAGCTTCTTCTCCAAACAGGGCTGAACAAGAGACATGCCAAATGACAAACACATGGAAAAGTATTGTGAAAATTTTATTAGAATAACTGAAACAAAAAGTTTTATGTACTTTGGATGGAGATTGTAAATAGTGCTCATCTTGCCTCCCACTGTTGAACTGAGATCAGAGTAGAGAAAGAGGAAGGAGAGAGCGAAAAAAGAATGAGAGAGACATGGCCCCGAGACCTGTGCGTGTTTTCGAGACTCTCCTTCAACCGTCCGTTTTTCCAAAGTCAGCCCAGGTAGAGCTGAAGATGTTTGACACAGGCACGGTCGATAAAAGAAGAGAAATTAATGTTACAGTGGGTGGGATGAGAGGGATCGTGTGTGTGTAAAAGAGAGAGAGTTGGCTGGGGGGGTGTACAAATGATCACATGCTGGTGGAATGAAGCATACTCCTGCTCCTCTTATCTATCTGGGGGAGGAGAGGAGACGAAGGCAGACTGAGTATCACACTGGGTCCAAAACATAAAAATCAGATGGAGGACAAAAAAAAATGGGGTGGGGTAGGGCTGGTGGGGGGGAGGGTGGGTGTGTGGGTGTGTGGGGGTCATTGAACCTCCCCCCTAAAATCAACGACTGGAACATAAAGCGCCTGCCTTTATGGTTTAAGAACAATGTCCTGCATTCTTTTTCTTAACCGCAAGACTGCGAGGAACTTAACCATTCCACGAACACACACACATGCGGAGCAGCGTACACACACGCTTCTCGCAGTCGCCTCATACACATGTTCAAGCACAGAGGTGCACGGGCTTTTTTTTTTTTTTAAAAGGGCACATTACACATGAAAGGATGGAGGTGGGGGGGGGGGGTGGCGGTGTGTTTGCGGTGGGGCCAATTCAGGGCGG
>JAQNCA010000017.1:12347505-12368908 GCA_029783725.1 Acanthurus tractus | reverse complement strand
TAGTTAATGAAAATCTGCTGGTCAAAGTTTGGTGCAAGGGTTTTTTGTGCCTCAAGTTTATGGTACTTTATGCCGTAGTGACCTTAAAAAGAGAGAGAGAGATATATTATATGACAGCAATCTCAATATGACTATGGCATCAAATATTTTCTTTCTCTTTCGTTATTACTCAGCAGATGATCTTTAAGAAACTGTATGGCTAATTCAATTAAACATCAAATAAAGAAGAAAGAAACTGTTGCTAAAATGTTAACAGGCCAAGATTTTACAAAGATACTAAGATTCTAACAGGTGCTGAGACTTTTGGCCAGAAATTAAACATGACTAACGATGACTATGTCTTTAACTTTGAGAGACATGACAATTTTATGCATTTTATACATTTTAACCTTACATTGACAGCAAAAAAGTCAAGCCTTAATCAGGTAACAAGCTGTGACTTGCAGAAGTGTACTGACTGGTTGAGTTACTTGCTGGTCTGACGCTTAACTCAAACAACCTTTTAGATGAGCCAATGACAGAAAACTGACATAGCAAGATCAGCCCAAGACATTTTCATTTACCTAATGCAAGTAGGCAAAATCAAATCCTTCTGATGATCTTTAAAATCCTGCTTTCTTGTGTGTCTTCTCCAATTCACAGATGTCCCTGAAGAAACCCAAAGGAAGAATTCAACATGAAAAGTATCCAGTCCAAGTGTCGTGTGTGCTCATGTCCATTCCAACTTATGATTGTTTCACTCTCTTTCAAATGCTGAGTTTATAATTGAGAGGGCGGCGACAGTGGAGGAAATTCCTGCTAACGTCGTAATCTGCACCCATCAAGAGTCCCAGACAGAAGTGATGTTTACCCAAGAACGGCAAACTCTTGACGAGCATTTCAAAGAGCTCTGTAAATGGCAGGAAGGATCTGTTTTAAGCTGTGCCACCAGCTTTCCTGATCAGAGGACATGCAATACGCAACTTGCATAAAACAAACTCTAAAGCATTGTATACATGCAGTGTGCTGCATTCAGTTAGCAATGCAGTATATGTATTTATTATTAATGGGTATGCATAGTTGAAAGTTCAAGATGTTTCTATCAATTCAAACAATAAAAGTGTTGATTGCTTCTCAGTGATAAATGACTTTACACAGTTCATTAATGTTGTACTGAAAAACAAAGTACATTCTTTCAATTCCAACACCCAATGATTATAATCGCAATTTGTGTATAATAAACCAAAGTCTGAAAAAGCTGAGTGAAAACTTCTGATATGAAAATAAAACAACTGCTACTTACAAATCAAAATTTCCGGAGAACCTGTTCCCCATAACACCCTCAGACTCTGTAATGAAGTCTGTCTGTAATGTCTGTTGCTAATGCCTTTCTCTCCCTTTAACCCTCCTACTAAAAACATGACTGTACAAAAAGAAAGTAATACAGCAACAGACCCACTAGACGTTAGCCCTACAGCATTTCGTATTACATAACTCACAATCCCAAACAAACTTTAGTCTACAGAATAAGTTTACTTTATTTTTAAGGATATAAAATAGACAACCATTGAAATATTTACAAGGTAAGACAAACACAAACAAACATGAATGAATTACAAAAGAAATGTCAACGAAACTAAGTGTAAGTATTTTAAAAAATTACACTTAAACAGTGATAATCGAGTCCAAGGACCAACAAATAATAGTTTCTCTTTTTGTTTTGTTTTTTAACAGTTGCTCTCTGACAGGATGAGAAACTTTTGTTATAATAAATCAGATTTCTTTTTAAAGAATTTCAAGTCTAAGGTTCATTCAAGCTGCAGGTGTAAGTACAACAGCAAACAGCAAAAACTATATGTGGAACTTATTAAAAGAACTTGTCTTTAATACAAAAATCAATAAGAAAAATACATGGAGACATTGGCTCAGACACCAAAACTTAAAAGTCTCCATCTGAGTCAGAGTCTAGGTTGTAGGTAACAGGTTTTCGGGCACGTGAGGGCTTGTCGCGCGGTGCCACTGCTACAGGAGATGTTGATTCCTGATCGGAGACCTTAAAGCTGTCGTCATCGATCCACTTCTTGGTTTTCTACAACAGAGAAAAAAAAAACAGGTATAAAATTATGTTCATGGCAACTCTTGACAAATTCAGAAAAAAGAGGCATCATTGTCAATTAGTCCCTAAAATCTGAAATCAAAAATTCACTTTAATAACTGACCTTGACCCCAGCAGTTGTTTTGGCCTTAAGGCGGGACATGAGGTTGTCTGAGCTGCTGTCAGAGTCCTCGCTGTTGGTCTGTTTCCTTTTTAAAACAGGCTTTGCCTTTGCAACTGGAGCTTTAGCTTCACCCTCGGAGTCGCTGGAGTCAAATGAAGGGACCTTCTTGGCAGCCGTGTTGGATGAAGGTTTGGGCTTTGAAAAGACATCCATGATGGACGGCTGTTTCACGTCTAGAAAAAAACAACGAGAAACACAAAACATGCTCACTATACAGATAAAGGAAGGATGCGTATTATCTTTTTTCTTTGACCATCAAGCACTTCAGGTGTCTCATCTGCCATAAAGCTAACAATCACAATTTGACAAGGTTCTATGAAAACATTACAAATTTCAAACCTTAAGCATATGCTCTTAAATGTGACATAAACCAGGCTTAGTTTTTCTAATTAGACGAATTTAACTAACTACCTGCAGCCTTTTTCTTGGATGCAGCTGGTTTCTTGGCAGCAGGGGCTTTCTTGGGCGCAGCCTCTTTGGTTTTACGCTGCACAGGAGCCTTGGATGCA
The DNA here is from genome assembly GCA_029783725.1 of Acanthurus tractus. Taxonomy (NCBI): domain Eukaryota; kingdom Metazoa; phylum Chordata; class Actinopteri; order Acanthuriformes; family Acanthuridae; genus Acanthurus; species Acanthurus tractus. The sequence continues at coordinate 12,366,141 of JAQNCA010000017.1, read as the reverse complement.
GGCACCTGATCATCAGAGTTAGCTAAAAAGAACCATAAAGAGCAAATAAAACCTCAGACTCACAGCACAACTATTTTCATCTCACTTATATGAGTGTTGCATGAAAATACTTACAGCTTGACTTGCTTACAGCTGGTTTTACTGTTGATTTGCTTTTTGCAGTTTTCTTCCTGTATAAAAATGATAAAATTTAAGGTAAAGTAAATAATAACAACAAACAAAACCTAAACAAAATCTAAACAAGTCTTAATGCAAACAAAGCTTTGTACATTTTCTCTTTTTTTAAACTCACGTTGGTTCTGGAGCTTTGGGGGGCGGGGCTGGAGAGTCCAGATCACTGTCAGCCATGGTGTTGGGCTCTGGGGCAAAGCTCGTATCGTCATCACTAATAAGAGCTTTCTTTTTTGGAGCATCTTTCTTCCCCCAGTCATCAAATTCACTTTCGCTGTCGGACATACTGTACTTCACGGCACCTTAAGAATTGGGCAACAGAATGGTTTGATTTAGCATTCCTGCTGTGTATTACAGGGTTGTTGGGTTTTTTTTCTACTTTAACAAAAACTAGAATGAGAAGTTTGTTTTACTTGAGATCTTCCTAAAAAGATAACTAAGTACACAGCTGTGGCAAAGATCAGACAGGGGTGAACTGAGATAAGAGAGCTAATTGACTTCAGGAAATGTGCTTATCGGTGGTTAATTCAAAAATTCAAAACATGTCTGGAGTGATTACATAATCTCTGGCAGCCTGAACATGAATGAGCTAACAAGTAGCTAAAACATAGGAGGACAATAGAAGAAAACATAAATGAGGATACATCTGTCTGTCTATGAGTGAGAATAGTGTTCAGGGTCATCTGATGGTGATGATGATTCACCTTTAGTTTTGCGTTCAGCCCGCTCTCTGGGGGCAACCACTTCCTCTGCCTCCAACTCGCTGTCCTCGGACTGATTGTCAGACTCACTGGACCACGGATTCTTCTTGGGCTTCTTGGAAACAGGCTTGAACTGAAGAGTGCTCTGCTTGCTGCTCTTTGTTGCTGCTGCAGAGAAGAATGTTTCTCAGTCATCTTTACAAAAATTCAATGAAACTGCATCGCAGTAGGTCAAGATAAAGTGCTCAAAAGAAGCTACATTTCAAAAAACAATACCATCAACTATTGCTTATAAAAGTTAAACAAAAGGTAAAGGTAATTTTAATGCAAATGCTCTAATTTTCTAAAGTTATTCACTGTGGAAAAGGAAAAGTTTCAGTTATTTATAAATACTTATTTAATACTACTTTTTGCTTTTGTTTGGGCAAAATGTGACTTTTTACAAGCTTAAAATTAAATCCTACATCCCAGAGACAAGAATAATGCTAATCATCATTATCATCATCAAAACAACAACTCATAACCAGTCCATGTAACATTGTCATCTGTTATTACAGCAACAATACTCACCTTTTTCCTTTGCCTGCACTTTGGTTTTCTTGCTCAGTCGTGCAGCCAAGCCAACCTCCTCACTCGGTTCTGCGTATTCTGCATCTTCTCCAAACTCCATTTTCATCACTACATCTTCAGTCTACAACAGAAATATTTACTTTTGGTCAGGGAGTCTACTGTACCAAAAACAGCTCAACCTGCAGAAATAAGACCTATAACACATCTTTTTTTTGTTGTGACAGAAAATGTCTCTCTCTCATAAATTACATACCTTGACTTTCTTGCCTCTCCTGCCTTCTCCTTTCTTAATGTCAGCCTTCCTGTTGGCTTCAGCCTTCATGGTGCTGGTGACACGTGGGACAACACGGCGACCTTGAGGCGTCGGCAGAGTCTCTTCCTTCACCTTTACGACTTTGCCTCTCCCAGTCCCCTTTTTAACAGGCAGTGTGGCACTTTCCTTTTCTTTTGCCTCGAAGCGCTGGTCATAAAGGGGAAAAGGATCAGAAGATCAACCAGGACACAAAAGCTTTACGACAACTCTGAATATAATCTGCATAGATATATAGAAAATAACAGATGTGCATTGATTGTTTTAAATGCACTACCTCCAGCTCCTCAGAGAAAGCAGCGAGGTCTTCCTTCCACAGATCTGCTGGAGTTTTCTTCTTCAGGGTGTTTAGCTCTGTCATCTATAAAACAGCAGTTGGGTCAGAAACTGACAGAGTGATTAAAATGGCTAAATTTTAATTCTGAAAGCCTAGCTGAGTATCACACCTTAGCATCCCTCTGTCTGCACAGCTCCTCTTTCTTCTCTTTGGTCAGGAACCACATGGGCATGCTCAGCAAGTAGTTGTAGTCTGGTCCGCTGGTGTCTTCCTTCTCTGCTGCTTCTTCCTCGTCCTGTTCATCCTCCATGTCTTCCTCCTCATTCTAAAAACATGAAGTCAAATATTTAATGTTGTTTTCTCAGTAAAGATTCAATCATAGATCATTTTCTAATGCTCATCAGTGTCCTACCTTCTCTTGGGCCTGTTTCCAAGCCTTGACTGGATCTGAGTCGTAGCCCATCTGCTGCAGCATGCGAATCAGTTCCTTCTTTGGCTTGTTCTCTACAAGTAGATTGACAAGGTTAATGTTTTTAATCAGAGAAAACAAAGCACATTCTACATCTGCACAGTTATAATTACTCACTATTAGAGGGCTGTAATGCAAAAAACACATTTTCTTGATACTAAACAGAAGCAGCATGTGCATGAAAACACAAAAAAATAGTGACAATCTACTAACCAATGACCAAGGTGCCCTGGATTTTCTCCAGGATGAAGCGAGCCTGGTTGGTGAGCTTGGCGCTCTCTGCCCCAAGCATGCCAGACAACCAGTCCTTTCTCAGGACATAGTACTTCATCCTCAACTCGAAGAAGTCCTTGAGAATGTCCTGCACTGACTCATACTTCTTCAGGCTGCCCACATGGTCAAACAGAACCTAAGAATGGCAGGAAAAAAAACAAAGCAGGTTAATAATTTTTTTAAAAAAGCTCAAGAATTGTTATAAGGGTACTTTATCCATCCTGTCACCTGATAATAACATGCATGCATATGTGTGGCAGCCATTTACCATAGAGTTGCAGGTGAGGGGGCTTTGCAGTTTGAAGACTTTGTGGAGGCCTGCAGCCTCCGCCTCCCGCAGTTTCTCGGCAGCCATCTTGATCACAAAGCGCACAGTGGTGTCAGTGTGGTATTCCTTGAAGTCTGTGATCAGGGCAGGAACCTTTTCTGTGCCGTTCAGCATCGGCTCCAGCACGTTCTCCTTGTAGCTCTAGAGCACAGAGAATAACATGAAACTAGATATAAAGATTATTAAAACGGTCTTATGAGTATTAAAGAAAGACAGAGAATTAATGTCATTTGAGTTTATGTTACAGACAGCATCAATATGAATTGACATCCTAAAAACAACCCAAAGCTTTAGTGACTAACCTGTGTCCAGCATTTGACAGGCAACTCGGAAATCTCAATGGTGGTGGAATCAATGATGGCCACCTCTCCACTGTTCAGGTACTGGTTCTCCATCACCTGATCAATTGTTCCTCTGAAGTCTTTGTAGTTTGGAAGCTACGAGAGAGAAAAAGCACACCCTTATTGTCTGATTTGTACACCATGAAACACAAAATAGCAATCTCAGAAAGCAACTTTCCGTCCTCACCATGGGCAGAGGCTCATCACCATTGAGCATGCGGTGGATGTTGGTGATGATCTCACGTATGTCATAGTTGGGGATCTTGCTGGCCCAGCCTGTGCCAATACCTTCGGAACCGTTTATCAGCACCAGGGGAATGATGGGCATGTACCACTCCGGCTCTACACGCTGGTTGTCATCATAGTTGTACTTGAGCAGGTTGTCATCCACAGGTGGGAAAACGAGGCGAGTAAGAGGGCTGGAAGAACAGAGGGTTGAGTCAGATGTGTTTAGGAGGCCCTTAGCTTCAGATTATTTGAAGTTAGTAAGTATGCCGCTAACCTGAGCATTGTGAAGATGTATCGAGGGCTGGCAGAGTCCTTGCCACCATGCAACCTGGTTCCAAACTGACCCAGAGGCTGTAACAGGTTCAAGTTGTTGCTGCCCACAAAGTTCTGGGCCAAACCAACAATGGTCATCATCAGAGAGACCTGAGAACAAAAAGAGTTAAAGAGATTTAATCAACTGAACCATCAAGACTGCTAGACGTAGCTAGTATTTCTCACTGGGGTATTACTTTGCTCTGAGAGGCTGCTCTCGTCGAATTTTCATTCGAATTAATGACAAACTACATCTGGTCAGGTCTTACAGAGGACATGAACAAGATGAGAAAATCTTTCTGAAAAATCAATCTAAAAGCTGAAGGCAATGGAATAAAATTAAAAAAGAAAGAGCCAACTTTCCCCTTGCAGGAACTTTACAATTTGCCGTAACACATCATCAAACTGGATATTTTCAATATTGCATCAGCATTAGAAATATTTTTGGGAAGTCAGTTCATCCAAGTTAAACGTCATCTCACCTCTCCATGGTGGTAGGCTGACATCTCAGCCACTGATCCGGCCAACTGGGCCACCTTCACCTCCCGTTTGTCATTCCTCTTGAAGCAACAGAACAGCACCTTCCTCTGGCCTGGTTTCATACCTGACATACACATAAATGCAGACACACATAAGACAACTCCTACACCTACAGAAAAAAAGCAGCATTCCTTGAGAGTATCTGTTTCATTTCACGCACCGTCCACCAGACAGGGGATTGACCTCTCATTGTCAGAGTTGGAGAAAAGTACCAGCTCCTTGTTGACGAAGTCATTGTAGGAGAGGAACTTGGTGGACTGACCATACAGGTAGTCCTGTGAAGAGACCAAAGAAAGAGTGAACTCTAACAGAAAACAGCAACACAAGCAAAGCAAGTTCACTCATTTTTGGGGCGTTACCTCAGGAAGGTTGTGCTCCCTGCGCTGGCGCCTGTTGACCATAAAGTTGGTGAGCCACTCTTTCCGCTCCTCCACTTTTTTCTTGCTAAAGGCCTTTGGGACACAAACAAAATATAAGACACGAGAATTAGACATCTATACTTAAACTACTTATACAGTAATAAACTGGAAAGTTTGTGACAGCTCATACTGTGTCCTTGGTTAACAGGATGCACTGGTCTAAAAAGTTCAAGTTAAATTTAATGTGCCCCCCCTTAGGGTGTTAATCCCATTGGCTGAGGAATGAGCACATAGGTAAAAACTTACAAGGGTGATAGCTTCATCATCTTCAGGTCCAAGGTACTTGAATGGAATACGATGTCTTTGCATATCACAGAAGTACTCCTTGGCTTCCTGCGATGTGCTGGTTCCCAAACCTGGTTTGATTAAGGCCACAGAGGAGGATAAATTATTAAATTATAATTATAATGCAGTATAGCAGTATGACCATGGCATTGGCCAGATATGAAGGGTTGCTTACTTGTAAATTTTACTACCACACAGGGGTTTATAACAAACCTTTGTAGTATTTGATTTTCCAAGATTTGTGGTTTGGCTGGCTTTCCTTCCATGCGTTGAACTCAGGGATACTGTAGAAGGACAGCTGAGTTTTCTTATGTGACACCTAACATGTTTTGAAAATGAGGGGAAAAAAATTAGAATAGAATATGAGCTTTATTAGAGAAATTGTGAGTGTGTTGTTTTTATATAAATGGTAAACTTATTATTAAAAAGGAACAAATAGAATCTGTAAAACTGAACCTACACTCAGTTCTGTGTTCTGGGGTTTTGACATTAGATGGCAGTGTTGTTGTGAATTCAAGCAGACTGTTTTAAGAACGTTAGAGGACAAGAATCCACCTTTTCTTATACTATACTACAATATACTATAATATAATCAATTAATTTGACTACTTTCTAAGTTTCTCAGTTAACTTAATGTAAACTGAAACAGAGCAAGACATAGAAAGAACCTTATTTAATTGCTCTGAGTAATATTACTTATCAACCAAAGCTAAATTTCCTGTGGTTTTATTGTTAGACTACTAACCTTGATGATGGGGGTAATGAACTCTTCCAGGAAGTTGTGGCGCAACAGTGACGGCCAGTTGTGGTGGATAAAGTTGATCAGCAGACCCTTAATGTGGGAACCATCTTGATCCTGTTACAATCGCAGGAACATGGTTGAGTTCAGTTTACATCAATCTGCAGAGCTCAAGATTAATACTAGTTTTACAAGTGACACTGCATCTGTGCTTACAGGGTGCTGTATGACAGCAAAGAAGAGAAGTTAAACAAGTTTAAAATGATGTATACCGATTGGAAACTCTGAAAAGAAAAGCAAAACAGATGACTTTGATTAAACTACTGGTTCACCTGATCTGTCATGATCATGATCTTGCCGTAACGCAGACTCTTGAGGGATTCTGGATCACTGTAGTTTTTCTTGTACTGTAGACCCAGGATCTTAATGATGTTGTTGATTTCAGCATTCTCCATAATCTGATAAGGAAGATAACACAGTTTCTTCTCTTAGCTATTTGTTAAATTACATTTTAGATTAATCTGCTTTCACAAAACAAATACAACATAATACATTTATACATATTACTCTCTTTGCTCCAGTCAGAGTCAGACTATAGGCACACTGTTTTTTTTTGGCCTAACCTGTTTGAGTGAGGCCTCCCGGACGTTGAGCATTTTTCCTCTAAGAGGGAAGACACCGTAGCGGTCCCTGCCGACCACTCCCAGCCCAGACACAGCAAGTGTCTTGGCTGAGTCTCCCTCAGTAAGGATCAGTGTGCAGCCAATGGAGTTCTTCCCACCTGCCAGAGAGATTGGTTACTGCAGAATGATGGCAGCTCAACTGTACTTTTACAAAATTGAACCTATTTAAAGAAAAGTGTGGAAATACAATACCTGCATCATTGGCATCATCCAGTTTAGGCACTCCTTTGATTTTTGTGTGTTTAACAGCTGAGCATTTCTTGTTGAGCTGGGTCTGAGCCTTGAACTTCACCCAGTTCATGATACTTTCCACAATCCCACAGGACGTGGCCTATTGCCAATACAAAATGAAGAGGATATAGTGAAAAACAGAATAATTACACTTCTGAGGGCAAGAATACTTATAGGTTTTCACTGGCACCTGTTTAATGAATTTGTCACTGAGAGAACAAGTGGACCCAAAGCTCTTCTGCTGCAGTGTCATGTTCTCTTTAGTCTGAGAGTCAAAGGTGGGGTTCTCAATCAGGCAGTTGACAAACAGCCACATGTGGTTCTTCACCTGGATGAAAAGGAATTGGAGTGTGTTCAAGTGCATAGTCACAGTCAGGTTTTCCACTCAGCTACTGAGGACTGCTTTAAATATTAGAAGAAGAAAAAAAGTAATCACACAATTTCTGATGTGAGGTTACAGCAACAACAATGACAAAAAGTGTACCTGAAAAGGCTTGACAGCGACCCCAGCTTTGTTCTTCTTCTTCACTACTTCAATCAGCTTACCAACCACCTGGTCAGCCACATAGTCGATGTGCCTTCCTCCCTAAGGGCCATATGACAAACATCCCATTCACAGAATAAATGTCATAAGTCTTAATTGTAGTGACACAAAGTGGCTGGGAGAGCAGCCAAATGTCTACTTAGCTGCCAAAAAACCCCACTGGCCTACTGCCTGTTCAGTCTGTCTTAAGATGCTTCAAAGCTGCTCTTAAATGAAAATTTAAAGAAGGCTGACAAATTAATATAAAAATTAAAACTGGCACTCAGTATGACAGACAACTTTGACTGTTACAAGCACACACAAAAAATGCATTTATCATACAATAACTGCATTAAAAAGATCTAATACACTGTGACATTACCTTAGTTGTAGCAATACTGTTGACAAAGCTGACTTGCTGGAAACCTTTCTCGCTCATTGTGAGGCAGACCTCCCAGCGCTCATTTACAGTCTCATGAAGGACAGTCAGAGAATTACCAATCTCATCAACCTTGTCCTTCACGTACATGTCCACGTAGCTACGAAAACCTGAAATCTGAAATACAAAAGTGATTGTCTCAGTCTTAATTTCAAGATTACCCACTACTAGCTTGTACAGCGATCGGCAAAACTACAAAAAAATCTAAAGGGGGGCAATTAAAAATGATAGAAAATTAGTGATGTGATTATTCATTTTTATACCAAAGAGAAACAGCATAGTAACTTACTGGCAGTTTTTTCCCATTGAAGTACACACGGACACCCTTGGAGGCTCCAGCAATGTCGTAAGCCCTCCTGGTCATCAGAGCCACAGTGTCTTTGTCAAGGATGCTCATTTTAAACTTGGTCAGATCTGGCCTGAAGGTGATGCAAGTGTACTCCTCCCCGTCAAAAGGTTTGATGCTAGCATCCCCTGCTCTGCCCATGTTGTCATACCAAGTCTGTGAAAAAACATGGACGGACTGTAAAATTACATCCTTCCCTTACAAGTTGCAACAATTACATAAGAGCAAATATGGTTCAGCCTCCCCCCTACCTGCTTGAAGGTTTTCTTTGAATCCTTACAGGCAGTCTCCACGGTGAACTTTGTGCTAAAGATGTTGCAAAGTTTAGCACCATATCCATTGCGTCCACCTTAAGATTAAGAATTCATATGAGGATGTGGGTGAGGATATCATAAAAATAACATTCTACTGATTAATACTGAACATGACTGTATCTTGTTCATACTATATCATAAGTGTGGCCTTAAACTATATATCTATGTGTTTATATTTACCCCCATTATGTTTTTATTTTGGGATGGTGTATCTGTGTAAAAACACTACGCTTGGAGTCTGCATAATTATTCTTTATATAAGTGTTAACCTCACCAGTGACTTTCTTCTGGTCATCATCATAGTTACTGGAGGTTAGGAGCTGTCCAAAGATGAGAGCAGGCACATAGACCTTTTCCACTTTGTGTTCCACCACAGGAATGCCCTTCCCATTATTCCATACACTGACAGTGTTGTTTTCACTGAAAGGGAAAAACGTGCACATGCATTTCATTATGTGTTTCTGTAACAGCTCAGCTGGGACAATGTGGCAAGATTAGAAGATATCTTGAGACCATAATTGGTCGTGTAATATTGAACATTACTCACACATCAATGCTGATTTTGATGCAAGACATGCTCTTATCCCTTTGCTTATTGTCAGCTGCATTTACTGTAGGGAGAGTAAGAAAATTGTTTCAGTATAGTAAGGCAGCCACGAGATGGTCAACAGTAATAGAATACACCATCAAAAATTGGGAACAATCAACTCACCTAAGATCTCATCGAAAATCTTGTAAAGTCCGGGAACAAATGTTACATCTCGGCAGTTCAGTCCAACATCCTCATCATACACCCACATTTGCTATGTAAACAAACCACTTAGTTACTACAAAGATCATGCATAAATTTGAATAATATGATCCAATAATGTCTCAATCAACATCCTGCAGTTCAGAGAGAGAAAATTTGTTCCGACTTAGAGATGCACCATAGATGTCAAAGACATTGTTGAGTAATTTCTTACCTGGGTGACAGGCTCTACAGAGCCGATGTAGGAGTCTGGTCGGAGCAAAATGTGCTCCAACTGCGTCTTCTTTTGATAGATCCTCTCAACTGACAGCCGCTTAGGGTCTTTCTTTGTCTTTTCCACCGGCTTGTTTTCAAAGTAGGTCTGCTGCGGATGACATAGGGTTATCTTATGTGAATTTTCTTAAGTTACAGTCAGGATTGCAGCAGGGAGTTATAGTTTTGCTGCAGGTAATGTCCATAATAATCAACAATATCTGCAATGTCACTTGTTGCGTTTACTTGAATCACGAGTTTTTAATCTAAACTTAACAAAACCTGAGACAAATTGGTAAACACAAAAATTCATGTTTACTCAAAATAATTAAATGAAGAAGTGCACTGTTCTTAAACACCCACTCAAGTTCCTGGTATCTGATTTCACTGTGTTGCACTTCAGAGGGACAGCAGTTTTGCAGAAATTTTCTAATCATGCTCGTGAAAAATCTAGATTTTAAAGCTTTCTGTTAAAAAGCCATAATTTGGTTAGTCTATGTCCTCTCAATCGATTAACCAAAGCATCAACGTTAGCCAAACTGCTATTTTTAATTGAACGTTCATCACAAAGTAATGCAACGGCGTGATGTCCTGAGAGAAGGGTAATATTATTCTTAAGGATATAACGTTAACGTAAACTTTAACACTAGCTTACAAGCCAAACGTTTTTATCTAATGTTAAGTTATCTTAACACTAATATGTTTTTTAAAATAAGAAATGGCTGAGATTACTTTTGTGCCATGTGCTTGGGCGTAAATGTATTATACTACTGACGGAGTCACATCAAATATTAACGTTAACGTTTTCTTGGCCTCTTTGCAAAATGTTTTAATGCGTTGGAACATCACATGCCATTGCGTGAAGTGGGTTTTACTATCATTTAGATACAGTTGTAGTAAACAATATAAGCTTGGCTAACTTAAACCGTCACTCGCTTTCACTGTATCTAACACTAGCAATATCTAATAAAAAGCAAACGTCGAAGTTACAGTCAGTTAAGTTACCTTCAGTGGTTCAGCCATTCTTCTTATATTTATTGCTTAACTCTTGTGTTTTTAATAGCCTGAAGATAACGTCTATGACTATAGCTAGCTAACTAACTCCTGGATATCTACTAATAATAACTGCTGTCTGGCTGCGCTAAAACGTACGGTCGCTTAGAGAATCAAGACTGATGTTTGAAAATTCGAAACTCTAAGCAAATCTCTCGCGCCAGCCAAACTGACCAATCAAACGAAGGGCCCTCTTACGTTTCAACCCAATGAGAAACTTCAAGCCGTCTTTTTTTTTGAGTGAACAACCAATCACCGATCGCTAAAGAGGTGTTAGCCCGCCCACGTTGTGTATCAGCCAAACAGTTCCCCAAGATAGAAAAGAGTTGAATACGTGCTTGGAACGATAGTTTGAAAGAACATAATAAACATTTATACATGATAAAGAGTGAAATGAACAACACATGTGATAGTTTAAATTGTCAGTTCGATCCCAATTTGACTATAAGTCACAAATGAAGGGATAAATATTACATTTGCATGTCAGACAGACACAGGTCAACTGGAACAATATTATTGTTTTAACTGCTGGAAATATCTTACAAAAACCCTCCAAGATTAATCTTTTACCATAGAAGTCAATGTTACTTTCTGCATAGAGCTGCAGAAAAACTACAGATATTAGGGTAGTGGCATATGGCACTTATTTAATTTGTAGTGTGGTCTCAGAATGCATTAGGCTATAGAGTACTTATTTGTTTTAAATTACACTGATGGTACTGTGCCATATAGAATTCTATCAGATTGAAGCGTCAGCTCTGGGTTGAAGGAGTTTGGAATTTTTATTGAGAGAAAAGTGTTTGAATCATAATTCACTTACCCCTTTTGGTTTTGTATGAGCTTCACTCTCAAAGAGCTTAAAAATGTTATGTCCATGGCAAAACTGCTCCTATTCCCTGCCAGAAATTTGAACTGAGTAATATTCCATACGCACTTTAATTAAAGAGCTGCTATGCCTCATTCAGTTGTTAAATAGATTGTGCCTCATGTGTAATAATTCAAAAGACAGTCAGCTAAAATGAACAGATATTTATATCCTCCAAATTTATCATTACTCAGTCTTTTTAAATTTTATCACACTTGCTGGGTTTTATTGCAAACAAGAGACCAAGAGAGATCTTAATAGTTCACTAAGCAATCTTTGCTTTTTGTCAAGAGTTACAGTATGGTTCAGATGTTTAAAGGAAGCATGTGAGTTTGGGTTCAGTATCTACAGTTCATTGTCTGTCCTCAAGTGTGTCCATACAATTCTGTTCTGTTGCATAATAGAACTATGTCTACGACAGTTGGTTGACAGTTCATAAGTCTGTCTTAATTAATGTCATATCATGCAAACTAAAGCACTCTTTAAAGCTTTATCGTGTATTTCAAAGCCAAATATGCTAGCTGTGCAGTAATCCTGGATAAAGATAAATTTACAATTAAAAGCAAACCAAAGCCTCCATTTGTATGACATTTTGATTTAATAGACAGAGCACAATTCAGTTTTAAAATCTGACTTGCTGACTGGGTCACCTGGGTGGTTCTGGCAAACAAGCACTCAGAACAGCAAGCTGCCCACTGCGGAGATCCTGGCTCAGTTGGCTTGCAGCCCCAATAAAGCTGGCAAGAGACCGTGTCTTGGTTATTGTGTTTTTATTGTGTTTTTCTCTCTACATCCCGGTCAAAGAGAAAAACAGGCCATTCATTACATGCCTTTTCAAAAAGAGCAAATGCACACCAATTGTCTCAGTAATTGCTAAAAAGTACAATTTGGTCACTTGGCATACAACCATTATTTATTTTATCGGCTTACAAATGTACAAATGTAAAAATAATATATTGAAAGAAAATGTTCTGCATTGTTTTCTAGATACACCATGTTCCCTTTTTCCCCAGTGTTCAATTTCAGTATTGCTTAATTTATCAATATTCTCTCTCCTTCCCTCTGTCAGTCTCTCCCTCATTTCCTCCAGTTATGGCTGCCTAAAAGCTATTTAGTGGTTTAATAGGTTTATCTTCCCAGAAGTGTGGCGTTGGAGTTTCATGATAGCCCACAGCAGATGTGTCTTACAGTATATACAAGGCCTCAGTGTCTTATAGTTGTGTTCTGCTGTTAAGATGTGCAGGATTTAAGAAAGCACTACAGAGACAGATGGATGATTTTATTCAATACTAAGCAAACATAGGCTTTTACATTTCTGGTCTGGTGGCTATCAGTCAATGGAAATGCACTAACCTGATTTATCTAACCATTCTACCATTCTTATCTGTCTTCCTCTGCTGTACTACCCACTCATCTGACCTTGGCATGATAATAATAGGGCTGAGGAGCTTGAGCTGTGGTCCAGCGGATGTAGTGGAGTGTATCTACAAAAATACACCCACACCTGCACGCATGAATAAGGTGCAAACACACATCACAGTTTGATTTTGCACTTGGTATCTTCTGCTAGAAACAATGATTGATCTCTTACAATAGATATAAAAGACTGTGCCATGTTACCCTCATCCATTTTTTTACATGTACAACATGGGGATGCTTCTTTCAGGACATATATTTCTGGTTAAGGTTCAAGAATAAAAGTTTTTTTTAAGAATAAAGAACTATTTGAACTATTCCTTTTAAAAGTTAAATGATGCACACAAGAAACCTGTCAAATAAAGCAGGTTTCTAATTTAAGAAGAAGCAATTTTTTAATTGTGTCTACAGGAACATGTTTTTGTTCACCACTATTCCATTCAGCTACCCCTGTAACACGTTTATGCACACATACTTCCTCTTCTCTAGCACTAGTGGGTAGTTTGAAACAGGGAATACCAAGTACTTAGCATCCAAAAATAGGCACCCATCTGAAGTTGTTGAGTGACGCGAGCAAAGTAGATGGACACCCGTGTCTCTGTACCACCTGCTTTCCTCTTTATTTATTGATGGCTCTGTTTTTACTGAGGCCTGATACAGCTTGGCTGTTTGTGAAGTGGTGGAGAAAGTAACTTGATGTGTCATAGATCCGTTGATAGTTATCTAAATGGGCTGTTTGGTGCAGCTTGATGCCCTGTGTCATACAAGGATAGTGCTGCTTCTCAGATATTAGAGTGACAAGTAAACAACTGCTGCTTCCAGCTGAGCACTTGACAGGTGTGTTAGAGCTGGCTTCAAAAGAGAAGTTGGTTTTGGCAAAAGATATATTAATTGACAGTCTACAATTATAAGAATGAGTTTCTACACTTATCTCTTTCCTTTGTTTTTCAGCTTTACATCCTAAGATTACCCCTAAACTACACACTGTACAATATTTTGTGGATGATGCCGCACAGTATAGTGCCATTTAGAAGCCTCAAGTTCCTTATCATGACTGTCACCAGAAGAGGGAACCAGAAGTGACCATATTTGGACAAGAGTGTGGAGCTTAAGTGGATACAAATTGCTACAATGACAATGTGACACCTGGCAGATAGCTAGCAGCTGCCGTCACTTAAAACAGTGTTATTACATGTGTCTTTATGTTGAATGAAAAAATTGACTCCTCATACAATAATCATGAAACAGTAATTTATTTACAAAACCAAAAAAGCTTTTTGCACCAGGCTGCTAAAATGTCTATTTCTGCTGTAAATTTGGGCATTTTAACATGGAGTCTTGAATATCAATATTCATAGGAATAGACTTGCTTTTAGAGCCAGCCTCCAGTGGCAATACAAGGAACTTTTTTTTAGCCCTTTAGTGTTGCCTCATTTCTTGATCTGAACATTGCCACTTGCCAAAAACACAGAAGATGACCACGAAAGTTGCATTACAGTTGGTTAAAATTTTCCTCCATTTGATCTCAGAAGAATAGTTTAACATATTAGAAGATATGAATGTTGACTTCTTTGGTGAAATTTACACAGGGAGATTGATTCCAATCCTATATCTTTGATTCCTCTGTCTTTTTCTTTGAAGCCTCTAGCCCGAGTTTATCAGTTAAAACTTGAGCCTTTAACCCAAAATGTGAATAAAAGTTGTTAAAAGTCACTGTGTTAGAGTTGCTGCTGTGTGATCCCCCCTGGAGAACTCCATTATGAATGAAAGTGAATTCGCTTGAGTTCACATCAGTGTTCTGAATAATTATTTCCTAGAAAAGACTAGTCCCATTTCATCTTGGGGGTGTTAGATGATCGACAGGAAGTAGAGCATGTAGAGTGTAATGTGCGTACTGATATGAAAACACCCAACTGGAATGAAATAATGATGGAAAAGAAACATTTTCAAAAACTTAAATTACAGCTTCATGTTCTCCTTGAGTATTTGGCTCTGAAAATTTCCAGGTGTGTGATAGAAACTGTTCGAGGTAGGAAAACAGAACTGGAAAGAAGAATTTTTTGCAGGTGCTCACGGAAAAAAATTATATATAACAGGAGAAACTGAAAATTATTCTCAAATTAAAAGCACTGGTAACAAACATCACAAAAGACTTCTGAATGTTTAAACTTTTAATATATCATAACATTTGCAGCATTTAGGGAAGTAGAAAACATCTACACTAATCCTCTAACATTCACAGCATCGACAGACTTTTATTTGGGTCATGTTTTGAACATCTCATCCCCAGCAGTGTCCTTGGAGGTCCATAACATGACCTTTAAGGTGACCACCCCTCCCTGGCTGTCATTGTGAATACGTCTGAGAACACAATGAAGCACTAAGAATTATTAATTACCTCTAAAGGGCAGTGGAAAACAGCCTGAACAACCTCTATCCTGTGTTGGCAGGCAGCTATAGAGACTTAACATTTAAGATGCCATACATCACAATCAGTGACGCGATTGTGTTGATTGTTCACACCTTCTGTAAGGAATTTTGTTGGGTAATTCCCTATAGCTTGGTCTGTACTTCCCTACTTTTACTGATTGTAAGCTCTAAACATAAAGCAGGGTCTACTTATGAGCTCCTGACATAGAATTTATGGCTTTTGAACTTTAGGCCTGGTGTTTTTTTCTTCTTGCTGAACATAAAGAATTTTCAGCTACACTTACTGTGTGGTTCAGTGAATAGCAATGTTAGTCTGTCTGTTGGTTGGTCAACAGTTTTGGCCTTGACTAAACTGTATTGTCATGGAATTTTGTGCAGTTTTTGATGTTCAACTGTGGATAAAGCTTACTGACTTTGGTGATTCTTTGATCTTTCCTTCAGCACTATCATGAGAATGAACTTTGATTCTGACTGAAATATTGCCATTATTGCTGTCGTGATTATGTGAAACAATGTACAAAAACTACGAGTCCCAGAAAATAAACAGCAGTTTGGTTTATGACACAAATGTCTGTGAAACCTATAAATTTTGGCTTCAGCTGCATTTTGTGTTACCGTGAGTGTGTTTGCATGCTAATGTTAACATTTAGCTTACATTCAGCTTAGCTTGTAAGAGAACCACTGGGGCCTCGAAATTTGAAAAAAATAAAGCAAAAGGCCCTTCATAAAGCCAGTATATCATTTATCCCTTCTTAGCTACTGTAGAAACATTGCAATCCCATCAAACATGGCAAACTCTTGAAGAGGGCCCACTTCCTCTGTAGATATTAGAGGTTAATTTTAAGATAAAGAAAACACACTGATTCTTATTTTCAGGATATTAAACACTCATGAAACCATACATATGAGTATTATATTTCATTTCTGCCAAATTTTACAAATATATATCCCATTAGATCCTACACATTGGACCTTTAATAAAATAAAACATATTTGTGGTTTTGCTCAGTTGCAGTGGGAGAGGTGGGGCAGATGGTTCAGAGAGCAATGCTGGGATGTGTTGATTTGACTCTCTTTTCATGCAGTAGCCAACTGGGACCAGGGGCCGCAGATCCAACCGACCACATCATTTGACATGAAACCTATAACAACCTCTTGGGACTTAGCAGTGGAACAAAAAGCCATATTTGATCCACTGTTGTTGAAGATTCAAGACTCCAATACATGTGATTGCTTTTGACAAGTCTCCACCAGTAATAGCTCTAACAGTGGGGAATTGAACAAGGATCAGTGAATAACTACAACACTTTCATATTGCCAGTCCATTGTTTCCTTAATGTCAATAATATAAGACATCAAAGGCAAGGCGCTTCACAGGGAAGATGAGGTGAGGTGACCCCCAGCAGCAGGGAAATCCTTTAAATACACCTTTCTCACTGTTTTTGATTAAAAGGTTCAAGTGGGGGAAGAAAATAAATAAATAATTCAGAGTAATGTGGTATTCACAAAGACAAGACAGGACTTTGATCTTGTTCAGGGACGAGAAGTAAGCTGGAAGCAAGAGACAGAGATGGAGAGTGTGTGTGTGTGTGTGTGTGTGTGTGTGTGTGTGTGTTTGGGTGAACAGGCAAGACAAAGCAGGATAGGAAATGAGAATGAAAGGGAGAGATCTCATTAATATGAGTCCTTTTGTTCCACTGCATCTCAGAACATTCCCACCCTGTTAAGTTGACACTGAAGAAGCTCTGGTACAAGAATTTTCTCGGCCAAATTCCCACATACCCCCTTTGGCATCATGTATTAATGCAAGTGTGCCACCTGTGCAGGTATCAGGGTAACAGGGAGGATGCCTGAGCCTGCTTTGAGATACTTTACAGGCTGGAGAGAGAAATGTAAAGAGGCAAAAAGACTTTGATCCACTTGAAAGTGTAGACCTAAGGACTAGTGCTTGGTTGATAATGCATACAACCCCCATCTAGCTGACAACCTCAGTAGAGCATTTGAAGTAATCTGATAGAGCTGGGCAAGTCTGACTGCCAGTGCACTCTCCCCTCTCCACAGTAATCCTATTTTCTGCTGTTTCACTGTCATGTGCTCTTCCACTTATCTGATCGTCTTCTAATTGACAAGAGCAGCCTTGTAACCTCGGACTATAAAGGAATGAATTCAGAGCAGCAACAATGAACATCAAGTCATATGTGTTTCCCATGAGGACTGGGATACACAAATGTACTGTGCTGGTTTTATTTATCTGTCAATCAATCAATCAATAAACCACACAGAGACAAAAACATGCTTAAAAACATTAAGATCCAGTGTGTAGGATTTGGCAGCATCTGGTGGTGAAGTTAAGGATTGCACCTGACTAAATATTCCTGCACTTATTTCATGCAAGCATGCAAGAGAACACAAAATACAAAAAATGGGAAAACTCCTCTCTAAACTTAAAATTTGCTTTGTTCATTCTTGGCTAAACATGGAGGAGGACCCATGCCCTTTGAGACATAAATGAATCAATCTGATGTAATAAAAACATGACAATTCTTATTGTCATGTGATTATATCCTATTGCTTCCAGAATTGCATCCAGTAAGCCCATTAAATGTTGGTGGAAAAAATACTGCTTTGGCCCACCCATACATGAACTGTACTAAAGAAGGAATTAAGAAAAAGATGTGTCAGAGAACAGCAAAAACTGAATTCTGACTGGTTTGACAATATTAAAAGTTTGTGATTCAACCAAAGAACTCTAATCTATTATCACAGTTGTATTTGTAGCCTGTGTTTCTGGTAAATATGCACTTTATTAAGTCCTGTTATTATCCTGCTTACATTTCTGTTATCCATACACCCAATATAGATAAGTGAAAGATTTTTACCATTCACCAAATCACAGCTAAATAACATCGATAGTGGGCTCCAGGGAAGAAAAGACAGTTGGCCTCCCAACACACTTACGAATACCAATAGGCTCCAGGTTTGTAGTTAGTTTGTGGCTTTGTGACCATTTAAGCATAATGTGGACTGAAATATTCAAGTTTTTAAATTCAAACTGACGAAAGCACAGCATTAGCATTAGGAGTCCCAAGATAAGTTGAGAATGAAGAAAGAACCTCAAAGGGCCCTTTGCCAGTTTTTACTGCAGTTCAAAACAAAATTGCAAATAATCAAACTACCACAAAAGTAATTGTGACTGCATCAAACTGGGGTCTTTAAAAATCTGATGAGAAGACCAAAGTGTTGACTAAGATGTTCCTTTTTAGGAGCCTTAGACAGTGACCTAAAAGACTTTGAGTTACTTAATTGAGAAAGAAAGAAAGAAAGAAAGAAAGAAAGAAAGAAAGAAAGAAAGAAAGAAAGAAAGAAAGAA
>JAQNCA010000017.1:12318227-12347405 GCA_029783725.1 Acanthurus tractus | reverse complement strand
AGAAAGAAAGAAAGAAAGAAAGAAAGAAAGAAAGAAAGAAAGAAAGAAAGAAAGAAAGAAAGAACAACCTGAGCTGCAGCTGTTATTTACTCTCGGTCACTCAAGAGCACCACAGAGGGAGTTTGGGTGGAGCGTCCCACTTTATTGATTTTAATTCCATTAATACCTTATGACTGGCTGCTTGGCAGACTCTCCCAGGCCTGCGCACGTCTGTTTCCATCTGGATTTGATTGGACTTCCTTATCGGCTGGCAGCAGGCAGGAAAAGGGCCCGGAGAAGGCCAAAGATCCACCGCCCTGGCAGCCAGGCAGCATGTTTGAAACAACAAGATTCAGATCAAAAATGATTAGTGTAGGCTGCCAACCCAACCCCTCCATGCATGAGCCTTGCACTGTGTATGAGATCACTTCAATATGTGCGTGCGTGTGCGTCTGAGAGGGAGAGAGAGGGAGAGAGATGGGGGATTGTGGGAGGGGTACTGCTTACTCTACTGCTACCTGATGCATGCACATCAAATATACTTCACTCACAGCAATCAACAGATGCACACGAATGGGCGAAATCAGTCCTGCCTTTACATATTTGCACTGACGCACTCAGACTCAGCGCGACACCGCGTATTTGTAGCCATCAAGGCTTTTCTGTTTGTGCGTAATTGCGTTGCGCGCCATGTGTCTGCCATTTTAAACTTTGCATTGTTATTATTAGTAGTATTATTATTTGCCATATTGTGAAACACCGCCATCAGTGACACTTGTGCCATCGCGCTGCGTTTCTTGTCAAATCGCGCTGGCTCCGGCGATGTTACCTAGTTTTCTGGTTGCGTGGAAACTAAAAGGCTGCGCTGAGCGAGCCCTGAACTGTGGGAGCATTTCCAGCTTCGCGGTTGCCAGAGCGGCTCTCAGCACAAGTTTAACGAGCTGCAAGAGGACCTGATGGAAGCGAGACAAATCGTTGACCGAACCGCCTTGTTGGTAGAGCTCAGATCTGATCTGGTGGATGATCTTATTGCGGGGCTCCTGCTGAGAAACGCATCATGAAAAGGAGAGGGAAAGCGGCAAAGACGTGAGTGTGTGCATGTTGTGGATCTGAACGCATTTGCTTTCTTTGCATCTTCACATTTTTATTTTCTAAATACGAAACACTTTTCTAGTTTTAATGCGCGTTTCTTAATGTGATTAGTGGTGGAAACAAGAACTGGAAGGTGCTGACTGAAACAGGATGAAAGACAAACTTAACAAGGGTATCAGTTCCCACGAGGCATCGCCTTTATCTCCTTGCTTTGACTTCATTTTCCACCGGATGCTTGTTGCTAATGAGCAGAATTTTAATTTAAGCAGAAACCGGTACTTTACGCACTGTTATGCTTTAATGTTTCGTATTGAATATCTTGAGGTTTTTATTAATATAAAAAAAAAAACAATTAGATCAGTGTTGTTTATGGAAGTTTATGTTAAGGGTGTGAATATTGAAGTTAATCTTGAACCCATATTTGAACTGATTGTAGTGACTATGAAGTCAAATCCTAGCTTACTGTCCCTGTAAAAGTGTGCTAATGCATATTAGCTACTCTTGGACTCAACATGATCATGATATGGTGGAAATAAGAGTTTTTTTCATATCTGCCAAGTGAATAAATGTGCTCTTTGGAAAATAGAGAGCATTTTTTTGTTATAGAGATAAATTGAGGAACGAATTGGGAGTGGGCAGAGCTAAAAGCACCAAAATATGATTACAGTTGCATTAAAAGGCAGCGTTTCAAGTGGAAGAAGTCAAGGATGCTTTATTTTCCTGTTTCCGTTACTGTCATCCACACCCTCCCACCCTCACTGATAACTAGAAACCGGCAGCTTATTTGCCATTCATGCAATGCTCACAGCCATGATGTGATGCCAAGAGGTGGTCAGGATCATGCATGAAAAACAAACACCGTGTCACAAAATGTATTAACATAACACATTTGGGTTGCTTTTTAATGCCTCTCATGTTTGGGTTTGAGTCCAAATTACTGCCTCTCATATAATTGGTGGCAAGCAGAGACTGGTTGGTTGAGCACTGGCAGCAGTGAATTTATGAAGTGAGAGGCTGACCTTTGGCTGCAAGAGCTACATATTAATGCGTAAATTAAAGCAGAGGAGTTATTTACTGCAGACGCAGGCAATGACTTTAGGAACACTGACAAAGATCTCACCCTATTTAGAGGCCGACTGATTTATACATTTACACTTTATTAGTGAACTGACTCTTTTTTTTGCCAGCAATCTCTCTGGGAAACATATTTTGGAATAAAAAAAAAACAATTTTGAACCCTGCTAATCATGAGGTTTACACCATTCTTGTTTATGTCATCCACAGGTAACACTTTCCCTCTCTCGCCTTCTTTCACTGCCAGCTGTCCTCATTAGCTGTCCCTTTGTCGCACTAACATTAGTCCCTTTCCTTCTTCCTCGATATCTCATTAGTGTCACTGCTCTCTGTTGTTCCCCCCTCTTCTTAAATCCTCTTGATATCATTCTTTCTCTCACAACCCTGTGCCGCTGTGTCCAATTTCCTTCCTTCCCCACATGCTTTCTCCTCCTCCGTCACCAGCCTTCGACTCCTGCTCCCCCATTATCTCACAGCAAAATACCAGGCTGACATGCTATCTGATGGGTAAAGTACAGCCTTTACAGGAGCGTAATGTTACACATGTAGTTTGGGAGAGACTTTTTATTTCCTCGGGTGTTCAGCTGCATATGCCATGCCACTTTACTTTCACATACACCCCGCTGACATTAAGTGCAGAAGGAAATCCTTTGGAGGTTTGTGTCTGGATCTCATGTCTCAGGGAGGCAAACTCCAGCTTCTTAATAGCAGAGGCTTCGTCTGTGCTTTGCTCCGGTGCATGACCCTCCATCTCCCCAAATGGCTCATTATTGGAGTCGTCTGGCAGGCATCTCTTAAACTGGCCTAACACAATGAGTGTTATTGGCTGTGTCTCGTGGACAAATCATGTGTCCCCCTAACACACACATACACACAACTATTACCACTACACTGTGTCCTCCACCCCTCAACGTCATGTGATACTTAGAGGTACTTAGAGATCGATTTCATTTTTTAATCTTGGTAAGTGGATCTTGCCCAGTCTCCAGCCATTTTGAAGAAAGTCCGGTTGAACTTTGTCGTTTCCTTTTGTCTTAAAGAGGACAGGCCTTTACATTGTCTTTTTTTGTTGGCCCTTGTGCTGTTTGTAGCATTAGCATTTGCCACTGACAAAAGGATTTGGTGGCCAACACCGATGCAATACTGACTTAAGGAGTTTTTCCTTAAGAGGATTAGTAACAGGATAGGAGGTAGCCCTTATCAGCTATTAATGAAGTGTGTTAGGGTGGGTAGACCTGCTATTTTCAAAGGCTTACGCAGAAAATATCAAGTGTAATTTACAGGAGATACGGACAAGCTCTTCCTCTGTGTTACTTGCACTTCTAACTAAATTACCTTGAGACTAGTGACTGCATAGCTTGACAGACAAGCAAATGAAACTGCATTTGCACCAGAATGGCAGCTGTCGTGATAGAAAACACTGGAACCATTCAACAATGTATGACATGATTCATATGCAACTGCATGAAAAATCTAGATGGTTTTATGAATTCCATGGAACATTTTGTTCCTCATGGTGTCATAACACTATGTTAATGCCAGTGTCTGTGTACTGAAATAGCTCTGCATCGCAGGGATGTCAATTATAAAAGAGGCACAGTGACACCAAAGGATTTCCAGAGCTTGTTTATTGTGCTGGTATAAAGGGAATGTTTGATGCTTTAACTTTTCTAGATCTACAACAGAAGTGTGATTGTTTCTGGTGAAATGCTGAAATGAGCGTGCAGCATTCCCACTGGCTTCTCACTGCAATTAGAAGAGATACCGTACCCCCTTTGTCTGTGTAAATACAGACACCAAAGAACAGTGCTAATCACCGATGTTGCATCCATCACAGCAAAATCTGCACTGTGTTTTATTTGAGAGAAACTGCTCACCACTCTTTGTGTAACTTTCTGTTGTTTTCATGTTATAGGTTCAAAAGCTACTGGGGAGGTTGATGTGGATTTCAGGTCCTGCGCCCAGGTGGTCCCTCCTGGCGCATGCCCATATCCCACCATGTTCCTACCTGCAGACTGGCTTCTGCGCCACTCAGTGGTCATGTGTTTGCTGCTGCACAGCCTGGTGCTTATGACCTTCTGCTTCCACCATGCTGCCACCAGTTGCTCCAAGAGCTGCTACTGCTCTGAGAGTGAGAGCGGCGGAAAGACGGTCCGTTGCAGCAATCTGCAGCTGACAGAGATCCCCCAGGATATCCCCAATGACACACAGCGTGTCTACCTGGACTTCAACCTCTTCACAACAGTTCCAACCAATGCTTTTGCAGGTTTGCCCTACCTGATTGAACTGGATCTATCACATAATGAATTAAGTCAGTTAGAACCAGGGGCATTCAGGGGCTTGGGCTCCTCACTCCAGACCCTAGACCTTTCCTCAAACAAGTTAAAAAACTTTAACTCTGAGGCCTTCGAGGGCCTGCGGGCTCGCGCCAACCTAACAAACAATCCATGGCATTGTGACTGCAACTTGCAGATGGCGTTGCCCCGTGTGGACCTGGAGCCAGCGTCGTTGAGGGGCATTGTGTGCCAGACTTCAGATCCAGAGGAAATAGGAGTTCAGGGACTTGCCTTCCTACTGGTACCAGACATAGACCTATGTGTGGTGATGAAGAGGACTACAGATGTGGCCATGCTGGTCGTCATGTTTGGCTGGTTCACCATGGTCATCTCCTACCTGGTCTACTATGTTAGAGCCAATCAGGAGGACGCCCGCAGACACCTGGAGTATCTCAAGTCATTGCCCAGCAGACAGGGCAAATCAGAGGAGTCTTCAACAATTAGTACTGTGGTATGAGGCTAATGTAGCTCCATACAGGACCTGAAATGGTAACCCACAACAGGATAGAGCTACAACCTGCAACTACAGTCGTCATCAGGCTGTTTTTTCCAAGCTGTCGTCACAGAGCTAAGGTGGGCAACAAAACATGTGCCTGCACAAGAAAACCAGGCTGATGCAACCTAGCCCCGATGAATTATTCATCTCTGAGCGACCCATTAGGAGTTTTTGTTGGCTGGGCTGATGGTCTAGTCTGTGCGCAAAGGGGAAAAAAAATCAGCTTCGTGTATTTGCCGAACTCCGAAAATGGGATACAAATGGGATTTATCCATTGGTGCATGCACCTTGATGCATCTGACTCACACACAGACAATTGTAGAAGCAGCATCAGACAGCGATATAAACAATGGAAAAGACAACACTAGAATGAAGAACCCCATGTATAACTGTTTTTTCCAAATAAAACCTACATTGTATTCACCAATTTATTGCAAGTAAAACCATGTTTTTCATTTAAAAGGTTGTTTTGGGGGTTTCTCTTGCTAAACTCAGTCCTAGGTCTTGCAGTAGATGAAGAACAGCAGACAGTGTTTAGGATCTGAATCACTTTTTAGTAGATGCATATTCAGTTCCCTATGCTGATGAATCAGATTGCTGTGCGATGAAGGGCTCATCAGTTATTCTGTGATGTTATTGATAGAAGCTACAGTACTAGAGCTCCATACTGATGAGAACCGCAAGCTGCGTCTGTATATTAAGAGGATCTGACAGAAGCCCCCTGCTGGCTCACCCCAGAACCAGCTGGAAATCTCAATGATCTATTCAACCTAACAGTGGTGCACTATACATAAAAACACTTAAACTTTGCCTTTAATTAGTCCTTACCCTAATATGTTTGTCCATGACAGCCTATTGAAAGTTAAAGGAGCAGAGCGTTGGATTTAGGGGGATCTATAGGCAGTGAAAGAATATATTAGTCATAATTGTGTATTCTTTTTTTGTATAATGTTTTCATTAGTGTAAAATCACATAAAAAATAAGAAATGTTGTATTTTTTATAATGAATCCTATGTATATATACACAGAGAGAGCAGGTCCTCTTCCATGTTGCATTGCCATATATCTACAGTAGCCTTGACAGGACAAACCAAATACTACAAATGTAGTAGTAGTAGTAAGATGAATTGTATCTAGTTGGTTGCAATCTGCAACCCGACTGATTTATTTTTTAAAATCAATATATCACATACAGGGATGTTGAATGTGTAAGATTTGTAAGATTTGAGGTGGTGAATAAACCAGAACATGTTACTCGGGGTTAATATAAGACAGATACACAAACTGAAAATCTAGAATTACCCCTCAGCATAGTAAGCCAATGTTGATATGCCAGTCTTTAGTCACAAGCCAATAACCCTGTGTGTCATATCATCTGATTGTTAGAAAAGGTTGATTTGAGAAGTAGAGAATAAGAGGTTAGTGTGGATCAACAGTTATGAAATAGAGGGAGAGACTCCATAATTTAAATGGGAACGATTTTCATATTCTGGATGGAAAAGCCCTTCAGCAAACAATCATTACTCTCAACCCTTCATCCAGAGTAATTAGGAAACACAGAGGAGTCCTGGTTATTGAGACAGAGCGTCTTCCTCTGTGATATTTTTCATTCGCTGTCGTGCCTTTAATAAGCACACAGGGTGCCTCTGGGAGCCATATTGACTGATGCGGTCACACTCATGGGTTTTCCAAATAACATTTACGGGGTTGTGATCTGCTGATCTATTTGAAAAAGATGCCATGGATGTGAATTGTCAATTTCGCTGGTCCATGGTAAAGAGGAAAGATGCATTTGTGTCTCTTCAAATCAAACTGTCAATACATACTGAGACCACACAGAAGGAAATGCATTTGAATGGACATGAGATTTAATCATCAGCACACTGTGCCTTTTCCACAAAGCAAGGCAAGAATAGCCCACTGCAGTCTTGAATAATCAAATTTGATGTTGAGGTAGTTTGTCAACATGGATTTCCCTGTGTCAGACAAACAAATGCCTCTAGACCAGAGCAAGACCAGTAAATGATTTATGGTGACTATAAAAACACTTGAGCAGTAGGTCTGGGAATGCACCCATCATCTTGTGTGTCCCAGTTCTTGAAGAAAAAAATTTAAGGGAGAATGCCAAAGGGGATCAGCTGCCCTCTCTGCAGCTTGGTTTACCCTTGCTTGGGTAAGCCACTTTCCAAATGCCCTTGGGTGGCTCGTAAGGGTCCGGAGAGCTCACAGTGGCAGCAAAAGTCAGTTTCACCTCATCCTCAAAGTACCTCTTTTCCAAAGACAGCACTCAGTCTCCAAAGGTACAGTTTGCCATCTTGGGAAATACACTTTTTCACTTGCTTGCAGAGAGTTGACCAAATGATTAAAGCCACTCTCTGGTATCTACAGTAAGTACGTAGCTATAGTCAGCAGGAAGTTAGCTTAGCTTCGCATAAAGACTGGAAACAAGAGAAAATAGAAAATGGCCTGCCTATCTCTGTCCATAGGTAACAAAACCTGCCTCCTTGCTCTTTTACAACACACTAATTAACATGGTTTATCCTTTGTTTCAATTGTGAAAAAAACAAATGGAAAAGCTACAATTTAATATTTTATGGAGGTTATGTGCCATCATTTCTTGGCAAGTCAACCAAAGGAAGTGGCTGCAAAACATAACATCTTAACTTTTCAGCTTTAGTCGAGCTGGTAAGTGAATTGTTCTTCCACTCAGCAGAGCTAGTTTCGCTGTCCACTCTATCTTCAGTCTTTATGCTAAGCTAAGCTAGTCAGATGCTAGCTGTAGGTTCTTATTCAGCGTGCAGTTACATGTTTGTCGTAACGAAAATTTTAAACAAATTTCTTTGAGAAAACAAGAAGAAAATAGCTTTTCTATTATCAATTTCAGTTCCTATTATAAGTTTTCGACTATTAGTTTGAGTTTGTTTGACTAAAAAAAGTATATCTATCTCAAAAGAGTTAATCTTAAGGAAGCTGAAGTACAGCCTCCCATGATGAGCAGGAGGTTCAACAGTACTGAAAAATAGATGGTAAGCCTCTCTTCCTGACATTTCCTGCTGCACACACACAAACAAGCATGCACACACACACACACACACACACACACACACACACACACACACACACACACACACAAACACAATCACACACACACAGAGCTCCTTCCTTCCTTCTATCCTCTGATAACAGACTCTCACGGTGGCTTTGAAACCAGCCAGTGTTAAGGGAAGCTCTCCACTCGGGGTGACAAACAGAAAACTAGTACAGACGTGTGACTTTGTATTTCTTACAACTAGCATATATATGAGTAGGAAAAGTCTTTTTGTTCACCTGTATGTACGACAGGTGTGTGTGCGTAGCGGGGGTGAGGGTACTGGTAATGTAACACCTCTGTTCCCCAGCACACATAAATGTCACTGAGGTTAATTTAAATTTCAGGCCAGCTCAGCTTGCCCCGCCTGCTACCTTGGACACGTTACACTGGTGTGAGCATTACAACTGCAGGGTAATGGGACACAAAGTAGAGGATAAGGTGACGCATCCAATCCCAGTGAGCACGGCCTTGTTCGGGATTGGGTTGCAGGTGAAAATGTTTCCACGCTTAGAGATCATATGGGGACTTCCAGTGATGCTGTGTGTCTACACCTGATTTCCTCTTTTAGGTGAAAAAGGTACATGATACCTGAGATGTTGCGCCTGAGAAGAGTGACAAAACTTCCTTTGATTAAGTGACAATATTCTGTGGTAGTCCAACAAGAAAACATTGTGTCAAGGTCCTATCTTCATTTACTGTGACACAGCACCCCCTGTTGTAGAAAAGGTGGTAGTTTGAGGTAAGTAAATGACTTTATCTTCATGTTTTTGCCTTGTAATTAGCATTAATCTGTCAATCATGCTTTGTACATGAACCAGAAGCACATACCAAACAGCAGTGTGTTATATTAGGGGAATCTTTCATGGCGGTGCCCGATCAGGCCACTGGTGTGCTGCAGAAACAAAATGAGCTCTTGGCCCTTATCAAGCCTCTCACACACCTGTTCCCCCCAATCCAATTTGCCTTATCTACTCAAGAAACCAACCACAATACTACGATGCTTGCTGTAAACTCAAATATGTTAAGGTGGCATACAAGCACATTATCAACTGATATATTAAAAATATTAGATTTGGACAGGGATGTCTATAAAACAGAGCTTCAGGGTTAGTTAAAAATGTAGGGAATAACATAAAGGCCCCAATACTTCAATTACTACTGCATGTTAGCAAATAACCAATTTTTAAATCAAGAAAATTACAATTACATGATAGTTAGATCTTGTGTTACTTTCTTCTCACATTTCATGTTCATTTTCTAATTTATTTTGTTTGACTCATTTCTCCCTGGTTTCAGATGCTCACTTCCTGCCACTGTGTCTTCTGCCCCTGTGATTGTCTGTCCTGACCCGATGTGACTCACCTGTGTCCAATCATCCCCACCTGCTTTGGGTATTCAGTTTTTTTGTGCTCCCTCTTCCCAGTTCATCTTTTGTCCCTGCTACAAGCATTCCAGCGTACAAGCATTCCAGCATTTTCCCCAGTGTAGTTTATCTGGTGTGAAATCTTTTTGACATTTTTATCTGCCTGTCTACTGACCGCCTTACATTAAAGGACTTGTTTGGAGTTGTGTGTTTAAGTCCTTTATCTTGTGTGCAGTTCTTGTCATTAAATATCATCCACAAAGGTACAAGTGGCAGTGGTGGGATAATTCTAAACTTAAGTAAAAGTACAACTGCTCTCAAGAAATTACTCACATTAAAGTAATAATAACTTTAGAAACCTACTCAAGCAAGAAACAGCTGTGTAATAGACTTTAATAAATGGTGACTGGAGGCTGCCTCTTCTTCTGGATTTGGCTTCACCAACATTTTAAAAAGCATTCCTTTTTTTTAGGCAGCTGGCATCTGTCATAATCTTCACATCTAGATCACTGTATCTAACTTATTCTTTATAGTACAGTGTTAAAAATGACTCATAACCTTTTTACTTATGTGCATTACTTGAAATGAGTTGCTACCCAATTAGTGACTCACGCTGCTATATGAGAATTACAGTTGTGCTTTTAAAATATAAATTACTTTTGAAGACACTAGGTAAAGCACAAGAAATGTGATGCAAAAATTAACTATCGCACAGTCTGTGGATGTGTGTGTTCAAATGTTCCTTGTAAGTCTTTTTTTTAAAACTTTATTTATAACTTTTCAGTTTAGTACAAACACACAAAGATTAGATGAATCAAAGTGTTGAGTATATCAGGTAACAGTAACAAGTCGTGCCGAACGGTGGCACGCAAAACGAGATTTGTATCAACTTTGGCAACTTCTCGACATATTCAATAAAGGATGTCCAAGTCTTATGGAAGTTATGCCATGCTGGTTTGGAAGTACACCGAACACCACTGTTATTGGGTTAGGATCTATTTTTTTGTTGCACACATAGGAGATGGCATCTAAAATTGAATTCCAGAACCTGACCAAGGCACTACAGGTCAAACATATGGCTCAAAGAGGCGGGAGACTGTTTGCACCTGGGGCATCCATCATCAGAAGTATACTTGAGTTGAGTGAATGCGGCTGATACTAAGATCCCACACATCATCTGAGATGTTCCTTGTAAGTCTAATCGTAGATTCAGAGATGTGACTTATCTTGTTTGACATAAATGTAAAGTAGGACAAGATTCTCAGTCTGGATTTTTGCCCTCAGGGATTGATAATCTTTTGTTAAAGCTGTAGAACAAACCGGTAACATACATAATGCATGTGTGATTTCTAATTAATTGTTTCAACCTGTGTAAATCACCACAAGAAGATTTTACATGAACGATATCAACCATCAAATTCTGCTGATGAGGGTGTCTTGTATCTGTGTCAGAGTTTTAAGTGTAAGTCAAGTCATGTTTCCTGTAAGAGAATTTCCTGAGCAACAACCCTTGAATGTTTAAACCTCCTTCCTCCAAGGAAAACCTTTCTCTCTAGTTTCAACACATGACCTCCCCACTGATCATTTTTCCAAGTAGAAAGCATTTTGCAACTCCTTGCTTCCGTCATTTCCCAATAACAGCTTACTTTTCACTCCATGTAAAAACTCATGACCCGAATGAGTAATTAAACCTTACTCTAGGAAAATAAATTGAAGTCAACTGGACTCAGTTATAAGTCCAGTTGACTTCGATTTATTTTCCTAGAATAACTATGACCTGGATGAATGAGAACATTCACAGATAATTAAACCTTACGTACAACAGGGATCAATGGACATCCTGATGGGTTACTGGTATCAAACTTATCAACTAACCACAGGAACCCATCAATTGATGTAACACTGTGTAAGTTCATGTTATTTCAAACTCTCCTTACACCATCCTCCCCTCCTTGTAACCATAACTGTATAAAGGCTAAAAAAATATACTTTCTGAATTTATTTGATTATTTTAATATCAGTTATTTATCTTTTTGAATATCATGGCTATCATCAATACAGGTTATTGCTGACACTTCTACATCAATGCCACATCGATCCATGGCACCTTTCTTCGAATATCTCTTAAGCGGCAAAGCATCGTCCAGCTGCATATGCTCTGCATATCTAATGGAAAGCTTTTATAGACTACAGACTTGGCATACCAAGTCTAATCATGCATCATATATTCAACATGATACAACATGTTGCATTTTAATGAGGAAATATAAAGGAGACACTGTGTTTTGGATGAAATGAAGAATCAAAATGCATACCTTTAAAGGTGAAAAAAGCAGGACCTGATTGTGCAGCCTTTTTTCTGCCAAGTCAAAGGCAAGCTAGAACATTGTTCCACCGCAACAACCAAATGGTGTTTCCAGCTGGGTCATTGACAGGGCTGCAGAGCGAGGCCTCAGCAGTGAATAATGCCTTCCTTTCATGTGCAGGATTGATTGGAAATCAGACCAGTGTGGATTTCAGGGATCAGATTTGACGGCTTCACTTCACAGCCTGTCAAGCATGCCAGATGTAACATAGCTACACTGACTGATCAAGGGGCCCCTCGTGTCAGAGCATGAAGCAAACTGATCTGCAACAATGGAGGCAGGGGATTGGCCTATGAGGTGACTGCATAAGTCCCAGGTATGTGTCTGAGATCAGCAATTATTAAAAAAGGGTTCAAAAGGCAAGAGCATTTAGAAAATAACAGGTTTCTATTAATTTTCTTGCATGGACTTATATTTAAAGATCAATACTATTCTCTTATCTTTGTACAAAATATGAAGCTGGAGCCAGCAGTCAATTAGCTCATCTTAGCAAAAAGATTAGAAAACATAAGGAAACAGTTGACCTGACTGCCTCAATTTAAAAGATGTGAACTGACCAGAACCTTTAAAGCACACTTACTGACATGTTTCATCTGATTTGTTTGTAATCTTTGACTGAAGAGTATTAATGACCAGTTATTGTGATTTGTGTGTGGGTGTATTTCTTGTTCCTTAAACTTAACACTTGCTACCTCAGTTGATGTATAAATAAAACACAAATATTAACATGCTAATTGGTGAGCGTAAGTTGTTTTGGTAGGCTGATCTTTAAAATTTGGACAAAATCAAGTTGTTTCTGGCTGCTTCTGGACTTTGTGCTAAACTAAGCTAACCCTCTCACAGCTTCATATTTGACTCACAGATATGAGAATGTTTTCAATTTCTTATCCGACCATTGGCAAGAACGCAAGTAAGAGTATTTTCCATGATCTCAAACTCTTCCTCTTGAGCAAGGATCAACTGAAATCCCATTTTTATTGAAATAAATCAGGTATACGCCCTCAGTTTTTAATATCTTGAAGCTAATTTGTGTTAACTCATTTTTTTTTCCTGAGGGGAGCAGAAGGGAACAATCACATATGCAGTAAATTAAAAATTGCATAGCATTCTACACAAAGGTCCAAATATAACATTTGCTTCAAGCAGGAAAGCAAATTCTCACCATGGCTTCACATGGAGTTCATTTGTTAAGATTTGACTCAGCCTTAACAAGCAGTGAAAAATGTGCTTTGTTGCCCCCTCAGAGGGACTGATGTGTCACATCCTGCACACATTCAGCAACGTCAGGCCATTGTTGACCTGTGTTCACATGTGCGGACATGCCCGAACAGTTTTTGCAGTGTAGCCCTACAACTGAAGTGTATTTTGTAAAACACATCTCCACCAGATGGCACTCGTGTTTGTCAAACCTTTTTTTTTTCTCTTAGTATCACAAAATCAGGGGAACCGGTTCTGCCTAAATAAGTGAGCACCTGGGTGACTTAAGGATGCTCAGGTAAGACTAAACAAATAGGGATTACAATTTGTAAAACTATTCTAAATATCAGAATGTCTTTTTTAAAACTTTATCAGGTGGTTATTTCTGTGTATTCAGGAAATTCAGCAGTGTGTGTACTTTTGTTCTGATTGACGACTGTATTCCTGAGCCATCATTTGCACTTCATCTGATAGTTAATCAATAACATTTCTCTCATGAATGAGTTTGACAAATTTTCTATATCAATGGCAAAACAAAAGACACAGAGCCATACTCCATACAAGTGTTACGATGACATTAAAACAAGGAGAACGACCACAGAGGTCATATAAAAATAAAACAATAGTCTTCAAAAAATCCTATGTTTCAAAAAACACAGTTTTAAAGAATTTCAGCATTTTCAGTTTCCATTTCCCTCCAACTACTATGAAAGGAAATGTCTGTTTCCTCTAAGCCCCTTCTATGTATGACTTTGTAATAGTTTTGTGTAACTGACCAGACTCATACTAGAACTATAACCTGTGTTAAGCAACAAATCCTAGTTCCCAAAATAAAACTCTTGAATTGTGTTACTTTGGAGGATACACTGAAGTTTTGATGACGTAATAGATTACAACTTTCACTATTCCACTATCATTCTTAGAACTAGTTTCACTCTTTTACTTTTAAATAGTAAATCTTTCTGTAAGAATTTCATTTTTATTGTTTGATATGTTATCTAATTTGAGGTTATTTTTGTTTGAAAATGATATAAAATTTAAAAGTAACTATGTAACTGTAAATAAATTAACATAAAATCCAACATCAAGCTCTGGCTTAATTATTTAACTAAATGACATCAGTCAAATCATTATTAACCACACAATGTGGATTCAAGTGAGTTAAAAAAAAGAGGCAACTTGTATTGTAAATTTCATAGAAATGACTGGTCACTCATGATGAACAAATGATGGGAAATCCCTCGAGATGGACCTGCTATATATATATGACTATAAGTGTACTTTAAATCATGGACAGTGTTCACTTGAGGTAAATACTTGAAGACATTCCTCAACGAGAGGCCATGAACATCCTGATTGGTAAGCAGTGGTGAGGTCATGCATGAGAAATGCTGCAGATCAAATCCAGACACAGCAGAGACTCTGAGGGAGGGCTGCTAGAAACTATTCAGGATCAGCCTTTGGACTGTTTATATCTCATCTAGCTGGTAGGTTATTAGAGCAAAGTTTATTTTGGAGCATTTGAAGCTATGTTAAGGAGTTAGAAGTATGTTTATTATGAGTTTACATCTGGGCAGACTGTTATATTGGCTGCTGTAGTTACTTTTGGCATAGGTTTCACATTGCAGTGACTATTCTCAACACATGCAGCCATTAAGCCTGAGGGGGGACAAGCCCAGTGCTGCAGCACAGAGGAGCTGCTGAGGCTTTGTTCAGCCAGTTGTCCTCCTTGGCCACGCACACTCACGCACACGCTGTGATACAACGCAGTCAGGGTGTGTAGAGAGGCTTGTTTTGATGCCTCGACGTTGACATCTGATCAATTTTTGTCCTCCTCTTGCAGTTTTCGCCATTCCCTGCTACATGGCCATGCTCGCCCGCAGCGCACCTCTTCCGGAGAGTAGCGCACTTGTTGAGGATCCGCAATCCCAGGAGATGGTACAGAGGAGCCGAAGCTTAATAGAAAAGATCCTGCTCTCCATTCCCGACACGCACAAGTCCTGCATTCACTCAGAGGTAAGAGACAGTGGGCTGGATGGTCGTTGCATATTGATTGATCATGTTGCAGGCGTTGCAGTGAGGCTGTTGCGCTGATTCTGTTTATGATCCAGCTATAAAAAGGACTTCTGTTTGATTGAGCCTGATACTCAGACTGCTGCTGTAATAATTTGATTAGCATCTGACATGATGAGCTCATTCCTTACAAAATTCTTAGCCTGGTTATACAGCGATTGTTGTTTCCTTTATGGGTAAAAAGTTATTAAATCAGATAAATGAGATGGTTCATTGTGAGTTAGTCGTAGCCGATGTGGGAGGACCTTGATGAGTTTAAGCAGTAAGGAAACTGAAAGGGATCAACATTAATCTCTTAAGTCTGTCACAGACTTGCATGCTTTTATGGCCTATTCACAGTGGAAGAAAGTAGTAGGTCTTCTATTTTTAGTTTATGCTCAGATGCACAACAGTTGTCGCTTTACAGGTTAGACTGTGCATAAATTTATAATTATCATGCAAAATATGTTGCATCATCCAAATGAAATTGCTTCTAAGTAGGCAGTTAAATTCAGCAGCTTAACCTCACTTGTAATACTTTGTAATTACTCAGTAACACAGCAGTTTATTTAAATGCCATATGAATGGTTATCTTGCTAACTTAATGAAATCTTGCTTGTCATACATGATATTACTGTTTTTACTTAGCCTGACACCTCTGCCTCCACTGTTAATGGAAGGGCTAGCATTTTGCAAAAATGCCTTTATCAGCATGGTAATGCTCGGTGTGAATGTGTGCTTCCTGTTGCATGCCAAGATGTCATCAGTCCATAACATCTGCAAACAATCTTCCTCCCACAGGCCCTAAAACTCAATTCTTCAGAGAATGCAAAGCTTGTGACGATGGCGTCCACCATTGGCATCCCCTCTGCCCCTGTGCTCAAAGCTGTGTCGGAGAACTTCACCGTGGTAAGCATCTTCTAAGGAGAATAATTCTGTGAATTAAATTGCCATTAAATGAAAACAGACAACTTGACCAGTCTGCTGGCATTCTTATCCTATTAGGACACCTGCTTGGCACGAATGTCTGAGGGTCTTCAGCTGCACCGAACCGTACTGAGCTCTGTCTCTCCTCGCTTGGAAAACCAAGACAAAGTGACGGAGCTGCTGGCTGACATCAGAGACCTTGTCATTCAGATCAATAAGGTTTGACAATCTTTATAAATCGCTATCTTCTTGACAGATGAATCTTACTTTTAGGCACTTTTTTTGACAGTGTACTGTGTGCCTTGCAGATCCAGAAAATGGTCCTAGGAGAGGCTGGGGCGCAGCCCTCACCGACCCCTGTGACTCTAAGTCTACCAGGGGACTATGAGGTTCAGGTGGCAGCACACCTGACTCTTGTGCAGCTTCAGTCCTTTGGGCATGACATCGTCCGCTGCCTCAGGAGTCTGGACCAGAGCAACGATGAGGATGCAGAAAGCTGACCGATAGATGCCAAACACTGACCGCTTTTGGCCACATGTCAAAAACGAACCACATGCTGCCATTTTTTATTATGGCATTAATTTATTTTTCTGTTAAAGATTATTTATTATTTGTAACTATTTATACTTAAATGTATTTATTTAATTGGAAGTAATATTTATTTTTGATAGCAAAGCTTCGTATCCCTCAGTCCTTTTTGTTGACAGCTGAGGCAAATTTTGTTTTAATGCGGCTCTGTTGACCTCTTCTTAAGTACCTTTATCAGTCTGCATTACTTGGCAAATCTGAAAATGAAATTATCTACCAGTCTAAAAAAACAATAATATATGTATAAGTAAAGTAAAACAATTCTCTTAACAGCTGTTTTTAAATGTAAAATTAATGCATTAACAAGCCGAGACATGTGTGAACAGGAAATACTATTACTCATCTTAGGTAACTGAGGCATATTTAAGATTAATTATACGTTCTGTGAAATGTTTAAATTAAACTTATTATTTTTGTATTAATGTTTTTGTACAAATTAATTTGCAAAAAAAACCCCCAACATGTTACATGTTTTTATTTTCTGATCCTTCAATAAAAGAAGACTTTCTCAAAAAGGGAACTGGGCCTTTTTTTTTGTCAATGGTCACATCATGTAATGATGCTGACGAGTGCTGTCTCATCGACAAAATTACATTTAAAATTCCAGCGAAGCTAATACTGTAATGGAGAAGCACAACTAAAAGTGAAATAGAGGCTTTTGTGACAACTTCTTTAACACAGTCAGACAGGATTTCCGGGAGGAAGTGTTGCAAGTGGTGAGCTGCGGCCTGATGACCACCAAATTTTGTCACTCGGGATGGTCGTTTGTACGTAGAGTCATGTGGCAGCCTCGCTAGCATGTGACCGTTCAGCTGACTCACTGTTTGTGATCATTAGTGGTCAAATCTCATGTTATTGAAACTTTTTCAATGTTGCCAAACGTAACCACAAGAAGAGCTTAGCAACAAAATAAAGAAACCCACAGAAGGAACGAAAGATCTTCAGGATGTAGTTTTTATTTTAAACATTTCTCTGTGTGGAAAAGTACATAAAAAACAATAGCAAAACAGTGTTTACAGAAATATGGTTACAAACATATTATTTTCAAACATAGACCATCCGTTTGAATGGAGGATCCAGCCAAGTTCAGATCTGCTTTCAACAGAAGATTAAATAAGTTGTCCTTTTTTTAAACTGTTGGCTTCTCTCGCTCAGACAGTCCACCAAGAGGGGGTCAGTTTGGTGCTGGTGTTAAATTTAAACCCACAGTTTACAGAGCAGAGATGGCTTTGGCAGCCACTCTGCGCCCCAGGGGCAGAGTCAGGTCAGTGATGGCAAGGACGACCTTTGGTTTGGCCAGAGCAGGTAGTTTCACAAGCTCAGACACCTGTATGCCAAAAAACAAAAGTGGAATTACTGTCAGTTTACAGCTTTAGTATATCTGGAGGGACAGTGTAACAGGAATCATGCTGCTCGAGGCAAAAAACACGTCTGGACATAGTTCCTCTGAGGGTAAGTTTTGACCGTTCATCTGGTATATAAGTCATGTTGGTTCTTCTGTCCTATGTGTGTCAAAGGTAGATTCTGAATCATATAACTTCTCTATAAAGCACTAAGCACTTGGGCCCTCGACAAATCTCTGATTCACTTATTTTTTAGGAAACATGAAAACTTCTCAGGTCATCTTGGACAGGTATACTCAAGAATTCCCGGGACCAAACCCAAGCTAGATAAAACAGTTTTTAGCTTCTTTGCTTCCCACCTGTTGAATAAACTTCTGTAATACCTAAGATCTGCAAAAACTGTCAGCTAACCAGAGCTAAAAAACATGGCTAGCTACTGTAGATTTCCATCGAGATATTTGGTTTTAAATACAAATTTAATTTTTACAAATGTCTCATTTTCAGTTATTTCTTTGCACCTGTGAGGCACTTTGAATAACCTTGTGTCTTAATGATGCTTCATAAGTAAATCTGTCTGGTGTTACTTTCTGAACAAACATACCTAAAGACCAATTTTCACTATTTTAAACATAATTTTAACCCCTTAAACACTTCACTATATAAACAATCAATACATGGCCAATTATGTGTGGCATTTTCTGTCGCTTCATACTCTGCTCGCTTGCGTGCCTTTAACAAAAGATACATTATTTTCTTTTCCGCAGAGAACAGAGACTGAGAGCAAAGACAGAGAACGGTCTCAATGTTACAGGCTCCCTTCAAACTGTGAGACATACCACAAGTCACACATAAAAGCACCATCAAAGTGGATTTTAACAACCAAAACCCCCTTGACCCTTGGATTGTCTCATAATTCATCACCAAAGCACTCAACCCTTAAAAATGTGCTCGCACCAAGAAGAACAAATACTATATTTATGAAGAAATTCCAAGCCCTTTTCCCGATAATGTCTGATAAAACAGGCACTCATCTCCCACCTCATCTCCACCTTTCTGGCCTCCCCTTCCAGTTTGTTCTCCTCCCAGCTCATAACTCACCATGGTAAAGGGCATGAACTGCAGTATACTTCCTCGGCTTCCCTGCTCTAGGCACTCCACACACTCCTCTATGAAACTCTGCACAAACTGGGTGTGAGGTCCCGCCATCTTGGAGCCCACAATGGAGGAAATGAGGAGGAAAAGGTTGGCTGAGGGGAAGAGAACAGGTGATATCCATTGGTATGTTTACAGTAATCCCCTCTTTATCTGTTCAGAACTACTAGTGTTGAGTGACTTTGGCACTTTAAAAAGAAACATTATAACATTAATATTTTGTTTGATAGTCTTGGAAGTGCATGGCTCAAAATGTTGCCTTTATTATAGTTGTTGGCCCAACAAGAGCAAGCCGGACACCTTCAGAGCTCTTTTCAGGGGTTTTTTCTTTCACTTATCACTTGTCAGTATACTCAATTTATTTATAAAGGAGGTCACAAAGGAGGCATGCAGAGTAGACAGATGTTGGATCCTTTCTCTGTGCAGCATGCAGGTCCACATACTGTGTGTTGGGCACAGAAAGAGTTCTCACCCAGGACTCGGTTGAGAGGGTCTCTCATGTTGACAGTGTGGAGCTGGGAGGCAGAGAGGGAGCTGCTCATAGATCGGTCTCCTGTGAAATAACACATGATGCAACATACAGCTGTTGGGTTTTGACTTAATTTGATTTTTATTTAACTTAACTTGATGAGTAAAAACACACACAAAACAACAGAATGTCAACAGGGAGGTCACTTGTCAGGTATTTTTTTGATAGTGATCTTGATGAAAGGTAGCGAAATTTTAAAATTGGCTTCCTTTTACTGTGCTCTTGCATATTTTTTTACATTTTTCTTTAAATATTCTTGTTCGTCACATTTTCTATTTATTTTAAATGAAGAAGGGATGACCATATATTCAAGGTAAAGGTACATTTCCCATCACACTAAAAAAATTTGAATTACATAATAATAATAACAATAATAATATAATTATAATATAATTAATTGCAAATCAAAAGCATCAATAAAGACTAAAAAACTAACCTTATTTCAGCTGCTACTGTTCTGATTTATAGATGTAGATACAAAAAGATTTCAGTGTCTTGCAAACAATTCTTGTTAAAGATGCTCAGTTTCTATATGACTGATTTTTTCCGTTAAATAAGTGATGGGCATTTGACGTCGGTTAAAAAAAAACAACAACAGAGTTTCAGTTTTAACATTACTAAGTAAAGAAGCTCACTGATTTTTTTCCGTAAATCATGCAAAAAAGTTGTTTTACATCCTGTCTGGGGATTTCTTGGTGTAGCTGAGGCTAACAGTGAAAAAAAGTAAATTCCCAAAGCTGATGGTCCTGATGCTCATTACGTTAAAAGAGGGTTTAAAGGTACTGTTTGGAAACACAACAGAATGTCTCAGTTAGCCTAAAATGAAATATCTATTTTTTAAAATGCATTGTTTCGAGCAAAAACCTACAGTGCTTAAGTCAAAACCTGCATACAGTTAAGACTTTATACACAAAATTAATGTCAAGACAGATTACTTGATAACAGTGAGCTTATTTATGCTTTTCTGATTCAACTAAAAGAGCTTACAAGCAGAAACTTGCCACTAACAAAGTCTTAGAAAGTTAATTTGTTATTGAAAACAACCATTTATTTACACAATCTGCAACTCAGGCAGACAGATGAATAACTGAAAGGCCACAGGCTTTATGAGTGAGCCATGCATTAAAACCAGGTGTTAATGCACTGACCTGGACTTGACACCAGGTGTTAATACACTGACCTGGACTTGAAAGGGTTACAGGCTCATCCTCATTGGAGCTGAGCAAACGCATGAGTTTAGAGGGTTGAGTGTCATCCAAGGGAAAGAGGCTGTTGTAGTCCTGTAGACAATAATATATCTGTTAGACTACATTGTATAAAGTACCATTAAAAGTAGTAGTAAGTGCTATTCTACTTATTTTTAGCCTCATTTACATTTATAAGAAATAAGATTACAGTGCTTACACATGTAAGCGAAATGTGAGTCTGATGACACACACACAGCTTTTTGTAGTTGTTTTACCTCAATATCTTCTCGCTGCCTTTTGCGCTGACGAGCCGAGAATGGGCCTTTGTGGTGAGAGGAGTAGGAGCTGAGTGCACACCACACACACAACCTGAGGAATCATCAGCAGAATTACGTCAACACCGGATCCTAAAAGTGCAAAAACCGCTTAACATAAAGTTAGAAGACTTCTCACTTGGCTAGCGCCCTTCCAGGTGGGTCGGCCAGACTGTGCCAGTGGGCGGAGTCCGTGAGCAGGTCGGGCAGTATGGTACCCAGCAGGGTGAGGGTGATCTGCTGGGTGTCCAGGCAGAAGATGCTGTAGAGTAACTCCACCACCCGATTAGCCCACTCCTGACGAGTCTCCTTTAGCAGCTCCTGAAATGAGACACAGTGCTGCAATAGTTAGTTGTGTAATTGATAAGTCGATGGAAGGGAATCACTTGACAACTTCTTTTATTATGAGATAATCATTTTAGTAATTTTCAAGCAACAACTGCAAAAGTTAGATGGTTCCTCTGAAATGTGAGAATTGGCAGCTTAGCTTTCTGTCTTGTGATATGATAAACTGAATATCTTGGACAGCTGGTTGGACAAAGTGACACTGAAAGCCATCCCATTAGAATGCATCAAAAAGCATTGGCAATGACATGAATCTTTGATCAAAATACCTGCTAGCTGCAACCTTTAAATACTGCCAGTATTCTTAAGCTTTAAGCACCTTTTTTGGTCCTCCTACCTTGACCAAATTGTTCGTGAACCAGAAGACCCCACCCATGTTGAGGAGACTCTCAAACAGATGCAGCGCCCGGCTGTCCACCCAGCCTTTGCGCAGCACTGTCTGGAACTGCTTGCTGAGAGCCATGTGGATGGGGTCTTTGGCTGGCAGCAGGTTGCGGTAAGGAATTGGCTCCTGGCCCTCCACTGGGGGGCGCAGGGTCGCGCCTGTTTGCTGGAAGACGTCGGCACACATGTGCTCCATGATGGAACTCATAATGATCACGCTGGTGAGAGTGTGGGGGGAGAAAGAACTTGGTTGTTTATCTACACAATAAAGGAGACTACTGTGAGTATCACTGATGTGTGTTTCAGTTGTTTGTACCGTTCATTGTAAAACTGCAAAGTGTTCTCTGCATACAGGGGTGTCACAAGCTGTCGGATCATAGTCTGGGGTTTCTCCCTCTCATCCCTCCCCAGCATCCTGACATGGGCCACCAGCCAGGCCACTGCACAGATTGCCATGCTGCACACCTTCCCCTTGATGTTGTCAGTGATTTTCTGCACTCAAGAAGACATGACAGCAGCGAGAAAAGAGGAAGGAAGCTGTGGTCAGAAGGATACCGTTTATAGTTAAGAAAGGAGGATTCCGACTAAAATTGCACTCTTGCGT
Organism: Acanthurus tractus; assembly: GCA_029783725.1. Lineage (NCBI taxonomy): Eukaryota > Metazoa > Chordata > Actinopteri > Acanthuriformes > Acanthuridae > Acanthurus > Acanthurus tractus. The sequence continues at coordinate 12,324,986 of JAQNCA010000017.1, read as the reverse complement.
GATAAGAAACTTGAATGGAAAAAGGAACAAATGAGAAGTCGTCTTCATCTATAGACCTTTGAGACGTCACTGCTGCTTAAAACACTTACACTGAACTCTTCAGTTTTCACAGATAACGTCATGATCACTTGAGTAATGAGTCAAACCACAAAACCAGGACAAAAAAAATTCTCAGACATGCAGCAGTTAAGGAGGTTACTTGGACTGTCTGTACATAAAATAAGCAACTGAATTTGAGGAAATCTCTAATGAATAATTTCCAGTAACAGGAAGAGGAAGGGAAAAAAAAAGTTGGTAAGAACACTGAAGGCCTGACTGACCTGTACAGCCTCCACAGAGAGCACGCCATTCTCCCACGCATTCAAAACTTCCAAGATGGCTGCTGGAGTGCTTAGGCAGATTTCATGCCATTTCACCTGACTGTCACAACAAATAAACGTCAGAGGAAGTTTCATTTTTAGAACATTGCTAGGCATGTTTAAGAAATTTTTATTACCTACAAAAAGTTGATGTGAAAATAAAACTAAAACACTTGAGTTTTTTGCAAGTCATCCTGGAGTGGATGATGAAACTGATACAAATTGAAATAAAATGTAAATATTAAGGCACTAAGGTCCAAAGTATTGATGAACAGTATTTGTTAGCAAGTCTAATGTCCTGTAAGAATATATATTTTATATGATATAGCTATAATTCACCAAGTTATGATTCATTTTCTTTTCATACACCAGAATCCAGTTATGGGTGCCCAAAGGCAAACTAACAGTTAAGTATAACAAAAGAAAAAAAAATCTTATTAGCAATTATAAAATGTTTATAGTCTAAACACATAAATACTTAAAGAATTGTTTGTTTTGATCTAAAAAAAACAAAGTATTCTTAGACAAAAACTGCCATCAATGCAGTGAAGAATTCTAAGAGATGAACTGTTTATGGGATTAAAAATTTAAAAAAAAGTTTTCTATTACAGATTAGTCTGCTTCTTACACTAGTTTCATCTCTGAGGAGTTGTTCAGCAATGTGACCAGGCTCTCCACTTTGCCAGGCTCTGGTCGGAAGCAGGGGTGATCTGGGTTCAGAATCTTGCCATCCTCTGGCATGCATGTCTGTAGCCATGTTTCGAAGAAGGGCGTCTCCCCTGAAGGGCTGGGGTCTGAAAGAATCACCTGGAAAGGAGACACACAGGGCAGAAAGATTACGTTTGAATTAATCTAGTCTTAATCAACAAAAATGGGTAGGGGACAGTGATTTAATCCATCTACAACACTTTGTTCTGTGAGCTGAAATGCTGCAGAGAATATTAGGTCTCTATTGCGCAGTTCTCTGTGGACATCTTGTGGCCTTCCATTAAAAGATCAGGCAGAATTTCCCTATAATTCACACAGAATATTCTACCTGAGAAAACATTATGATAATTTAATCAGATAAGCTGGAATAGTCATGGACTGACCTCAGACCCATATGTTTGCACCACGTGGCAAAGCATGAGGAAGGAGATGTCAAAGAGCAAGGCCCTTACTGACGCAGACTTGGCTGGAAGAAAGAAGGGAAAAATCCTAACCGTTAAGATCTCATTCAATAAAATAATGTGCCTGAGGAAATGAGTTCCCACATTGGAACATGCCACTCTTGTATTTGAACTCACATCCTTCGCCGCTGATGTGCTTGGGAAACTCATTAAGCCTAGAACAAAGAAAAAAGACACAAGATACAAGATGTGAAAAATCATGAAAAGTAAAAAGTTGAAAATACGCTTCCTAGGCAGTTTGGAGTTTCCAACCGGGTAAACACAGAAACTTTAACATACCACTTAAAAGAAAGCCTGTAAACTAGTATGCAAGTGGTTCTATGAGTCTATTTCTGGAGACTAAGGGGACAACTTGTTAGGACACGCAACTCTGTTTTGCATTAACTCACTTAATGAACTTTCGTGCAAAGGATTTTAGTTTCCCAGTGGCTGCTGCTGCTGCCAAGAGCAGATCCAGGCTCTTTCCAGACAGCATGTGTCCCAGGACCCCCAAAAGGCCCTCAGGAGACTTAGAGTGGTCTGCATCTACTGTCTGATGGAAGGAAAGAAAGAGATCTGTTCTTTTTGCAAAATTAGAGTCATTAGAGTGGGTTGATTTTTGAGAAAAACTTCTGAAATTTTGCTCTCATTTTTTGTAGCATATCTTTACATTTCTGTACCTATTCTGAACACAAATTAGCACCCACCACTACATCCAAACTATATATAATAAGGATATTCTGCACACTTTATGGCAGGTTACGGTGGTCTACCTTTAAAATATTGGTGACAGTGGGCTCCGCTCTCAGGATGAGACCTGGGTTAGGCTGGATGTTAGCATTTTCTGCAGTCTTTAACCTCGGGGCGAACTCTCTGTCCTCGGTCCTGAATCAAATTTGCAAGAGGAGAGGGACAGGAAGAGAGGAAGGGGGCAGAGGATGGACAGAGATGTGGCAAAGGGGTTTGGGGATATGGTGTACTGTGTGAATATGGTGAACAGAATTTAAGCCATAAACAGAATTTAAAACATGAATATGTCATCCAATAATGCTCAGAAAACAACACAAAAAAAGACAGAGAGCAAGTGGCATTGTCTTGTATACATTGTGAGATGGGAGCCTGTACCGTTTTGCAGTGAGACAGGCCGTGTTCGAATCTGAAAGCAGACCAAGCTTGTTGCACTCCTGTAGGAGCATGCCGAGGCAATCACAACTACAGAAAGAAGCACAGGAAAAATAACTAAGCATTACCTGGCTTTCTAAAGTAGAATGTCTTTTGAAGGTAGCTGTAAAAAAGATTTCTAGAGCACTTACTTGCACCTCTGATCTGCTTTGTCCAGAAGTGGTGTGAGCTTGAGTAAGTACTGAAATGCAATATTCACATCCTCCATGAAGTCCTGGAAAATAGTTTTGCCACATTTAAAAGTGAAGGTGAGGGATCATTGGGTTACATTTTAACCTTTTTTTTTATGGCTGCTTGGTTTTGTCAGCGTGTTCATCTGCTTAAAAGACATCAGTGAGTTAACTATCTTACCTGACCTTTGTCACCCTGAGGATACTTTTTTAGTCGGAGCAGAACTTGTGGAATCTTGCGTAGAGAGAGAAATTATTTTTGGTGAGGTTCAGTTGAATGTGCATAGATAATGTGACAACACTTACATTTTCTGTCACTGGTGGCTTCAGCTTACAGAAGCTATTTTCAAGTAATATCATATCAGATGCATATCTGTTAATCTATTTGACCTTATATACAAAATAGATTTCTGCAGGAAGCAATAGACTAAAGTCAATCAAGGCAAAAAATATGAGATACGGGTTTGTTGGTTGAAAGGGAAACATTTGGATTGTTGCAGGACACATAAGTAGAGCTTAATAAAGATCTTAAAAGAGACACAATGAAAAGGGCATACAAAAGTAAAACAGAAGCAAAAAATAGAAAATATACAATAGAAACAAAAGACAAAATTAAGTTAAATGACAGTGTTTAATAATAACAAAGTCAGCAAATCTAATATAAGTGAACTATATATATCTGACAAATATAACATGATTAGGCCTACGTATTGATACTTATTGTTGATCTGAATTAATACAGAATACATGTAGAGATATTGCAAAATTAAAAGTATAATCCACATCAATGATAAAAAAAAATGCAGTATGTAATACTACATATAAATTAGGGGTCAAGAGAATGGAATTAATAGTCTGCAGGCACAAGGAGTTCATTTGGGACTATGAAATGGTCACAATTTTAATAATTGTCATATTTAAAAAGGAAAAAAGGGGGTTCAAACTTCACTCAACATCATCACAGACTTTGTTTGAAATTTGAAATCTAAGTTAAAAAACACTGAAGCCAAGCAAAAAAAACGACAGCAGACATAGAGCAGGGGAAGCAGTCCTTATCTTGGAAATAGATCTTACTTTGAGGAACGTGAAGGCAGTCCATTTGAGCTCCTCTGTGCCCTCTGGTGACTCAATGAGGCCAGTGAAGCAGGCCTTCCAGATCTCCAGGACAAAAAGAGGAGCAGGGATTCTCTGTGGAGGATAAACAATTTATGATGACTCCTGCTAAATAAAAAGACAGATATAAATACTGACATACAACCTTATATCTGGCCAGGGAAACAAGGAAACTTTTGCAAGCCCAATAAAAAAGTTTAAAATACACTTGAAGTTGCTTCAATGACATGCACTAATACTACACAATTTCTGCCATCGGGGAAAATAGTTTAAGATTAATTTCTCTTCAACAAAATTTTCACCTGCATTCTCTTGATCATCATCAGCTGCTCCACCAGTGGCTGTGTCTCCCCTGTCAAATTCATGGTCCCCTCCAACATGATGAAGGTGTGCACTGATGGAAAGGAGGCACGGACCGGAGGGTCACATTGCACCGACAGCATCGAGGGAATACTAATGAAAGAGTGAAAGTCAGCAAAGAAAATTTTCAAATTCTTATTATATTTCAACAACACTGAGCAGTCTGACTGAAATTGGAATATTCACCTTTTTACAAGTGACAAGCTCTCCTCTAATTTATTTCTCAATGCCTGGTTAGAGACAATGCCGAGACCCTCTGTCACTTTCAACACTGATTGCTCAACATTGCCCCAGGAACCTGTGGAGACACAACAGCAGAAACACTGTTAGAGGTCAGCTCATAAACATGCGAGTAAGTGAGGTTTCACTGAAGCTGTTTTCCTCTGACAGTTTACTCCATTTCAAATATATATAATTCACTTTTGAGTATTTCTAGGGAATCCCTTTGAACTAAAATGCATTGCTTAGCTCAGAGAGATCTATCAACCACCAAAACTCTCAACCGACAGTTTACTGAAGCTTTGAGAGGACAGATCAAACATCTATGAGCAAAAATTATTGTTGCACCTTAATGCATTTGAAATAGTCACACAAACACATACACACACGCAGACACACAATTGTAACACCTTGTTCTTCTAGCCGAGCGATGTGTACCAGGGCTCTGTTTTTGGTGCTGTTCATCAGAGTATAAAGCCTCTCCTGGCAGGCTCTCAGACTGGCCTCTGTGCTGGCTGATGGGCCCAGTTCTCTAAGCCTTTCACAATAACAGGCACAGCCCTGCAGCAGCCACACTACCACTCCAAGCAGAGCCCGACACAGCCCAATGCATTCCTCTGCTTTCCCATGACAGCTTAGGAGTCAGAGATAAAATGTAATGAATCACAGATTGTTAAAAATATGGGGAAAACAAATCCAAACACTTATTGTCACTTATACATGTTGTTTAAAACACAATATATGGGCAAACAGTAAAAAGTACATTGGAATTACACAAAAAGATAACATGCAAAAAATCATTGACTGCTCAAGAGTTAGTGTGTGAAACTGTTACTAGTTGTAAATTTTTAAAGGCAATAAATAAGGGAAATACACCTGTTCTTGGTATTGTATGGTCACTTCTTTTAGCAATGAAAAAAGCAGCATTCTGAATAAGTTGCAGGTTTGAAAAAAAATCCTACATCACATTAGCGCAGTTACGTGTGTTATGGTGAAAAATATGTAACACACATAAGGAAAGGATGACTTATGGATAATTTTACATACCTGAGGCGATGGCAAAACATGTCCATTATCTCTAACAGTGACTTGACACACAGCTCCCGAGAAAAATCATCAAACTATCCAAATGAAAAGACAAACACATGAAACCCTCTTACATTTTACAACAAAATGCATTTTGCCATATTTAATCAAGCATTTATTACCTTGCTGATGGCTGCAAGCACACTGGAATAGGACACCATCTACAGAGAGAAATGCTCATGTTAACAACTTGTAAAGAACATCACCACTGTTAGCCACACAGCTCAGTAAGCCATTTTTATAACACTGAATTGTTTCTCACCTGTGAACTTATAGCATATTTGAGGTAAGACAAAATAAGGGGGTTAGGAGAGGGACCAATCATCGCCTGCTCCATCAGGGCCTCTAAAATACACAAACGACATTCAAGAACACTGTAAGAATACTCTAATGAAGCTAAATAACTTACGCGATAACTGTGAAGCTTAACCATATTTACTCTGACCTGCAAGGTTAAGATAGTCCCATGTTGCTCCCTTTGGAAAGTTTTTCTTGATGTTAATAGCCCACTGATAATCACTCCACCGTTCCTTCCATGCCTGTAGAATTGCCTGCTTCAGATTGACCACCTTCATCCTAGTAATAGTGTCCACACAGTAGTTAGATAAAGACTCCCTACAATTGTTCCGTGATAGGACACCACAACATCTCGCTTACCTTGGACGTGTTATTTATTTGGCTAGCTTACGTTAGCTGTTAGCTGCTAATGTCATTCATTAAGTAGTGAACTCCGATTAATTTGTCTTCGAGGGTGCAAAAACACAACAGAACTAAGGAAAATAAGACAAAATTCAGCTGCATATGCGCTAGGTTATTATACTTACCTTGTGTTTTTCAGTGTTTCAAAACATAAAAGATATTTGTTGCTCCAGCGCTTCACAATACAAAGAACGACATTTCTGCTGTGGAGACGTAAGCGTTCATTGGTCAAACCCCTGACGTCTCAGTATTCTTTCCGTTGATTGGTTTGAGAGAGGAGTCTAACCGCTCAACAGCAGAGCGATGACTTCGCAGTATCACAAGATGTCGCACTTTACCCAGCTTAGGACTGCTAGGAAAAGTCGAGGAGAAAGGTAAGACATTACATTACGACATTGAACCTACAGTTAAAACCGATAATTA
>JAQNCA010000017.1:12276936-12300605 GCA_029783725.1 Acanthurus tractus | reverse complement strand
TAATAACTGAACAGCTCTCTATCAATCTTTTGCAATCTGATCTAGTTGGACTGATCTCTCTCTCTCTCTCTCTCTCTCTCTCTCTTACTCTCACACTCTCTCTCCCACTGACTATTTTCTTTGCTCTCTCCCTCCCTTTCTCCTCCCTAACTCTCCCTCCCTCTCTCCCATGGTGTAATAGAAAACTGCCATTTGCAGCCTCCCTCCCTCTCTTTTCTCCTCCCCTCTTCTCTCTCTCCCTCTTGTTGTCTCTCTCCCTCCCTCCTCCCTCCCACATCATGGCACTACCAGTTGACAGCAACTTGATGCACAGACGTATCATTCAGAAAACTCCTGCAGACAATCCACCATTGTATTTGATCAACTGCTAATCAAAAGTAAATGGAAGCAACAATGTGAAGATGAAAGGCTTTCACTAAGGCTTCCCACATGAAACTAACAGCCCAGAGTTTGCTGCCTTTTAGTGCCCATCTGCTCTGATTTTCCTCTCAGATGAATCCTGTTATCCCACCATTTACCTTCAGAATAGTAAAAAGGGCTGATAAATTCACCTGGCCTTTGCAGAATCAGGTGAGAATAACTGACCATTGTGCAGCTGTAACATGACAGGGGGGGAAATCTAACGCATCTGCCATAGTCTCATGGCAATGAAAGATTGTATAAAAGCTATGCAGTGGGCAGTGTGTATCAATATATCACGCTGCCGGCTATGGTGTCTCAGTGTAGAGTGATGCCTTTCAGAATTGTCACCAACAACTAATCAACAGCATTTGACCCGAGGATGCACTTGTGTGCTTGTGTGCGTCTGCATTCGACAATACTGTAGTGTCACTGTACAAGGACTCCCTTGTCAGAGTGATTTAAATGGAATTGTGCCGGTCACTCTATTAATCAGCTATCTGTGTTGCTGTTCTACGTATGAAGTCTTCAAGGAAAGCAGGGTAATATCCCTAGCAAGAGCTGTTTTCAGTGTTTAAATGGGATTATTGTCTTAATGTGTCACTATGCCTGCATCTCTGACTAATTTTTTGGTGTTCCTTTTTTTTTGCCCTCAGTTGTTTTTGAGGAGCAAACTGTAGCGTTTTCTTGATCGCCACCCCTTGCCGTTACCCTTGACGGCTTCAAAGTGTGACATTATCCTCAGAGCTGAGTGCCTGCTCCCCTTTTCTCATGTCTTTTCAGTGAGCCAGTCATCAGTCAAATGCTAAAAGAGATGACAATTAGTAAGGGAGGGGGGGGCTGAAAGAGTGAGAAGTTTCTAAATACAGCCGTACTGGCTCGGCCTCAGCTTTATCACTAATGATTCATCAGTGCAGGAACCCTCTCTCTCTTTTTCTCTCTCTCTCTTTTCTTTCTCTCTCTGTGCTCCTATTCTCTCTCCCTCGCAGCCTCTGATTTCAGACTTCTAAGGGTGATTTGCAATAGCCTGTGTGTGATCATCACCAGGCTATTGTGTTTGGCCGTGGACGTCAACTAATGGAGCTCAAAGCGTCCTTTTAAAGTGCCTCTGGGTCTGTGTCGGCAACAGGTACTGTACCCGTTCCTGCATAATGTAAGGCTTCGGCGCAGTGGCGCTGCAAAGCCTGGAGAACAGAAGATCACAAGGTTCACACATCTAGACTGTAAACCTTGTTATGTAACTGCACCATAATCACAGGTGGCAGCTCACATATCCTTTGCATGTGTGTGTAAATGAGAGGGTTTTGCCTCCCAGGGAGATGGCTAAGTGGGATCCACTGTCGCTTCCATGGCTACAGGTATAACACATTTTCTCTATTTTCGGACCAATAAGAAAGGGTAGAAATGAAGTAGAGAGAGACAGAGAGAGAAAAGATAACAAAGGGATCTACTGGTCTACTGTTTCCTTTGGCAATACTACAACCATTGTAAACATGACTCATCAGAGAAACTGTGTGTTGTAAATAGGAAAAAAAAAAGATTACAAACAAATATAGGAATTTAATGAAATACAAATTTTTTTCTTGCTTGAACGGGTGTATTTTAAATTGTCCTATGTTCATACATGTTTTAACAAACTCAGTCAATACACCATATGAGGAGCTGCTTGATAATATTTAGGAAAATCCTTCAATTTAGCCATTATGCAGCTTTTGAAGTAAAATTCCTCCATGCAACCTGTAAGGTAAAAGCATTTAAATTCAATAGCTAAAAAAAGGAATCATTTATGACATAATGATTTGCACACAAACATTATAAAAGATATCATGCAAACTGTTGCCATAGTGCACCTGAGAGAAAACTACAAAAACAGAAGTGTAGGTGATGTTTCAAATACAGACTTGATGAGCAAAATGGAGAAAAGTGGCACACTGAGGTATTAAAACAGCAGCTGAGCAGGGAAAGTGGAGAAGATTTGCAGATAGTGAGATCTCTCAGCTGCCGTCAGTTGTAGGCAGTAAGGTGTAATTTGCATTAATCAGAAGGGCCCTTAGAATAAACTTTTCACAGTCTTTGTGGTGGTGGTGATTGTGGCATTTCATCTTTTTACAATGATGCTCAGGAGCTCTGTTGACTTATTGCCGCTGACAGCTCAATCTCTCTCCATTATAATCAGGAGAGGCTTTTGACACATAAAGGGAACTACATATGAGTTTGTGCTGTATTAGACATTATTGATACTTAAAGTTAAAGAAATCAACTTGTGTTTTTCCTTATGAAAGATTGTTTTAGGAAGCTTCTTAAAGGGATAGATTTAAAAATGAATTGGAAATAAGAACACACAAGATACACCTTATTGAAGATTGTTAAATTAATTCATTTTTAAGTATTTACTAAATAAAAACACTCCTGTCATCCTGATGCTTAAAAACCACAGCTACACTTTTCCACTGGATCTTCCTCTGCCTGGTTACCTCTCATCATGACAAATCATTTTGTCACACAGTAATGTGTCTTAGTATCGAGTGTGGAAGCCCGGAAAAGCTCTGATCCTCCGCCCTCCCTTGGCTTGTCACTAAGCTCCCCAATTACATTATTCTCTGAGACTCCTGTCTAATGCAGCTATTTAAGGCTTCGGAGCCTTTTCTGTTCATTTCATTTTTGCAACTTCATTTCTTGTCAGCAGGGATTAGGAATGTGATATTACTGAACTCACACCGGCTGAAATAGTTGTGAAAAGGCCTTCTTGTTCTTGGCCCCAGCTGGTTGTTGTTTTGCGTGGCAGTGGTGGAGTACGCATGTGTGTGTTGAGGGGACAGTCTTACACAAACTTGAAAAAAATTGCCCAGGGTGAGAGCATGAAGCCTTTGTCTAAGTGTCATTCTTTCCTTTTTTTTCATGGTCCATGATGTCCATATCAGCTTCCAGTTTTGTACAAACACATTCAGTCCATTGTAAATGTTGACATACAAACCTAATGATGTGTATGTGTTTGATGTAGGTTCACTGTCTGTAATACTTTCCAGCATGTCATTGCTAAGCATTGTCATTATGTGGGACTGGTAAACTGCATGACCTTGCCAAACATCAACCACCATGGCTAAAACTTAAAGCCGACGTGCAAGTACCAAAAACTGCAGTTCCTCGAAATGGCCACCTGAGGCTGGTTCCAAAAGGGAGTCACTCCTAATAAAGCTTCATGTTAAAATGCCCTTTCTCTCTTTCTAGCTCATTATTTTTTTCATAGTGATTGTATGGGGGTATAATTTACATATTTTTTTTAATTTAAATTATGTTGAGACTTAAAGTTATACAAAATTAAGATCGTGGATGCTTCGAGTGACAACAGGTGCTAGCTGGCTGTTAGTTGCACACAGACAGCCAGACAGACTGTCCTGAGACAGTCATCTATTGTGAGGACAACAAATTACAAGACGAATGCAAACAGGCAGTTTTAGATCCTTTGCCAGACAAAATGCCGTTCTGAAAGAGATAGAAAAAAGAGAGACGTCACTTCTACTTCTATATTGTCTAATTGCTTTCTATTTTTAGCGTGAACTGGTCAGGCACTGCTTGCCTTACTTGTCCTGAGGGCACACTTCTAATTCATGTACCACCCTTTGTGGGTTTTGTAGTGACAGATGAAGTTGGATGCTTTAGTAGTCATGGCTCTGACTTTTGAATAGCAGGCCTTGCATATCAGTGTTCTCATCTCATTACCATCAATGCCCTCACACAACATCATCCTTGAATCCACGTAATTATCTCCTATAGTACCTGCTACCTCTCTGTGTCCCTGTTGTTTGCAAGGTATGGGGAACTGCATGAGAAACCAAACAATCATGTTTAAAAAAGAAGACATAACTTTCTGATATCTAGAAAAAAGTGATTTTACAAAAAATGAAATCCTTTCAAGTCATTTGTCTCAAATCTCAAACCAGAAATACCAAGTCAAAGTTAAGTTTAAATGTTCTATTCATGGTAGTTAAGCAAGTTTGACCTGAGTCGAGTCACATGGCTCGAGACCCAGACCTCTGCAAAAAGGTACAGGGAAAAAAAGGAAAAAGGAAAAAGGAAAACAGTCATGTTTGTTGGCAAGACCTTCATTTGATTTCCAGGCATGTTTGATGCACATTCCACAACACCTACTACACCATCACAGTCAGGAGCCATGACTGCATGTGAGGACAGAGACTGTTAATGCTTTTACATAATGACTCCTACAGCTGCACTTAGCATCGCTCTTTCTGGGTGACTGGTGCTGCTTTGAGTCCTGGAGATGGACAGTGATGGAGGTTCACTCTGATGGCCGTCCTAACTACCCTTAATAACGCCACTCTTATCTAGCACTTGCATTACCAATCCACTTATGTGGTGTGGTGTGTATTCTCCAACGATCTGCTGTAAACTAGGTAAATAGTCCGTCCAGGAATAACAGGTGATGTCTCTGCGATGACCGTCTTGCGGGTGTTCTGTAAAACAGTACATCATGACAAGTCACACATACAACAGTTTAACCACTGAAGTGAGCTAAATAAGAAGTTATAAACTGCAGGAATCATTGATATTTCTGTTTTTTCTTGGGAATGTTAGATATGGTATCTTGTTATGTGTTATCGCCTACTTAGTCTGCTAAATAAACTCCTCTTCTTTGCTGGTATTCGTTATTATTAGTTCTGGACAGGCACAAGAGTTATTTATATAAAGCTGCAATGTGCATTTGCTTTTAGTTTTTATCTGTATGCTGGAATGATAATAGAAATCCATGTGGGTGTATATCATGACATGGCAAAAATATTTGTAATGAATGCAGTAGCTTGGTAGATATGCAAATTTACATAATATTATTGTTTTTTTCTACAATAGATTAATGTTTCTATTGATTTCTTTGTTGTTTGAGTACTTTTAATATCTGACATCTTAAAAGAAGCTGTGGTGGTATTTGTAATCTCCCAGATTAGTTTGATTAACACGAAAACATGTGCCATATTAAAGCATATGCATTACTAATCTCGATTTCTACATCTGATTAATATATGTACCTGTGTAAACCCACCACCTCAAGAACATTTCTCTCCTGAAATTGTTTTTACATGTGGCCTGCTTCTCAATGTGTTGTCACCACCGCTTAGTGAATATCTATGTAACTGTTACTTATCAGCTAGTACTGATGAGAATTTGATAAAAAGTTGGTCTATTAGAAAAGTTACATGTGGATTGTAATAGTGTATCTTTCACTGAGACATAGTTGCAATCTATTCCTATCCAGTTATATAAGTCTTAGTTAATATCTAAATTATATAAGACCTTAACAACAAGAACTAGTTTTTTAGATTTCTTTTGTTTGACTTGCTTAACTTGAATTAACAGGATGACACAAATGTGTGTGTGTGAGAGAGAGCAACAAAGCATACTTAAACTTATATGCAATGGTGTCTGGTTAAATATCGTGCTTTTTTGAGTGACCAAGGACCGAGAAAATGCAGTTTTCCACTGTAATTGCCACTCGGTACAACCTCAAAGCTCCGACTATAATCACTTATAAACATAGCCTCCTATAGAATATTTCTTATCTTGTTGTGTTGTTCAATAGAGATGCAGATTAAATAGTTTTGTTCTTCAGTGAGATACAGTATACTCACAGTAAAAACAATGCTTGCCTCTCATTTTGACTGCTGCTGGTTATGAGTTAGTGTTTACTTTGGGAGTCAGTGAGTCACTTTCTAAAGGCAGAATCGTTCAGGTTTCCAAAGCACCTGGTGAATGCCTGGTGGAAAAATGTTTCCATGCACACTGAAACCTTTTATATTGTTTTTACTTTGGATGAAACTTGTATCCTGGTTTCTCATAGGAGCTTCATTACCTAATGTGCCTTGCTGGGGGTGGCAGTGGGGTGTCCATGTCCTCACCTTGACAGCAAGCCGAGAAAAGCTCCTGTGTGCCTTTCTGCTGATACCCTGGGGGTGCGAAAATTAATCGGCTCAGGATCCAGTGTCCTGGCAGCCACCTCTCCCTCTGCTGACCCTGACCTCTGCCTCTGCCTAGCCTTTAAATATTAGACTCGCTGAATCAGTGAAAAGTTTTGACAATGACAACTCAAAATTTATCCACTTAGCATTGCATAAAACTAGCTGCTTTCTTTTTTTAATCTGTCAACAAAAAACTGTGGTCATTCACCTGATGTTCAGGTGAGCACATGCTGTCTTCAGGAACTCTCTGAATCCCTCTGTGTTTCTACTGCTGATATTTTTAGAGCTGGTTTCATACAGCGGTCATGACCTCCTGTATGAAGGCTCGCTCGTCGCTCATGCAGTTAGAGACTAACAAAGGGATGTTCTTCATGAATAAAGCCTTATCCATCTTTAAAAAAAAATGAACAAAATGGGTGAGAGGACATATAAACGGGACATGCAGTCCTCATTACACTGCTTAAAATTCTTTCAAGTTGTCTCTTTTTTGCATTTTTGCAAATTACCTCAAATAAAAAGGCAGAAAGAGGACAAGGGGAGCCTTAAGAGTCACAAAGCATGAGCATCATCACGTCACACTCCATGTGTTCCCTCATTTCTCTGTCCCTTTAACCTTGATGGCTGAAGTACAATGTGATTGGACGGTTCCTGTGGATCCCTCAGAGTTTGGTCCAAAGAAGGGGGCTGTTCACAGCATTTGTGCTCAGGACGTTAGACAAAACCATGTGTAACCAGGACAAGAATCATATCACATCTTGTCTTGTAGTAGGTGAGAACCAAGATAGGAGTTTAAACCATCCCATCATTATTGCTCACTGTTTCCTGCAGAAGCCAAAGGTTAAAGACAACATGTGTTGTCTGCAAACATCAATGTAAAATCTTCTGTACGCTTGTTTACAGATGTGTGTGTGCATGTGGGTGTGTGTAAGAACTTGTCTTCTTGTCCTGAGCTTCTCTCATGTCTGCATGTATGTGTGCATGCAGAGCTATTTGTAGCAGGTCTGGCTCCCTGGGAACTCATCCTCCATCTGTCGATTCCACACAGCCGAGCCCTGATTTTACCCCAAATTTTTACCAGCAGCTGACCCTTTTTTCTCAGTGACATCACAGACCCCATTATTTTGAAGCATTGCGCTCCACTTTCTCCTGGCTTTCTCACTCCCGCTGCCTGCCTTACTCTCCCTCTTTCTCTTCCTTGCTGACATATACTCTCACAAAGACCTATCTTTTACTCTCCGTATGCTCTTTCTCACACTCAGGCACAGTCACTGTCACGCCCACACACACTTGTCTGTAATGTCACTAGAATAGATATGAGACAGAAACAGCAGATTTATTAAATTGTTGCACTTGACGGGTGGATTGTGTTCCAAGCCTGCAGTAGGAGGAAGGGAGGCGTACTCTGTGTTTTACATCAGTGATGCTTGTTGCTCAAAGCGCAGCGGATAAGGTCTCTCAGATGTTTAACAAAAAATGCAACGATGTTGACTATATTATTGTCATTATCATCAGCTTGTTACACCGTTTAAATTTCCTAAGATGCAAATTTAAAAAATGCACTACAGAATTATTTTATGTTGTATATGTTTACACGAGTACAAATAATTTATAATACTCTTTTAATTTTCATTATATTCTATTTGGTGCATATGTTCTATGTGTGTAGCCTGAGGGATTACAACTCTCACTGTTTTGCACAAGGACCAAAAAATTACAATGATATCTTGCCATGCAGCAGTGAAGGTTGAACAAAGGTTCAAAAATGTGTCGTGATATCTCTTGTTGTTGAAAAATGGTGAAAATGAGCCCTGTGGCCTTGGAAAAATGAATTAACCAGTTGAGCATATGGTGGTTTTGTTCAGGCATATGGTGGAATGCCACTTGCCCTTTTTAGCTCGGGGCCTTCCTGAGGAGGGCTACAAGATGCCATTCATAAGACTGAGCTGAGAAGCTCTCCCTTACACACGAGAGCTGGAATAAAGAGGACATGCCAGGATCATGTACTACATTAATGAGCCGTGCTGGTTGATTTACATCTTTCATCTTACATCTAATTATTAAATGGAAATGTCATATGTAATTCTGACAATGATGGCTACTGGTTTCCTGTCATGCTATACATGAGTATATTACACGAAAATTAAATTGGAGAAACGCACAACTTATTCAAGACTGATTATGTTCAAACAAACAATCAGTATAATTTTTTGTTGCTGTAAATTTAATCTTTTGGTAAATTTCAAGAAATTGTCTCTCTAAAATATGCACCCCTTCAAAGGAAAAAAATGACAAAAACCTTTTTTTTATCAGGGAAAGACATTAATAAGAGTTTTTATACCAGTTTATACCATTATTATTTCTGCTTATTCGTTAATTTTTTATCAAATCTACATAGGTTTCAGCACCATAAAACTGTTTTATTATCCCTGAGTCCAAAACACAGTGCAAAAAACAAAGTAGAAAGAAGCAATGCATTTGATTTGGGTTTAAAACGTTCTGCTGTTTATCTGCTAATTAGTTTGGATCTGGCTCTTGATTATAGGATCAGTTTTAAGATCAAGACTAACTGTCCTTTCACATACTCTTCAATTGCAACCTCATCTCTGCTTGTACACAGGCATCCATAACAACCTCCAGCATGGGCATTGTAGCATCAGTTGTTCCAAGCACAAGAGTTATCCAGGTTGGGCCCAGTGTTGCGTGGCAGGAGCTGATAGTAAGGCCAAAGCAGTGCCGTTGCGTCAGCTTTATTCTCCGCTGAGGCTTTACACTAATTCACCGCATCCGATCCTGCAGCAAGGCGCTCAATGGCCCCGATCACCGGCTCCAAAGGCCAAACATTTCCCCCATTGTTCCCTTAAGAGAGGCTGGATTTAAAAGGGATGGCAGAGAAAGTGGATGATGTTCAGCAATTTTTCTTTTCTTTCTTTTCTTTTCTTTTTTTTTTTTGGACTGCTACTCTTTAGAAGGGTAAAGTTCACCAGTACTTTTTGTCAATTGTCACTAAAGTTCTAATGGCAGAGTGCATGTGTATGTGTGTTCATATGTGTATATGTGTATGTGTTTAGGTGTCACTGACCCAAGGTAACCTGGTGGGATTCACTCTGACTCTGTGTGAGTTTAAGCTTTTTGAGTTGCTGTCCCTCTTTAACAGCTCTCACTGTGGGCGTGTGGACGAAAAGTGAGAAATAGACTGAGGCTGTGTGAAAGTATTAAAAGTCAACCCTCATTTTGGTTGTGGGCATCACACGGTGTTGAAAGAGAAAATAAAACTATGGTACAAGAAGAGTCAAATTTGGTGGGTTTTTTTTACTGTGAACCTAAACAAAACCTTAAGTAGTTTTTTTTTGCCTTTATGTAAAAAGATGTACTTAAAGGTTTTAGAGGTCATTTTTTTCTACATCTTAAATTTCCTGAGCAAGTATCAACCATAAATGATATTATTATCCAAGGTGTTTTTCAGTGAAACACTGGTGTGTCCTATTTAATTTACATCAATGTGTACTAAAAAGTTCACAGTAAAAGAAAAGTAATTAAAACATAACAGAGGACATTCAAACAAAAGTACCTTTTGTCAGAGAAATATATCATTGACAACAGAAGACATTGTGTTATGGTAAAAAAAAAAAAGAAGAAAGAAAGAAAGAAAAAGGTTGTGATCAATGGCTTCGTCTCATTTTTAAAATATGCATCCCCCTTTGAGCAACAGGTGTCTGCTATGTCTTAAGCTCTCCTATAATGTTAATTCAACGAATAGTAAGCCTTTGTTCACCCATCAAAACAGTATTATAAGGTACTCTAAAGCAAGAGAAGTAAAGATTAGCAATGATGATTCATCAGAAAATTATATCATTTGAACCTAATTTTTTGCCTTTTGGGTGCAGAACATGTTTCTGTGCTCAATGGAAGATAGTTTCTTTACAGTGGAGATTTCAGACATGGAAGACCCAAACTTATGTAACATTTACAAGCTTTAGTTCATCTAATCCCTCAGCATTAAAGCCTAAAGCTGCACACTCATAACATTATCCAGCTCAGGAGACACTGGGAAGGGGTGCTCTCATTACAGCAATGAGCCTCCTGAGTGAACCCTCATGTCACCATCAGTTTCAGACCCGCTGCGCAGTGAAAGAGGAGGTGCAAACCGACAGTCATCGCTCTTCTCTGTTACACTGATGGGGACAGGCTCTTATTGACCTGACAATACAGACGTCAGTAAGACCAGAAACAGAGAACACCCTCTGAGGTTTTGTCTCACCTGTAACTCCATCTCACCTCCTCTACACTCTCTAATTCTATTGCATACCTGGCAAATTGATGTAATTTTATTTTCCAAATTACAGCTCATCACAACTTTGTGACATTTTTTTTTTTTCGAGAATTCAGGCTTAGATCAGTCCTCAAGCAATGTGTTATTTCTCTGTGTGTACTGCCTAGCTTAAAGTTACCTTCAAAAGAACCTTAACAAAAACAACATCCTGAGTAAAAAAAATTAGAAACAAAAGACATTTAGCGTTAAATGATAATAGCACATAGTTCTTCAGCTAGCTTTAATGTATGAGGCTTCTTTTTGCAACTGTCAATGCCTCTTAAGAAAAAAAATGAATTATCAACACAAAGAAAACAAATGTCAGTTTAAATTACTTTATTTCTGAAACAAATCTCAACTAATAAAATCAGCCATGTATTGAAGCAACCATTTTCCAGACTATATGCTTCAATTTTACAAATGTATAATGTGTATTTTAGTTTGTGATTTTATTTTTTGTGTCATAAAGCTGTAGCACACTCTGACCACAGCACAACGCTGCAGGATTATTCACTGTGTTGCATCAGAGCTCCACAAGACAATAACATTCAAGGACAGGAAGGTCCCAAGTAGTGATGCTTTATGCTTTCGTTTTTGAGGACCCCTTTTATTTTTGGCATGTTTGCCAAGCACAAGAGCTCAAGTGGCTTTGCCAAAAGCACTGTACAGTAACCTCAGTGGCCTGGCCATTAATGCATGACAAAATAGAGCTTGCTTTGCCATGAAGTGTGTGTCAATTTGGTTTACAAAACAGTTACTCATCAGTCATGTTCGCTTGGTACATGTAAGGAATCAGACCTTGAATTTATGATTTTTAGCATATCCAAATTAATCTCTACTTTGTTTACATAAAATGAATTCAGAATTTTTGTAATATCCAGAAGAAATATCATAGTAGTGCTAGTTATTTTGACTAGATGGGCAAATAAAAAAGTGCAACGAACAGAAACCAAAGGGATCTTAGTTAAACGTCTGCACATAGTTTGTTTGTCAAGTGATCTCTGGATATTGTAGTGAAAAACTCTCACTCGAAGTTGTTCAACAAATTTAATCAATAAATTCTTGCGCTTTCAGTTTTATCTCACATAAATCCAATAACAAAATGCAAACATATTTATTCTAAAATTTTTTAATGACAATTTCCCTTTTTTTTTTACTTTGATAGCGAAACATGTCCAGCAGGGGCTTTCTTAGCAGCCAGGAAATTGAGTTCTTAATCTTTCAGTGACTGGAAACGATCCTCTAATTACTGTAATTAGCTGATGAGAAGGTGGGTGTGGTGGCAGGGAGAAGCAACAGTGGCACCCTGATCACTGGCCTCTGACTGTCCTCTGAGCATCATTGCCTTGGTTGCTCCAGCACCTCTATCAACTGCTCTATCCTCCTGGATCGTGTTTCATCCGTTTTAACACCCCTGAAGACCCCATGAGGAGAGTTTTTTTGTATTTTGTAAGAGCGGAAGACCTTCAGTTTTCATTATAAACTTTCTTCCTGGAAGCGTTGGTCTAATACTAATGTAGAGTGATAAAATATTAAGCACAATAATTTTAGGTGAAATTTCATTTACTCCAATGTTGTACCCATTAAAGAGTGGCTACGATTTGACCTTTAGGCTGAGCTCCTAAATTATTCTGAGCTTGAGTTAAAAAGCAGCTAAATCTTATTGATGATTGATTTCTTCCATATACAGTGGAATTTGGAGGGGAAACACAACCATATCCAACTCATTAATCAGTCACCTAATCAATTACTTCCCCGCTATGTCCCCTTGCAGTCTTATTAAGTATGAAGCTAAGAAGTGAAGTAAAAGAAAAAAAAATCTGTAATTAGCTCTCATGGTTTAAAACAAGGTGCAATCAAAAATTTCTGAGACTAATGTAGAGCAATAGTTGTGTTGTTGTTGCAAAGAAACATATGCATTTCCAGGGCCTGGGAGACAAATTCACAGAGCTTAACCCTGTGTCATAGAAAACCATCAACATGCTCTTGGTTGCATTCCTGACCTGTCCAGCCTTTTGCAGGCTGGATTTTGAGAATGGTGTTTGCTCTTTGTGTCGTAGATTTCGATGCAACTTTTGTCATTGCTGATGATCCTCGACATGAAGTTTAAAAGCTTCACACAACACAGTTGTCACTCCCTAACCCTCCTACTTGAGGGGTTTGACTTCCTGCAACTTTTTACTGTTTCTCAAAAAAAAGTTTGGTGTCAGGGTTATAGCTATTGAACCAAGTGTCAATCCAAAATTGCAAATTCATACAGACCAATGGTCACAAAAATGTGTGTAACCCAGATGCTGATGATGATCAAGTGATGCAACTTGGAATATTTACTAAAGTTTTTGCTTGCACCTCTGCAACATGCACATTACTATGCAGCACTCTGTTTGTGCACAGCAGTAACAGTCTCGGAAATACTTAATTGCACCTCATTATTGATGCATGAACTGACTCAATTGCCCATATCCATTTTGCCCCCTACTGTAGATGCACTTATACCAACTCTTTCCAAATGACACTAGCAAGCAAACACAACACAGAGACACCATATTGAAAGAATAGGGCAAGACTTAAGTTAAAGGTGTTTTTAAACATTGTTGTCCTCAAAGCTCCCTTTGAACCAAAGAGATTTATCTTTAAATGAAGACATGGCAGATTTGGAAGCAAAGAAGGAAGGAGGAGTAAGACGAAGAGCCAACAGTGTATTGTGCTGTCAGGCCAGTTTAACGTCAGGGCCTCTTCCAGCCATGCTGAGCTGATGTCATAGTGAGTTTCTGAGGTAGGTCACCAGCAGACATGGACATGTGACCTTTTACTGACGTCTCCCTGACCTGCTCTTTCCACTCAGGAATTGTCATTGACATTTTCTTGACCATCTTCTTCACAAATCAGCTTCGAACTCTGTAAAAAGCAGTTAAGTGTAGTGTCATGCTGTTGTTTGTTTCAGTAATTAGCTTTTGTGGCGTACAACTCTTTCAATATTTCTATACTGATAGCCTCAAAAAAGCAGGATTTATTTTTATGACTTCTGTCTGTTAAATGATGTCAACATAATCCTTAATCATTGTTTACAGCCGTGTTTCTCAGAAAACACCCATGGCATCTTGAGCTGAGAAAAGGGGAGAGTAGCACCGTTTAATAAAAAAAAACAAAAAACTTTTGGATTCATTGCATCATGGTCCCTTGAGGCCTCTGCCCTAGATGGTCTGGTTGCTTTAACACTTCTGTGATGGATTTTTTGCGTGGGTGTTGAATTTAGCAAAATCTGCTGCTCTACACAGCTGCTTTGGTTGGCCATTTTGTTGGACTGGGGTTATAATGGCTTTAAATTTTTAATTAGTTCTGATTTTATTTCATTTTTTAAAGTTAAGATATGATTTTAGTTTAGGTTTTAGTTTTCTAGTTTTTAGAGTGCTTCGATTGTCTTAGTTTAGATTCAGTTTTTCAGAAATGTTTAGATTTAGTGTATATATATATATATATATTTAGTTTATATATATATATATGTAGTTTTAGTTTTACAGTAGTTCAGTTTGTTCTTGTTAGGGCCAAATACAATATGTCAGTATGTAGGTACATTAACATACAGAATACATTGTAGCATGAAGGGTTGCAACACTCATTTAAATGTGCAACCTTGTGTTGCAAAGTGACAGTAAAAGAATCTAATACCTCTTGCTAAAAAAAACAAAAATTGACGTTTTATTAAACCTTTATGTTAGTTTTTGTTCCATTTTATGATTTTATTTCAGTTAGTTTTGTATTGTCATCAAATATGTCACAAATCATGAACTCGAAGCTTTCAAATAATTCAACTTATGACGTTGTGAATACCACATGAGGGGACGTTCATATGGACTCTTCTCATGAACACAGTAAACATGATCCCATTTGAAGGTACCGAGTACCTGATAGCAAAAAATATGTGATGTTGTTTTTGTCTGCTAAAAAAACAAAAAAAACATCGAAAGGCTTTTATTTTATTAGCCATGCTAGCAGCCAGGCTCCAAAAGACAGTGACAGTTGGTTAATTAACAACTTCAGTCCAGGCTGAAATTTCTCAAAGCTGTTGTATGTATTGTAATAAGTTTTAATGCACAGATTCATCATCCTCAGAATATGAATCTCCCTAACTGAGAGAGCCACTAACAACTCTGTAGTCTCAAATGCTCTTAGGGAATGTCCAACATTAGCAAATGTTAAGGGCTTCCTGTTGAGCCTTTGTTATTTCATTTGTTTTTTAACATTCACTAGACTCATTTGTTGAATCTCTTTTGAGAGAATGCTGAGAGCTCCTTTATTACTGTTAAAAAACATTACAATAACATTGTTACTGTCAAAACTATTGTAAACAGTCTGTTTTGGCTGGAAACTGTTTTTATTAGGATTCACAAAACACACTGTAAAGCTATTTGCTCTCATAATAATCAGAGGCCAATTTCTGTAGTTCATTTGTCTGCCTCAGTCCTCTGTATTCCCTCCTGGCCTTTTCTACAGGGAACATCTAATCAGCTCCTGTGTAATTGGAGCTGGGTTAAGATGATCTACAGGAGTGGGGACATTGGTTCCAATCACACTCACACACACACAATGTGAACTGTAGCACTCTGGCAAGAGCAATTATTACTTCAACATTGGTACCTTTGGTTACAATGGAAAACAACATGTCCTCAGGGAGTTGGGAGCCCTAATAAGATGCTGTGCATGTTCTCACTTTTTCACCTTATAACCTTTAAGAGAATGCATAATTATCCAGACTTTGTGATCTTTTCATCTGCCTGAATTGAAAGGTCGATCGGTGCCCACAGTCGAGGTTTGTGTTCTGTCCTGTCAGACTTTGCTCCGCATTAGAGTATTTTCATTCTTTTAATCTCTGGACTGATTTCAGAAGTGGGGACTACTTTTATGCACTATTTCTGATATAAAATGCAACTTGTCCACAGGCCAGTGTTCTGTAATTCTTCCCTATATAATAACTATAAATGAACTTTATATAAAATAAATTATACATGTTAAGTGAAAGTCTTGTACACTGTCATCTCTCTTATTTGACCTGTGTTTTTTTTGTTTCTATGCCAAGATTTTGGTGATGGAAACTGGTGAGTCTTTGAAAAGCTTTCAGATTCATTTAGCACTCTCACCAAAAGCTATATGCTGTTTGGCAGCTGACCAGTTTCACTTGACTGTGTCAAACAGATGTCATTTCCTCCTAGGTTCCTCTCTTTAAAAAAAAATAATTAAAAAATCCAAAATGCAGTGTCACTTTGCATTTGTTCATGTATTCCCCTTGAGGAAAGATAAAGTGCTCTGCGCATTTAGACCTCAGCACTGCTGAGTGTGCGACTGTCTAGCAAAGTAACTATGGCACTGTCAAAGAAGTGAGAGTCCCAAAGTATAACAGGACTTGCTGTATTTTTCAGGGTCAGTGTGGAGTGCTTTCTCTCCAGCCACACTGGTTTTAAATCAAAGCTGGGTCAAATGCTATCAGCCTACATTCTCTTCATTTTAATGTCAGTAGGCTTAAGTGTTATGACCAAACATGAAGGATTAATTTGAACCTTTAATGTCATTAAAAATATGTAACTAAAACAAAGGTGTACAGGCACAACAGCAGTGATGGAATAGAGAGACATTAAGTAAAAATCAAGAAGACAAGACCTGTTCAAAAGCACAGGTAAACATTCCCAGTTTGTTCTTGTTCTGTTTTTGATTGCAGATTGCCCACATTAGCCATCTGCTTCCTTTATGCCTGTTGTCTTTTTATGGATGCCGGTCAGCTCAGCCAACGGCTAAATGCTGTTTCAAGCACACATCTCATCATCACACATCTAAAGCTGGATACTGTCGCTATAACACTGATAATGTGTTGCTGTCTGTCAGTTATAAAAAGGGCACTTCAGTTCAGTTTCAGACAATGATCTGATTTAAATACTGAGAAGCTGTTTTGTGCTTGTGTTGTTACCCTGCTTTGTTATTTGAAATAGTGCTTTAATGTTGTAGTTTTCACACTTATGTTATACCACTATCTTTTTTTTTCTGCTGAATGAATCAAAACTGTGTTAATGCTGTGTATGGATCTGTGATTAGGCTGGCAGCTGCTGAGCAGGATTAGTCCTCCTCTTCTCCAGCTCTTGTCCATTTCTTTCCAGTCAAGCTATCTAATCTTATTACTTCACTAATTAACTGCAGCCGGTGGTATTTTTAGTATCTAGGTCAGCCTGGCATCCCCATGACCTGCATGGACTGGCTGAATTTATGCAGCTACACACAAACTCAAAGTAATGATCTTTGACATTTTGATATAAATGCTCTTCTCTTGGCTGTTGCTGATTAATACATCTCATTAGTGATTAAACCTATTATCAGTTCATACAAGCATTTACAAAAAAACTCCGGTACAGGAAAGATGCACTGAGCCAGACTGATTGACAACTTACCTTCGGAAGGATGCTATGAAAAGACATTTCCAAGATTAAGATGAAACACCACAAATGACGCAGATTATGTCTTTAATTGTTGGTAAATCACGAAGACTCTCAGAATTTGCATCATTTATCTGTAATAAGCAATGTTTTTTACTGCCATTTAAACAAAACAGTGACCTTCAAAATCACATGCCTTTTCAGATAGCTGAAAGGCAATCTTAAGAGTGATGTGAAGCGACAGGAAGGATCAGCACTGACCTGCCCACACGGGCAAACAACCAGTCTAAAACTTTTCCACGGCAAATTCTGCCAGTCTATTAAAATTATGATACAATTTTTAAAAAAGGTCACTTTATCTTTTGTATGCTAATAAACTGCTAACTTTTCAGTGGTGAGTGCTTGTGCATTTGTGGCTGTTCACTTCCCAAACAAGTCAGTTCATATCAGATTTCATTATTGTGGTCCAGGGTTTGATGTTTAAGGGAGCTATGTGTCTGAATTGGCGTTGCGCGGCCTTGTTTTTAAAGTAGCCCAGAACAGAATAACCAAACACTGGTTTAAGAGAAAACCTTTTACATTTTAGTAAGCTTCACAACCATCATAGGTTCCGCTGCATGCTTAGAAGGGCAAACCGAGCTGAAGGATACTCAGTCACGTGTTGTCTGCAACTTCACTGCTAAATGCAGTGAAGTTATCCTCTATAGAAAGCATGCTGCTAGCTGCACCCTGTCTAGACTGGGAAGTAAACGCTGTTAATGCTCATATTGCCAATCATATTGACTCCTGAGCTATTATTGATAGCTCATAAAGGTGGCTAATGGTATAACTTTACTCACAGGGGTAATATGTCTCCGAAGTTAAGTGGTTGTTGAAAGAAAGGAAGATCTATGGGAAGACTGTGAATTTTTCTTGTTTCTGTAAATAGAAGGTGGACACAGTAACGAGCATGTAGCAGGTAAAGGCAACAGTTTTTGTGAGTAAGTGTTCCTTGTAGCATCACTTAATTATCATTAGCACCTGAATTACTCACGTTTTGGTCGGTTGATGGGGATCTTGGCAGACTTAGTAGTCATGGAAAATCACAACAGCACACGCACCAGGGGTCACAAAAACATGTGTTAATACAAGTGCTGATGTTGATCAAGTGATGTAACTTGGAATACTTACACAGGAAAGTTACTGCTTGCACCTGCTAAATGCACATTACTATGTAGCCCAGCTCTCCATTTTTGTGCAGCAGGATCAGTCTCGGAAGTTTTTGATTACACCTAGTTTGAATTTGACAGGTGTGCATTTCTTAACTCTGCAAAAGACCTTAAGATACTGTTTTACAAGTGACTGACACATGTAACCTATTAGTGAATTTGAATGCCTTTATTTGTTGTCATCCCTATTCAGATATATTTAATGACGGACATAAATTTCCTCTCTGCTGCGAGCAAAGTGATTTCCAGGCTCTTTATTTTTTATGTGCCTTTTTATATTCAGCATAAGCCATTACATTAGTGGTCATTCACTTCTCTTTCCTCGACAGCTAAAACTCTTCTTGATGACACATGGCTTGAATACATAGTGCATTTTAACACTAAATATTAAAGAATCTACATTGAGTGCTATATTTATTCTCCTGTCTATAAAAAGTCTCAATCTGCCCCTTTACGCTGTGGGAAGCCCTATCTTTGTTTCATTTGTTTGTAGATATCACAGACACTGTAAAACCCTGACGTTGTTTTCACACTGCAAGCAGCATCAACAAGTCAGTTGGATTTCTTCCCTGCTCATTCTGGATATGTTTCTACATTATGTAACCATATGACCTTAACAATATGGAATGAGAACATTAAAAATTGTTTTCTTGACTGATTCAAACATTAACTTCCATAGATACAATAAAAATGAATCTGATTCTGGTTAGAATGCCGAGCTGTGAATTGCTTGCCTTCCTACTCATGGTGAGTGTTATCTCAACCACGCTCTCTTTGTCTGCACTCCCAGTGCTGTGCAATCACACTCAAAATGATTCATCTGCCACTCTGAGCACATTGTTTCTGACCAGGTCACCTGCTGCACCAGTTTTGTACCCACCTTAAACCAACTCTGCCACCGTCATTCTCTGAGTTTGCACCTGTTGCCCCTCTTCTATGTTTAAAATGGATCTCTCAGCAGGGGTAGAACAACAAAACAAGACTCCAATGTCTTTCAGAACACACATAAAAACACAGCGATGACAGAGTGAAAGGCTTTTGTATATGTATCATCCAAAAAGACAAAGATGACAAGAGAAATAAGCTATGAAAATGAGTATGCTTCTGTTTAGGAGAATGACTAATGAATATGTCATACTTCCTACACACTTCCAGTAAAAAGTATTGTTGATGAGGTAATGAAGAGTCTTTAAGTATGTATGGCAAAAAGAATCATCACTGAAACTCAAAATATTTTCATATTTTTCCGCATTTCCCCAAAGCAATTTTATCTCTTAAGCCAAAAAGTCGTAATAATTATAAATTTCTATCAACCCAGTCCTTTAAAATCTTCACTTTCATACTGGTCCGTAGAAATGCTAATGTGACAGATGATTAACCAACAGCAATTTACATTCTTCATTCCCCCGTAACAAGGCATATGCAAAGGATGTGCAGAAGATCACACCTTGAGACCTGTGGTTATTAATTTTCACTTCCAGACGCTGCCTGACACCTGGGTGGTTGCATGACTGCTCAGGAGGAACCGCAGAACTAAGCATGGCTGACATTAATTGGGTGTATGCCCATGCATATCTGTTTGGATATAAGAATGCATGCATGTACCAGAATGCTGGTTGTGTAACAGTCTCTGCATTTGGGCAAGTCTTGCATCTTTTCATCTCCCATTCTGGACGCAGGTCATATTGGATCCTGAAGGGACCTGAGCTTTTTATTCTCTAAAGGAGATTCCAGCTCTGGTTACCATGCTGTCCATGCAAACTCTGGTCACCTGAAACCCAGCAACTACAGTCACCTACAAGTACAACCAGTCAGCTCCATTTGTCACTTTCACCACATGACTGAGCACGTAAAGTCATGGTACACTCTACTACGAATATATCATCGAGGTGTGAAACACTTTGATTGCCTTCCTGAGCTGCATCAGTAATCTATAAAATATTGAAATCATCTCTAAAAATGCAGCTTATGTACCACTGAATTAGGGTGTATATGATATAGCATGTAACAATCAGAAATCAAAATGTGCATTAAACATGCAGGCTACCTATCACATTGCATGAAGCGTTTCCCACCCACAGTTTTTGTTTCCACCAACTTCAATGAGGAAGGTTGTATTTCCTGTCATGGCTGCCACAGGCTAAACTTTTTCCATTTTTACCTGATGAGGCTGGCGTTGGCCGCGCCTTTCAGCAGAGTCGTCTCCTCACTTTCACTGTGCAGTGCTGAGACGCTCTGGCTCTCTGCCATGCCAGCCTCCTCCTCCTCCTCCTCCTCCTCTTCTTTCTCCTGCCACCTTGCTTTGTCTCCGCCACCCTCCTGCCTCAAACCACCCCTCCACTGCCCCCCCACCAAGGAACCACAACAACGCTCCATCCAGCAAAGATGTAAACCAAGCTAGCACCAACACCAACACACCCTCCTCCATTATTCATCTGCCCCCTTTAATGAGTTTTCCATTCACCTTCATGCATCTACCACAGTTACAAAATATAATTATTGTGTTTAATCACTTTAACCTGCATTAAATGCTTCCCTGTGTGTAAAGTATTAAAATGGATGAGTAGGAATTAAATAATGGAATAGAAAATGGAAGATGTGGGTACATTTCTCACTAGATAGGGTGCCCTAGAACAACTGAACACAAATGCAGCTTCACAAACTGATTTGTCTTTCACATTCTCATTTATCTATTGAACCAAATTCTCATTTTCTGAAGTTAACTTACTTCACAGAAACCAAACTCAGCTTGCCTGCAGAAGTGCCACATTCCCAGAGGTCCGATCAAATCTTGAAGAAATTAATTTGATAATTAATCCTCTGCTGTGTCCCTCCTTTCCTTTTACACTAAAGAGCTGTCTAGGCTTTCACTGTGCCAAGCCAAAAGATCGCATGTCAATCACACAGATAATATGTTTGTTTACATACCATGATCATGAAAAGGAGGCCAGCTAAATATTTGATGACATCTTCAAGTTACTGAGGAACAGTCACCCTGTGACCCAACACTGGAGTTGGTCCCGGCAAGTCCAGTCATTGTTAAACACCTCAACAGAGCACTGGCTCACATTTGTGGGCACATGACTCTGGTTGGCAAATTACGCGAAGCACTCTCAGGCTTTGTGCTCTATCTGTTTCATCTCTGTCTTGGCTACAGTAATTCATTGAGCAACTAGTGGTTCTCAATTTTCTGTATCAGTTCATTAAGATATAAATTCAGCCACAGTTTGTGAGGTGATTACAAAAGAACTTAAGAACCCAGATGACAAAGATGAAAACCAGTTCTCACAAAAGTCTCTTTAAAAAGGTGGGATAAGTCTGATGTCTTTTTCATCATAATCTAGTCGCCACCTTATTGCCCCTGACCTCATATTGACTCCATGGCACACTTGCATTTACTTCACACACTTTTTGCACAGCATCCCGATGGACAGAGTTTAACCAGACACGCGCCGGCGCTCATCTGTGCTCTCCATACTGCTGGCATTCAGCAGTACTCGCCACGCTACACAAGTCAACCCACACGCACGTCAGCCGTCCTCCTCCTCCCTTCTCAGCGTAGCTACTCTGTGAGCTGAGACAATGTGAAACGTATAGTCCAAACAAAAGCTGAGAGAAAAGACAAAGAATGAGTGGGACGGGAGTGTGCGAGAGAGCTGAGAGATGAGACAAATGTCTGCAGCAACAAGAAAGGGCAATTAAGTGCTTAGTCATGAAAGAACATCTTACCCTTTTATGGTCTATATTGTGTCAGTCCAAATATAACACTTGAAATAAAAATACCTAATCATTGCCTGATGTGCTCTGTTGTTTTGTCATTTCTCATTTAACATTTAAAAACAGTCTTCTTTGAAATAATGTACCTCAAGATGAACTGCAGGGAGCATAATTTAAAGGCACAAAATGTAATTTTTGCCACTAGAGGGCTCTCAATCAAAACAATGAAAGCAAAAGACATAGTTTGATGACACTGTTTATTTTATTGTTAAACAGCCGTCATTGCAGATTAAAATCCATCAACTGACTCAGGAAAAGATGTTCAGACAAGATCATGTATTTTTATTTTATTGATGTTAAGTTTAGTCACATTTTCCAACTTTCTCTTATTACCTTTGACACAATTATGGATTTCTCTGGGTTTGAAGATTGTACCAAACATTTGCGATAATTTAAGCACACTACTCAACAAAATACAGTATATGTCACATGTATAAAACTTGTATAAAACTTACCATTGATTAATGTAGTGTGTTTATGTTGAATGTTTCGTCCATGCAGACTTAAGACATAAGAAGATTTCATAAAAACTGTTCTATCACTTGAAAAAAAAACCCACAAGAACACTCAGGTGTTTAAGTCTTAGAGGCTTCAGAAAAATCCTTGATTGCCTTCGAAATAATATATACCATGACTCTGATGAGGATGATTGCTCATAATTGAATCACTGGCACACCAATCTAATCAGGAACTCACAATCATTTCAATCAAATGTGTAACAAAGAGCTGAAACAGTGCTTTTTACATTAAAAGGCACAAAAGGCTGTAAAGGTTATAGCTGCAATACCGCAGCAGCTGCTTACAAATTATGGCTATGGTGTTTTTAAATGTGACTTACAGTGCTTAAATACTATAGAATGGAAATGGATAGTTTTTAGTACTGCAGAATGTTACAGTTAGTACTATATTTCTTTTACTCTACACCAGAGATAACATGCCATTACAGTAGTGCTACTATTTGCCTTATCTTGAGTGTATCGACTGCATTATGAAGTGAAACCAAGCTTGATGTTTATTTAATGATGGTACAACTGTTGTCAGTCCGGACAATAATGTGATCCGTACCAAGGCATTAAAGCAAGTTGACCAGGTAAGATGAGGAGATGGATTTCCCCATTTACAAGCATCTAATTACCTTACCTTATCGCAGCTCCGTAAGTACCACATTAGATGTCTAACTCCTGCCTTATTCTTTACCCTGTCCTTTTCCTTTTTTTCTGCTCCCACTGTTTCCTCTACCATGTTTCCCCCAGGGTCTCTCCAAAACCCCTAAATAATGCACACCGAGTGAAGGGCTTAAAGGGGCTGTATGATGGATCACTCCCCTCTTTCTGGAGCTGTTGTATTCTTCTTGTGCTGTTGCTTATTTATCATTTCCATAATGACATTGCTCTCAGGTGAATCTCTAAATATCTATATTTACAACAATTGGCCTTCAAAATGAGCCAATTCTTTCTCATGATCCAGTTTTAGTGTGTGACATCACAGCAGAAATGGGTCACATGCTTACTCAGAGACTTTTATTTCAAAAAGTTTATGTACAGACAAATGCAAATGTTGCTCAAAGTCTTACTTGTGGTTATAATGC
>JAQNCA010000017.1:12236553-12275377 GCA_029783725.1 Acanthurus tractus | reverse complement strand
GCTGCTGCTGCTGCTGCTGCTGGTATCCCATCAATGGTCAATTATAGTGAGGACAGTCATTTATCACTGAGGTAATGTAGTCTCCAGACAGAGAACAGAGAGAGCGACAACAATTCCACACTGTCACAGGATGTTTTTTGACGGTACATCATACAATTATTTAAGTCTGGCATGGTAATAACTGTGAGGGCTCAGATGGCTTTTTCTGAGATTATGTTAAAAGGTGCGTTCATGATTCATCAGCTGCTTGTTTTGCTCTCTGATCAAGAGGCATCTCTCCTTTTATTTAATGTCACCTGAAAGGTTTTGTCACAGTTATCTGAAATGCACAGCGAAGCCTATTGTCCACTCACACTCTCAGCTGGGTCATGGCTCTGAGGGCTGAACTCGCTGAACTATGTGATACTTCTGAACTTAGTATGGTGTGACCCCTGGTGGCTAAAGGGTGTAAGGAATCAAGATTTTCTCAAACCATTGCTTGCCCACTCTCTCTAATGCTTCTTTCCTCTCAGTGCAGCTTTTGAACAGTTTTTCAAACATTAAATTAGATGTGATTAAGTTTGTCTATTTTCATCTTTCTGAGGCTAAGATTTTTAGGGTAATCCTTACAAACATTTGCGTTAATTAGGTTCAGATGCATGATACACATGAACTTGTCAGTCATGCTGTTAGCCCATCAGGCAGAAACTACTAATGACAGTCTGTCTTCTACTGGGCTATCAGTCTGTTTTTTGTGGACAGCCTACTTAGCTTGTTCTGACGTGGCTGCAAGCTCATCTTCCTACTGTCACTTCCTCACCTCTTGTCATTCTGAGATTACAGTCTCCTTCGAGTGTTCCTTTACAAACCATACTTCCTATATGCGTCACTCTGTAGGTCCTGTGTACGGTCTTTACACAGTAGATTACTTCCACATACTACCCTCTATATAGGACATGTTAGTTCCCTGTTAAAACTGGGACTATTTTGTTCTTACCAGGACCTTGTCCATGTCTGAAAACACCCCAGCCCTGATGCCTGAGGTTCAACTTTAGTGTGTCCACCAACCAGGCTGATGTCACACAGGAAAACATGCATGTTTTCCTTTTTCTGTGTCCACCTGCTCCATCACGTTGCTGCAATTGGGCCAAAGTAGTGCTGAAGGACAAGGAAAACGGTTCTTTTCAAGGTGACTTTGAGATGAAAATGATCTGATATACACTGCATTATGGGCACTGGGGTGTTACAGCTCACTGTTTCAACAACACTGAACCATAAGTGTGTGCCCCTCTGAGATTATCAGAAGTCAAATTTGCTGATCCACATTTTTGATTTTCCACTCTCTGCTGGAAAGTGGAGCAGAACAGAAACTATACTTTAGTCCCCACAGAATACATAAGCTACAGAGGGCTTTTCAAGTACATCTCAGCTGTAGTCAGTGCACTTTACTGAACAACATTACTCAAGTGGAGGCCTATCATTATGCAAGCTTTCAATATAATAATCTAATGACTGTATACTAAATCTAAGTTTTAATATTTTTGCTCTTTTACAGTTTAAAATGATTCATTTAGGGACCAAAATAAATACAAGAACATCTATAGCGTAGTACCTATTACCTTCATAACTTAATTAGTTTAAATTTACATTTTCTAGAAACTTTTTATTAACATTCTAAATATTCAATGCTGAATCAGACTGTTTGTAAAACAAAAGCAACTACCAGCCATTAGTAAAAAACACAAACAAAAAAGAGTACAGGGGAAATGCAATTTAATAGGGAAAAACAGATGAAAGGGAGATGGAACAATTAAAAGATTAAATTAACAACTAAGCAATTTGTTCATCACAGTAATACGACTAAATTACTTAGCTTAGTATTCACTTGATCTGTAGTGACTCAGACTGAAAATTAATCTTCAACCCCATCTGCAGTTCACTATTATCAACATCTAAATGAATCAACAGGTTTGTGATTGCAAAGCCTCTTTCTCTTCTGATTTCAAAGAACAAAATGAAAGTCATGTACAAACAAAACTGCTCTTTTAAAATACAGGTACCATTACTGTGAGGAAAAAAGAGGAGGACAAGAAAACAAGATATTTCTAAATCTTTTAATAAGTTTATAAATCTACCTTCAAAAATCTTGGAAAGTAAAATAGTATTCTGACTCAGTTAAATGCACAGACTTTTACAGTTCTTTAAGTAACTGAAAATGTGTGTTGTTGAGTGTGTGTGTTTGTCTCAGATGATCAGGTTGGCACTTTGCGTGGATGGCCTTGTCTATAGTGCATGAATGTGTGAATGTTGGGATTAAGCTCAAAGCCCTTGAACTGATCAATGGAATAGATTAGCACTATATCAATGCAGCCAAACAAGTACTACTTTAAAACCATGAGATGTCACAAGAATATGCACACAATTTGTTTAAAATATTTAAACATTTATTTTCAGTCTTGAACTTAACCAGCAGGTGGATTTTGAAATTTTGTGTCACATTTGACATCAAATTACAACACAAACCGCAGACTTACTTTATTTTCTCACCTTTTATTTCTTTTCTTCTACTTCCTACAAGAGTTAGCACATTTTTTAAACTCCTCCTCTGTTCTTTTTTCAATGTCTACCGGGATGGCACCTTCTTCAGTCTGCATCATTAGCATAGATATAACCTTACTGTATTTGCACAGATTACAAGTACTGAGACACAAGAAGTGTGTAGTGTCTAATCATGCAAAAAGTAGTTACAGTAAGTGTAGAACAATATACATGTATGGAAGTATGTATAAATAAACAGCAAAAGGTTGGTGTAATGTA
The DNA here is from genome assembly GCA_029783725.1 of Acanthurus tractus. Taxonomy (NCBI): domain Eukaryota; kingdom Metazoa; phylum Chordata; class Actinopteri; order Acanthuriformes; family Acanthuridae; genus Acanthurus; species Acanthurus tractus. The sequence continues at coordinate 12,272,581 of JAQNCA010000017.1, read as the reverse complement.
CATTAAGATGAGAACAGCTGAACTCTAAAAGAACCTGTTTTCATTTCTGTATTTGCTACTGTGAACCTTTTGGCTCCCTTATGTCTATTTCAGATTGTTCTTCCTCTTCAGTTTTTCAGAACCTCATAGGAAGTTCACCATGTAAACACATTTTGAAATGTGTGAAAAAATGATTCATTTCCCAACATTCTCTATGCTGCTTCCGACATTCCTGAAGTTTATTTCATAATACGTGAGTAAACAGGATGTAAAAAGTCCAACAATGGAGCCAATATTAGAGGATGGTTCGATAAAAGGTCAGTGTTGAATAAGAAGCAACACAAATTTATTGCCACAATATGTCACTATTAATCACATGTTCATAATATTTTATTGAAATGAATTTTTTACTGTATCTTGAGACATTTGGAACATGAAAAAATCATCTCTATAGAACTTATTTAAAATTCTAATTATTTAGAAAGACTTTGTATCTATTACAGTGTTTATTTTAAGTTTTACACAACAATATAAATTAAAAATACAACTTGGTCATATGTTACAAATTACTCCCCACCGACAGACTCCCTGTGCTGAACAGAAGCTTACACTCCAACTACATTTAGAACTTTTTACATCGTTTATGGTAAGAATGACCCAAAAAAATGGCTTTTTCCTCGATGGTTGTTCTTGCATCATGGAGAAGCTTGCATCAACTCAGCCCAGGAGATAAGCTTGTGACTGCACTCCAGTTTCCTGCCCTTGGTAACTTGAACCCTTAGTGAGGATTGAGGGTATTGAGCATCAGGTCTCGTCTTGTGACTGCAAGTAAATTGGTTTGGCTTGCTTCCTCAGGCGCTGCTGTGCTCGCAGCTTCCTGCCTTTCTGAGTTGCCAGTCCCAGTGGCGGAAGGTAGGACTACGGGAAAGTTCAGAAAACAGAATCACTCAATAAAATTTTTCAACACAATAACTTGTACAGACAGAAGACATAAAAATATATATTTTTTTCCCTCTACAATACAATTTGTACTTACAGCTCTTGGATATGGGTTTCTGTAATGCAGACCTGTGAAAAAATTATAGTGTCAGTCCTAACCAATGTGAAAGAACTGAACATGGATGTAACAAAGGCCTTGTGCATACAGCTGAACTACTCTTATATGTATGTATATATATATATATATATGAGCAATAAAAAAATCATTAAGCATACAAGAGCAAAATACTTTCTGAGCTCTTTTTTGTGTTATTGTAGCCACTTCTATTTCACCTAACTGATTACATTATAAATCCTGCTCATGCTGACTGAAGAAAAATGTAACTTTGTCAAAAACATTCCCACCAATAAGTCAGTGTTTACTCCTTTACTTACTCATGCTAAAATACTTAAGACCGTCAGTTGCTTAGTCACTCTAATAAATACTATAACAATACAGAAGATATCAAACTGGTTACTACTTATACTGTTTTATTACTGTTACTGTAGACCTCAACAAACTATGGCTTGGTCATGACTTATGTCAGGCAACATGTGGCATCTCCCAACTCTTACCTATTTCTATCCTTGCTTCACATTCTTCTACACACTTCTTGACTGATTCTTGATCAGTGAGCTGAGAGGAAGCACATTGAAGAAAAAATCAGTTATAAAAACTGTTCAATAACTGCTTCTTTTTCATTTCTGTTCGCAGTTTGTTGTTGTTCACACCTGCTGGTTCTGTCTGAACAGAGAGCGGGCCTCCTGACGAATGTATTTTCTCTCTGTCTCTGTGTCACTTGCAATGCCGCTTTGTGCCTGCCAGGTTCGCGCAATGCGAAACACTCGCATGTACAGTGACAACACTGTCTTGCGAGTGGAGGCAGTCATCTGGCTCAAAGACAGGAGTTAGCTTAAAAACAAAAGAAAAGAAAGTAGAGAAAAGGAAAATTAACTACACATCTCATTTATTAGGACATATTACTGAAAAAATGTCTTTTTGTTTACAAGGTTGAGGGAATTACAATAATAATACCCTTCTCCCATTTAACATAGTCTTTTTGTATCACACAACAGGTCTCTAGTTTGATAGCAATTTGTCTAGACATCACTTATGTTTATGAACGAGTAACCTGGCATTAACACTGTTAAATTAATGTAATTAAGGGGCTCTGAGGACATACTTGGGTATTCTGTAACTTCAAAGTTCCCAATAAGAAGTGTTTATACAGCAGACAAAATTTGGAATTGTTATTTACCCAGAAAACAAAGAAAAAAAGGCAGTACTATGCTTGAATAATGCCACTTACGCATACGTTTTCAGTGTCCTTTTTTGATATAACACAACACAAACTAAAACATGTCTACAAGTAGGTCCACAAGGATGAGTTGTAATTCCAGAAGTGCATTGGTTAAAGTTATATTTTAGACGTGGAAATTCCCTTACAAACGAAAATGCAATTATAAGCAAGTTGTTTACTTTGAGTTCGTTGTGCCCATCATTCAACACTAGATGTCACTAAAACCTACGTAGGGCTTTAAAACATAACCTTAGGTAACTGTTGTTGCATCATTTACTCTAAAATAATAATCGTTTGTTCTGATGTTTGTTGCGGTGGAGTGTAGCCTCATAGTAAGAATAATACTGTTGACGCATTGTGTTGTGAAATTTTCTTGTTTGCCAAACTGAAAACATGAAGCATCACCTGTCAACGTGAGGCTAGCTATCATTGAGCTTCGTCTAACGGACTAATAAAGCATCTACAGACAGCAATTCATGTCGAGATGATAGACACTTACATAAACACCTTACATTAGCGTTATAACTCCTTACGTTTCATAATTTCTTTAATATTACAGAGCCTGACCTACCGACTGTGTATGAAGACGCTACCTTGCCAGTAGTTTGCTAAGACAGCAGATACACTTATGTCGCGTAAAGATGACGTTACTCCGAAACTGGCTTCTAATATTGGGAAAGAGAAACAAATAAAAAAGAACCCAATAAACACGAGATAAATTAGTGTGGATGTATATAAAGTTGTGGATGTTTTAAGTGTTCAAAGTGGATGCAATATTTCAACATTTCACTATTAATCGACCCAGTTTAAGCCGTTTCAAATAAAATTTAAAGGGGTTTGAATCATTTCCAGCGCTAAAAATCAATGTCTCTGTAAAATATCGCAAAAGGACATGCTTCATTGTTTAGTTTTTTAGTGATACGTCCATTTAGCTCTAACGAAGCGTTTTACAAGCACACCACTTTTCTATAATGAAAAGATATATTGTATCGTTGTCATCGCTGTGATGATCAGCTGTTGGTTGCTTGTAGGCAGAGAGGAAGTGATGCAGGAAAATGCCCACAATGTAGCTATACTCAATGACTAAAAGGGGGAAGCACAAAGAAACTGGCTGCTATAGTCCGAGATGGTCTTTTAAGTCACTCCAAAGAGCGAACATGATTAGAAATGAATTCAAAAGCACACGATGGTTTCGGTTTTTTTAGTATATATTTTTTCACAGAACGGAGTATAATTAGGTATTGATGTGGAAGTTTTTGTCAGCTGTCAGCTAACTAGTTAGCTTGCAATCTGAGTTAACGCGACGAGTTTGCCTCAGTTCGTCTCCGGTCGTGTACACTAGCTTGGACAACTTACCAACTACTTAATTTGTACTGGCATTCCTGAAGTGATGTACATCCAGTTCCACACAACAGAATTTCCCGAAAAGGTAAGCTTCTTTACGAGGATAATTGTGGTGTCCCTCCGTGTCTTAAACGAAACCTAGCTTAGCCGATAGCTAACTTTTAGTTAACCGAGCTGATGCTAGCTAGCTATGGCGACGTCGTCAGGGCCAGGCAGTTTTGATGTAAATGGCCCGGTGGCGATGATGTCTTGTGAGTCGATGACAGCTTCCAAGCAAGAACCATCTTAAAAACTGGATGTTTAAAATGTCCAGTTGTAGACTGTTGTCAAAAAACTACGTGACGTTTTTGAGTGTTGTGCGTGTGTTGTTAAGCTCACTTGATCCTGTTTGTGATCGCCACTTCCCAGTTAACACAACTTGGTAAAAATAACGTTAATGCCAGCTGACGTTAGTCAAGGTCAGTTATCTAAAGAGAGATTGTGCTCAGACAACAGTGTTGTAATTATCACGCATTGTTGTTCAAGTTCAACTTTGTTGTCTGACAGTTTTAGGACTACGAATATAGCAGAGTAAAACTCATAGCTGGATACTGAAGTGCTTGGCTAACCTAGCATGCTAGCTTATTGAGTATGATAATACAAATTCCAATGAATAAATAAGCTTTTAAACGTCCGTCTGATTTTTGTTCTGTGAAGTTTGTCAGGAGGAGCTGGTGAGACATTTGCCTCAACATGCCCAGTATAATGATCCGTGCGGTCTATTTTACCCAATGCTGAGCATAGCCCACATGTTCCTCATTAATTTTAGAGAAATAGTCGTTGATAGGAATGATAAATGATAAAAACTGAAAGTAAAAATTGTTTTCAGAAGTTAATGGAAGTTGTGGGTTTTACCATAAAGCCCACAAATTGTACTTAAACACAAAGTGTGACTTTACCCTGTGAAAGTTCTGGCACCGAACTCTTAAAGTTAGAGATGTCCAATTCCAGAAACAGAAACGCAAAAGTCTTTTTACATGTTCAGTATATTTCAAGGACACCATGTTCTTTGTAGTAATAAATCAGTAAGTTAATAATCCAGCAATACAGGAAACAGTTTGATTGTGCTCATATTACATTTTCAAAGCATGATGACAAAAATAGTCCTGCAGGTTTGGGTATGATGAGCTATCAGTTTCTGCTTATGGTGACAAGATAATGTGTCTTTTCAGCACTGTGGATGTCAAGGTCACAACGATGGAGCAGAATAGAAAGACACTTTGATCTGTGGCCAATGCCATCCGAGGAACTGTTTGTAAGTAGTTTCATGACTGGATACTTTGTAAGTTATCAAACACTTGATCAGATCATATTTAAAAATAATGTGGATGTGACAGCAGAGTAATTAACTTTTGACACTAACATTTACAAATGAAATCAGGTTACTTTGATATTATTTGGGTTGGTAGAAGAGAGATGTTTTCATATATGTTGTGTGGGTTTGATATTCTGCTCCTTATTTTGCATGCAATTGGCCCAGTAATCTTTTTTTCATTGCTCTCTGCTAAAATGGTTATTACCTAGCATTTTGACTTATTCTGCACATTAAGTTTTCATATGTTATTCTACTTGCCAGACTCAGCAAAGGGGGTGTTAATACTTGGGAAGATTTGTTAAGTGTAACACTATTTCCCTTATTTCCTCCATGAGTTTATATTAAAAATCACAGAGAGGGGAACACATGAATCAAGTTATAGAGTTTCCAAATTTTGCTTAACCTCAAGGTGATTAGCTCTTCATGTTGATTTTTTGCTGTTAAATGTTGGTAGTAGTCAGATGATGAAAGCAACATAAAAATTCTGATTGCCATGAGATGTTATGAAAAGATGATGCAGTTTTCATTGGTAACCATAGTAGCTCCACGGTCACAGTCGATGGCTGCTATTCTAACTAGTTGATCATTTCTGTGTTTTCATACTTTTTATGCTGTCGGATGTGTATAGCTTTAGTCAGATAGTAACACTGAATTCACTGCTTTTTTATAGAACCTAGTAAAACTCCTGTGTTTAATTGTCTGAACTTATGCTTATTCTCCTAAAAGTCACATACACAGTTGTGCTCAAGCTATTTAATCAGATATAGTACATTTTCTATTGTGAAAAAGTAACACAATAAAGTGAAAAGAGGATACAGTATTATTTATGTATTGGCTCTGTGTAACACAAAACCAATTCTAGCCCAGTCGGTTTCTGTTGCTACCAGTGATGTTCCTTAATTACTTTTGCAGAGGTTACTATGGTTATCTGTTCTCTCTTTATACATACAGAATACAGATCATTGTTTTTCTCTGGTTCTCACTTTTTTAGGGTTTTTAGGACCGGCAGTGCAAGACTGGATTGTGGCAGAATTGGCACAGGTAACTTAATCCTTGACCTTAAAAGTTCAAAAATCCCTGTATTTTGATTTCCTTCGACCGATGGTCATAGAAATGCGGATCCTAATCATTTATCGTAATCAAGACTGACTCCGTTTTGAGTTGGACTCTTCTAAGGCAATTAACATTTTTAAAATGTTCTCATCTCAGGCCTGAGGGTATGTTGAGACGTCTTGCCAGGCCAGAGCAGAGGCGTCTAGGTGGTTCAGACGGGGACTGAAGGTGAGGAGGAAAGACAGACAAGGGATTAGGGAGAAAGACATGGGCCAGTGTGTCACCAAGTGTAAGAATCCGACGTCTTCACTCGGCAGTAAGAGTGGAGACAAGGAGAGTGGCTCCAAGTCCAACAAGAAAGGAGGTTTAGCGGGTGGCGGTGGGGGCCACAAAGAAGAGACTAGTGCCCCAAGTAGCAAAGCCACCAGTGAGCTATTAAATGGCACCAAGGCCTTGGAGGTTACAGTGGAGACACCTGTCATCCCCTCAGTAATGGGGGAATCACGCAAGGACGAGTCTTTGGATGGAGATGGGCTGTCAATGATGCGCATAGATGAGCTGTTCTGCTGCTATAAGGATGAACACGAGGATGCCATTTTGGAGGAAGGCATGGAGAGGTTTTGTAATGACCTGTGCGTGGATCCAGCAGAGTTTCGTGTGCTTGTTCTTGCCTGGAAGTTTCAAGCAGCTACCATGTGCAAGTTTACAAGGTAAGGTGGAATTTTTGGGTATTTGACTGGTCAAGATAAACTAGCATTTCTATTGCATAGTAATTAGCTATGACAAGTGTGTATTTGGTATGGCTACTTTAAAGATCCTTTAACAGGACACCTCTGTCTGTGTCTGTGTGTCTTTTACTTATGTCCTCCAAAATGTCGCAGCCCCTCTTGTTTTTTTTTTGTTATATCTGCCATTTCTGAGCGTGACATCAATGATTTAGACTGTAACTGCAGCAAACTGCTTTTATCTGCTGACTTCCCTCTCTTTATGTGTTCTGGTTTAACTTCACTTTCAGTCTATCAAATTAAGGTAAAAATGGACCACCCCCTCCATTTCCAGCCCATCCCTCAAATATTGAGCAATACATGACAAAAGAAACAAGTTCTTGGTTCCCTCAAAGAAATTATGTAAACTTGTTTTATTAAAAACGTTCCACTTCATCCCTGACGAATGCTGTAAATTGCCTCACTTGAAATGAGTACATTATCTGAGATTTTCTAAGTAAATCCGTGGGATCATGGCCAATGAAGGGACTTTTAAATAATGGTTTGATTGATCCATGAATGACTTTTGTAAAACTAGAGCTTAAATATACTCTGTGCACATCATCTACAGAAACTTCTCAATGCACTGGATAAGTTTCTTTGTGTCTCATTTAAGTGAGATTTTACAGCCACACCACACCCCTAAAGTGTTATTTTTGGCTTAAAACTACACTGAACTTGAGTGTCTTGTTCATGCCATGGATTAGTAGACGCCATCCAAACCTACCTGGCATGAAGGTTCACACTGACACTAAATTACATTATGTTACAAACCCCAAGTTGAGCTGCTGAATTACTGATATTTCACCAAATTTCCCCCAATAAATCACGAGATGTTGCCTGTTGGTATAAATATCAACCTATCCATTATGCTCTTATAAAAAAGTGAAAGTACTTTGCTTTCAGTGTGAACAAGTCTTCCTGATTGACCAAGTTGCACTATCCTAATTTGAGTTTTTAAAAAAATATCTTTAGCATATCCTCTGCAGCAGAAAGGAGTGCATCTCCCCATTAAGAGAGGCACTGTGTGCATTTACGCACAAGACACAGCAGTGTAACTTCATTGATTATTGAAATCTCTCAACAGGCCAACAGGATCAGTGAGGACGCAATGTTAATTAATGTTCTTGTACACATTCTAAAGATCACATGCACAGTCCAGGTTCATACAGTGACATTATTTGGAACAGAGCCACTGTCCTCATAATTAAATCCTGACTGCTCTAAGATTTGTAACCGCCATTTTTAGTTTTGCTGCTTTGATATCCCACGATATTTGCTGCAGTGACAATAGGACAGACCATTGGCCCGACTCCACATGACCAGCACTGTTTCCACTTGCAAGTCAGTGAGAATGTCACCTCTATTTCTGACCAGGCACTTTGCTCGAGGGTGCCAGGCTGGTGCCAATGAATAATACAAAAAAAGAAAGAAAGAAACATGGGGACATCCTGAGAAAGTCTTGAATAACTGTAAAAGCCTCTATAAATGCAAAGAAACTCTGACAACTTCATACATCAAATCATATTTTTAAAACAAATGAATATTGAAGCTTTAAATAGTGGTGCAAAGATCACCCTTATCAAACCAGGAGTTTTTTATCTGGCATAATTTTTTGTATGTTTCTCTGTAAATGATCAAATGTTTTCAGGAAATTGTGACCTGATTATGCCAACCAAACTATCATGCGCCATTAATAACTAGCCTGATAAGTGACTATACCTCTAAAAAGCACCTTCTTCTGCCTGCACTGTTTGACCTCGAAGGTTTAGTCTTTTAGTGTATAGTCTTCCCTCCATCCCAGCTGTAAGACTTGGTGTTCAGCTGCTCAGCTAAACAAAAGCACACACAAACAGTTCCCCACTGTCAGATAGGGGGCACATGGGAAATGCTGTATGCCTCCACTCTACAGTTTGTGTCAGAGATGAATAGGGCTTCCCGCTGGCCAGGCCACTTGTCACTGCTCCCCCCTTCTGATTTTTAACTCAGCAGTTTTCTATCCAGAGGCTTTGGATAACACAACACTCTGGTAACCAACATGTTTCATTGTCAACTGATGCTTACTGAAGCTGTTTATATTACATTTGACTTTGAAAGCCCATTATGTTATTTATCTACCTTGGTTGAGGCCTACAACACTGAAGTGAAATGATGTTTTTGAACAGTAAACTGAACTAATGAACAGGTTTAGTACAGTTGGTTTAGTACAGTTTTTAAAAGTTTCCTAAGCCTTATGCAGCCAAGCCTCCTCCTTTGTTTATAATGTCTTCAGTACTGTTACAGACACATGGCCCCAATTTTTTGCAGTGGATAACTTTTGTTATAGCTATGGTAATTAAGCTTTAGTTAGCTCTGGCTTTGTTAGTTTAGCTCTTCTGAAATGAAGCTCTTTGCTTCTGGGTCTCTTAATTCTTAGTATCCTCCTGATGTTGGGTCTTGTTTCCTTTGTGTTACCAGGAAGGAGTTTGTTGAGGGCTGCAAGGCCATCCAGGCAGACAGCCTCGAGGGTATCTGCTCACGTTTTCCCTGCATGCTGTTGGACGCCCAGGGTGAGGAGAACTTCAAGGACTTGTACCGCTTCACCTTCCAGTTTGGCCTGGATGCTGAGGAGGGCCAGCGCTCACTGCAACGTGAAATTGCCATCGCCCTGTGGCGCCTGGTTTTCACCCAGGACACACCTGCAATCCTGGAGCATTGGCTGGACTTTCTGTCAGAGAACCCCTCAGGTATTCGAGGCATCTCAAGGGACACATGGAACATGTTCCTCAACTTTACCCAGGCTATTGGGCCTGATCTGAGCAACTACAGCGAGGACGAGGCCTGGCCCAGCCTCTTTGACACCTTTGTGGAGTGGGAGTTGGAGCGTAGGAAAAAAGAGGAGGAACAGGCATTGATGGCAAAAGAGGAAGAGGGGATGTGTACTGAGACAGAGTGTTCTCCCACCACAGACAGACTTGAAACAGAGGGAAGCCGCGGCTCACAGACGTGGGGGGGCCACTGACCAGGAAACAAGAAATATTTGTAAGGAAGGGAAGGATATGACCTATGCGTGAACTGTACATCTGTGAATCATTGGATGAATATTAGTATTACCATGACAACTGTTTATTTCGCTCTCCTTTTTTGTTGGGGTGGGATTCCTGCTTTGCAATCTTATTTTTTGGTTTTTGAAAGGGCTCTGAGAACTGTTATGTTTTAAGCACTTCTATTTAAGTTATTGTTTTACTTTTCTCTCCTCCCATGAGTGTTTTTAGTAGTTGGACATGTGGTCCATTTTAATCTACACCTACCTTCTATAACCCAGCACATATAGCTCAGTAAAAGGCTTGGTTTTTAAAAACAGGCAACAGAAAGCCATAACATTTCCCCATAATTATCTTATAAACACTTCATTTTGACCTGGTAACACTGCTGATATGTTTTGTACAAGGAAATAGTTAATAACAAAGAAGGGAAATTTGGGAAACCAGTCTACAAATAATTTGTCACTACCAAAACATGAGTTTTACCATAAGGGATGGTCAGTTAAGTCAACTTAATTGGACTAATCTAGTTAGATTGTATGCTATTATCTTGCAGTGCTGTGAGGATGAATTGGTTGCACTTGTATTGCCTTCACAAACTGTTTTTCCACAATTTTGTGGCAAACAGTAATGGGTTAAAATTCTGTCACAGGGGCATTTAAAAAAAAAAAGATACAAAATTGTAATATCCATTCAGAAATTTAAGTTGGTTTTCCATGGTAACCAACCCACCCTCTCTTCTGTGTTGAGTGTTTTTTGAGTGCTACTAGTGCAGTGAGCAGCTTAGCTTGTTTAAGCAGCTGGCTGTGCTCCCCTTTGACCTCTAGCATGTACCATTTTGATGTCCACCTATTTTCAAGAAGCGGTTAAGTGTATACAACACAATGATGCTGGCTTTTCTCTGATTCCTCATTGATCTAATTTAAGAAAGTCTATAACAGCAATTTTTTTCTGTCCTTTTTCGACAGAAGATGTCTAAACCTGCATTACATTCAGGACAGTTACACTGGGCGCCACACAAAGCTTATGTTGTTTACCTGCAGAAGTTTAGGAGTCTTCACACTCTTGAACTGCCCTATTAAAACTGTGTGTGCACTTCAAATATAATGCTGATTGCTGCTGGTGATGGTTGTAATGGATTGCACAAAAACCAATGGCATGCTTAGTTGCTATACTTGCAATGCTTTTACAGAGAGATTGATGTCAACCCCATTGTTTCAATTTTAAAAACTGTAGATTGATCTTAAGTATAGCCTAGGGTGTTTTGGGATGAGTGAATGCGTGTTCACTACACATTCTGGCTAATCAAGAGTCTTTGAAATGGGTCCAGTGTGGTAAGAGGGTGGCCATAACCTGAGCTGTTTGGTTTACATCTGCAATGGTTTTATTTCAGACCCCCTTTGTCCTTTTTTATATAAAATGTATTGCTTTATAATAAATAAAAACAGTGTTGAACTTTTGACTGTTGACCATGAAAATATGTGTGATCTTCCAAGGTATCATAATTTCTCTGTATAGTGGTGTTTTAGCTGTGCTCAATGACACACTTTCATAATGCTGTCTTCAGTGCTCAGGAAATGTGGTTATGAAGCAAAAGGTTTTGTGGAGGCTTGTATGGATGTTGAAGCAGCTGGCAGAGAGCAGACAAGCTGGGGGCGTGTCTTACAGTGATGCGGCTCTTCCCATTGGTGGACAGCTTTCCTGGTTACCAACCAACACTCTGCACATGAGAAAACTGAAAAAAAAAACTCGTTGAGCTAAAGACTAACAAAATACTGTGTCACGGGGATAGTAAGCATTTTTTAATTCGTCAAAACCGGAGTAAATAAAGGTTTACGAGAATATGACAGCCAAAGCGGGTTTTTGTATTTTGAGTCACTTAACATTGACCGTACACAAGCTAATGCTAAATGGTTAGCCGTTTAGTTTGTTGTTAGCGTCAATGCTAACTAGATAGCAGCGCAGCCTGCTAACGGTGTCTCCTCCAGTAACCCCGGACAGGAGGTAATTTGTGCGATGAGCAGTTAATGTTAACCCGTAACGGTACTGGAAATTTGACAGAAAGCGTTAGCTAGCCGTGTGACGATAACATTTTGTGTAAATGTGTGCATTTTTGCTATTTATGTCCTAACAGTTAGAAGTCATACAGCTAACCTCACCACATCTGTGAACTCCCTGCACGAGTGGTCAGGTTAATCACTGTTTTATACGAGATTTGACGAAAATCGGAGAAAAATAAAATAAGGTGACAATTGGCTTAGAGATAGCGGATAATAACCGTATGTTTTTGCTCTGCCGAATTGTCCAGCGGGTGGGGCGACATTTTTTAAACGAACTGCATTCAAGGTAACGGTAAGTTACCGTTATTAAGGTTTCATGTCACAGGTAACCTTGGGGTTCCTATCTGTGTTTTCTCTGCAGAGGTTATCAAACGCAACAAAGATTTAAATGGTGTTTGTCAAGGATCATCGGCGCTCTTCAAAATTTGCTCCATGGTTGTATGAACAGCATAATTTGCAGCCACACAATGGAAAACGAGGTAAGCAAATAGCATTTTATATAACGAGCTCATTGGCTGTGTCAGTAGTTTCGAGTACACATCTGTCTAGTTACTCAGCTTGAGACATTACTATGAATCCCTCTAATCTATCAGTGTATTAATCGTAACAATGCATGTCATATTTTACAGCTGCGTCTTTGCTGTTTATAGTTCTGTGTACTCTGTCACTAACAAGTACTCTCTGTTCTCTCTTCACATTTCTTTGCTTCTCTGATACTGACAGATGCTGTAGCCTAGTTGACTTGTAAAAGCTAAGTAAGGGCCTTGCAATTATTTTGCTCGTCTTGCATGATGATGTATAAAAATTGAATAACATGAGCTGTAGGTTACTTATGTAGAAAACTTGTGTTCCCTCAAAAAATTACTTATTATACCACTGACTGACAGTCAAGGCCAACATGTTTAGACTAAAGCAGGCGGACAAATGATGTTTTAATGGGGATAAATAAGTCCATGTTGTGAGGGTTGATGATCCCTTTATTCGGATGTCACTTTTGGATTTGGGTGCATGTCTGAATATGTTTTTACAATAAAAAATCATGTCAAGCATGGCCCTAAAGCTCAAGATATCAATAGCTCATCACACTCAAGTTACACACAATTTGAAGTGATGGTTCAGACATAACAGGTTTGTGACTTATATTGTCTGTGTTTTACATTGTTGAAAGATGTAACAGCTCTTGTTCCAGTCACTCTGTAACACACATATAGGACCACCTTTTAAAGAAGAGCCTGAATTTGGCATAGATTCATAAGAGTGTTGGTAATATTCCGCAGGGATCTTGGCCCAAGCTGAGTCAGTGGTTTTAGTATGCACATTTCTCAGCAGGGCTTTTTGCTATGATCACTGTTCTGCCACCTCATCTCAGAATTGAACGTCTTAAGGCCTATAAATAAATATTGTCATGATCCCAAAAACATCATGAGACAAATGCTATGTAAATATAAACTGTTCACAGATTGATACACGTGGACTCCAACAATTTTAACATTTGTAGTGATGTTAAAGTGAATATCATTCCTTATAAAAGTCAAATGTGTTCTCAAGAAAATCCTTCCCAATGTGTAGGGTTACATTTTAAACCCCATGAACCTTTGTGTATTTTTTTACTTTGCATGTTCTATATTCATGCTTTATTTACGTAAGATTGGAGGAGCAAGTTGTTTGCATGCACTCTATGATGGACAGAATAAAATGAATATTGACTGTAGTCAGTGAATGTGAATACTCATGTAACAATGAGGTGTATTGTGACAGTCTGTTTTCCTCAAACAGCTGATGTATGCTTTTCTGACCCTGCTTGGTTTGTGTGTGTGCGTGTGTGTGTAATGCTCGCACTCTTGAAGGAGAGTAAGACGTGCCAAGGAGAGAGGCTTGCCTCTGCTGTGGATGACACACTGGATGAATATTTAATTGCCCTCCAGCACAAAAACAGGTGAAGTGTGAGCACAGAATGCTTGGGTGAGACAGTTTGGATTTCACACTGGACATGAACACCACCTCCATGACATTCAGTGCGGCCTAATTGGAGCACTGATTGGTCATTTGCTTTACACACAGAATTTGTGCATTAAAATGTTTGATAGTCAAGGTCTGAAGAGCTTGAATGTAGCCTGAACTTAGATGTTATCAAGCTAAGTGTAAACTTTTTGACAGATCTTTAATTATAATTGTACTGGTCGTCACCAGTGTCATTTGCTCTTCAGGATCCTAAAGCGCCTTAAAATCAAAGACCCCAGGGAGATTGAGTTGGAACAGCTTGAGCAAGGTTTTTCCATCTATCTTAATGGAGCCAATGCTGAAGCCAGCAGGAAGCAGTCCAAGAGCTCCAACCACAAGCCTGTCACCTCTCCATCTGCCTGGAGGCCTGCACGTACAGCAGGTAGTTGTTGCTGGAGCAAAAATAAACCAACAGACACTCAAAAGTAAAAATACATGTATGATCTCATCTCATCGTTTCACCTCTCTATTGTTCAGGAGAAATTACTGTTCTTGAATATTCAGTCATTTTTACACTGAAATTGAAGCCTCATGCCTCATTTCCTGTTGCTTCACTCATTCCCCAGACCATATGGACCACCAGCTATTAGCCACCACTCCTCTGCTTGTAGTTTGCATGGCATGATCCCACGCCCAGGCGCAGTGAATAAATGATAGTGACAGTTGTAGCTGGCAGCCAGTTCTTGCAGTCTTCCTCAATGTGCTGTGGATCATCTGCCTATGTGACTGTACATTCCCTCTCCTCTGAGGCAGTAGTCTGCTGCAAGCTGTTCATGTTCCTGTCTGTTCTGTTACTCATCTGCAGATGTCTGTAGAAGCGCCCACCAGTTAACTCAAGATAGCCGTGCTCTAGAGCAAATCCACAGAAAGAGGAGCCACACTGCCCCAGAAAAGGTCCAGAGAAAAGAATGGGTGCAGGTAGAGGCTCCTAATTACTTAACACAGTAATCCTTGATTGTTTTGCATTGGAAATGAGTGTTATTCTATGAGAGATGCAAATGGAATTGTTTGTCTTCTGTCATGTTAACAGGATTCTGTCAGAATTCGAACAGAAAAAGGACCAAGTCTTCTGATCTCCCCAGAAAAGTGCTACTCTGAGGATTTTGAGTCGTATGAAAGCATAAACATGGAGGTAGAGTAAAGACATGACAGTGCCTCCCAAGCCTCTGTGTGTGTGTGGGAGTTTTTTCAAGGGGAGGGGCTATGTGTCAGATGCAGCTGTCTTTACTACTTAGCATCTCTTTATCTCTGCCATTTCCCCTTTATCCATCTCCTCATTTTATACAGAGCTCCAGTCCTTGCTCACCTCGTAGCCCCCGCTCCCCGAGGGACACCTCCAAGGTGTCACGCTCCTTCAGCTCCAGGCCTGAGAGCCAAGGGGGCCAAACAAATCAGGAGCACAGTGAGAAGGTACTTCTCAACCTTGAAGAAGTAAAGGTGAGCAGGAAAGAATAATGCACACTGTTTTATTTCATCTTGTTAATGTAGCATGAGATATTATGAATCATATATTTTTTTTATGTGCTTTGGTGTTATTTATGTTTTTTTCACTGATAGCCACACAAATCAGGGGAATGCTTAAACTGTTTGTATGCGGGTGTTCTTGTTCACATCTTGAATGCTTACACTGATGACTGTGTGCATGAATGCAAACACAAGAGCTGACCTTTGTAAACTAGGTCCTTCGTCGGAGCCTCGAGGTTAGTATGCGGCGGAGCAGCCGCGGTTCAGCAGGGGAGGAGTCGGAGGAGGAGTGGGTGGAAGAGCAGATTGAGAGGGAGGAGAGCACCGAGAGTCTGGATGAACTGGGATTGCCTCTTTCGTCCTCTAAGTCCTCCTCCAACCCTCGGCCCAGTGGCTCCCATAACCGTCTCGACTCAGCGAACCTCATTGTCCTGGACTTTGGTCCCTCGCCTAAAGGTACGCTTCAGCATCCACTTTCATATGGAAATTTATTATTGATTTTTCGGGTGAGTCTTAATCGTCTAGAGTGGTTTCATTTCCCTCCTATCTGTTTCATCTGGACTGACCTGTACACATTGAAAATGAACAAGTACATCAGCAGACTGTGCACAGTTAAGGTGTCATGTCAGTCAGCCCAAAGGATGCAGAAGGACTTTGATCCTTTTATGCCTATAAACTCACAATATCACTTCATATTCCTTGTCAATTTTTCCATTATTTCAGGTCGTAAGATTGAACGCTCTCTGTCTGCAAAAAGGAAAGAAAGCGTTGACACCTTTATACCCACCAAGCCTATGTTGGTGAAGAGCAAAACATTAGATAGGCCACCATCCAAAGACAGCTGGGATGGTCAGAGTAAGTCTTCTTATATATTTTAAGGGAGAAATCAGTGGGATTAAACTGGGATTAATGATTAATTAAAGTAAAAAAAAAAAAATTAAAGTAGCCAGTTAACAAATAGCAGATTGCCTTGTTTTGAAAGAAACTCTTTTGAACAAGCCTCTTTTAAAAGGTTTCTGTAGAAAGATCTGTTTGCTAGTCAGCATGATGCATGATTGTTATTTTAAAATGTGCATGCTTTTTGCTTAAGGGCCAAGGAGTCGTGTGGATAGGCCTCTGTCAGCAGCCAGAAAGGCTTCGTTTGAGGAGCGGGACCCAGAGGAGATGGCATGCAGCATTCGCCAGGCCATCCAAAGAGAAAACATCCCGTTACAGAGTCCAGAGCCCTTCAGCCGCAACACGGTCTGCCTCTCCCACACTGTACTTGTCCCACTCTCCTCAACTCAGGCCAGAGCTTAATACAGACATTTTCTCTGCTGTCATTTGTGTGCTAATTCAGAGCACCTGTGCATGTACTACAGCCTGATAACTCTTTTCACTGTCCACCTGCGATGCTTTACATGCCCTGCATGTGCTCTTGTTTCCTATGCAGTCATAGTGTTAAGGATTTGTCTCACTTTTAAGATCTGCTGTGTATCTGTTTTGCTTTGGTTTTATCCAGGGCAGGGGACACCACATGTTGAATGGCTTAGTGCACCACAACAGCCATGACAAGGATGAGAACAGTGTCACTTTGGCCATGCAGAGAATCACACTCATGGGCCCCAGGTATACTGAGAGAATATATCTCTTTAACACACTGATACTGTAAAAACAATCTGGCCTCTGTGGCATAGAATGACACCTGGTGATCCTGTACATCCTGCAGTGTCAGAACAAACATAAGGCTGTTTTATAGAAGCTAGTACTAACAGAGATTTATGGTGTATACACCTTCTGACCATGAAGAATTATTTATAGCTCCCTATTGATATGACGATCATGGACAATAGACAAAGCTAGCTGAGGGTGTCATCTCTCTGTTTAGACAGCAACAAAAACTGCTGAAAGCCTTGGAGAAACTTGAAGCAGGACCCAGCTACAACTTTGCTCAGACTGTCAAAACAGACTACAGCCAGCAGCCGGTGAGTCAGTAACGCTGTCTCGCAGCTCAGGATGAATAATCCCAATTCTGCCGGATGTGATGGAGACATGTGTGTACTGAGGCACTTGTGAATGTTTTGTGTTGTC
The DNA here is from genome assembly GCA_029783725.1 of Acanthurus tractus. Lineage (NCBI taxonomy): Eukaryota > Metazoa > Chordata > Actinopteri > Acanthuriformes > Acanthuridae > Acanthurus > Acanthurus tractus. The sequence continues at coordinate 12,255,190 of JAQNCA010000017.1, read as the reverse complement.
ATTGCAGAGAAGGAAGTCCTCAGCAGAGGTCACCCCTGCATTGTACGTTACCATGGAGATCCTGTCAAACTGGGGGAACGCTTTACAGGTCGGGCTGACTGAGTTGCAGTTCTTCTGCCTCAGAAACAAGAAGCTGTATGTGTCGCCTCATGACCTAGACATCAGGAACGCTGACTTTCCTGGGAATCTGGGGGCGCTTGTCAACGGGAAGATGAAAGTGAGTCACTGCAGCCTTTCTCAGCATGTATTTTCAATTATTTCTGCTACACAAATATAATCTTTACATTACAAAGAAGCAGTTTGAAACCTGCAGTAATGTTTTTAAGCATCTTCATTACATTTGCATATTGTCTGTGAATAAATTTAAAACTGCTGCACCCCTTTTTACACAGGCAGATATTTGGACTTGTTCAAGCTAAAATAGCACAGGAGAAATGAATATTAAATACAGTTCTGTTCCCTTTTTATTGTCCCAATAAGCCATGACAGTAAACTACAAAAGCACAAAGTTGAGCCCTGAAGCTTGAAATCTCTAAATGGGATCCATCTATAATTTATGTTGTGCTCCCTTCATGTAAAAGGCTTGTAAGCAAACAAATCTGAGGTGATTCTTGTCATTTGTTAATAAGTCTCATTTTTTCATCTATTCTTTTGGGCTGACAGACCACCAAAGAGCGTCACATGTGGATGTGCCCGTTCCACCCTCCTGTCCAGCTCTATTTCATCATCAGAAACACAGAGCGCTCCCCAGACTTTGGAATATCTCGCATCAAAATCTGGAACTACAACAGAAGCCTCAATGTATGTATGTTTTTTATTATACGTCATGTCATTATATTTTATAAGAAATTGAATGGTCAGATTACAGTTTTTGCAATCCGTTCCACTCATCTTTTGATTTATTTCTCTCCTGCGTTCAAAGATTATTCATTTAGCTCTCCGTTGCACAAGAGCTCATAAATCCAACATGTGTGTGTGTGCTGTGACTGTAATACGGGATGACGGTATTGGCGTGGTTACGTCAGGGGTGTGGTTCTCTTTTAGCAGTGGCAGGCTGAGCTGCCAGTCAGACTGTCCAAATGTAGAACAGTGAGAGATTAGCCCCAGAGGATTAGTGTTGTGGGAAACGTGGGCTTCTGCCTCTCAACCTTACTGCTGTTCATAGAGGGGCACAAAGACCCCATTGAATCTTTCTGTTACTACAGCTATCTAATATCACTTGGTGTCCTGAACCTGGAAGGTAAGGGGATGCTGGTTGGATATTGGTTCTCAGTTAACCTGAGTTTGTAGTGGTTTAGTGTCTGTAGGATTGAGCAGATTTGAGTTGGGCTTTAGCCATTTCTTCATGGCAGCTGTGACTTGGTGTCTGTGCAAATGCTAATTTCTGCTAGCTTGGAGAGCTTCTACTCTACATGGAAGAAATAGAAATATTAATCAGTAATGAATGTGTGAAATTTCCCAACTGGCTTACAGCACGTGTAGCTTGTTTTTCTTTGAATTAGTATCATTATATGCTCAAATTATTGTTCAGTATCCAAAGACATCAAATGAATAATATTTAATGAACTGCTAAACATTCTCTTGTGATACAATTAAACACCAGTTCCTCTGTTTTAATCATTTGCATTTGGCATATTTGCTTTAATGCGTAAAAAACAGTGTGTGTGAAAGACAGATAAAAAATCTTTAATAATTGGGCATTTTGTAGCACAACTGGGTGCATTAGGTCAAATAATGTGCAAACTATTAGGATTTTTTTTTTTACCACCAGTAAACTGCAGCTCTGTTTTCTCTTTTAGGATCTTGACATCGGTGCACGGCATGTAAAGCTGTACCTGAACAGCACGTTAGTGTTTGAAGGGGAGCTGGAGAAGGGCTGTGGCAATCAGGTCTTTGACTATAGCAGCACAATTGATCTCCAGGATTTCCAGGTGTCTGACTCCGTCTTTTCCAGCCCTGTGGCTTCAGGACACAACCTGCGGGGTGCCAGCCCCCAGCGCCATGAAGACAGGACGGGTGGGGAGAGTAGCAGCGCCCAGCAACGTCACAGTTTAAAACTGCAGCCATCAGACATATCAGGCCAGGCTATGATAGACATGCAGGAAAAATCACACACACTGCTACCACCTATCACGCCTTCATTGGTGGGGGTGTCATCCTCCTCCTCCCGTCGCTCCTCAACACAAAGAAACTCTTTTGACTTGTCTGCCTCAGAAGAGCCCCTCTCTCTCACACAGCAGTTAGAGCAACCTACACCCATGGAGCAGACAGTCACCACCCAGCCATCTTCCTCACGGGTGGCCCCCCAGTGGCTCCAGCCCCTGAACAGGGGTGCCCCAGAGGGTTGCGAGTCCAGCAGAGAGAGGCCCCGTTGGCTGGTGCCTCAGCACTCTGGAGAGCCCAAATCTCCGTCTGCCTCGTCTTCTTCAATGCTCCCAGAGTTGCCATGCAACCCAGGCCGAGTGTGTAGAGGGATGGAGAGGACGGTTAATGGGAGTCAGTGGAAGGCTAACTCTCTGGAACTGAGCTGCGACCTGCTGGAGGAGCTTGGGGAGCCAAAGCCAGACAGGCCTATCAGTGGACGCAGGAGCTCATTTAGAAACACTGCAGCCACTAGCAGGCGGACAGAGGAGCAGGACCTCAGAGCCTCTGCCCTTTCAAACGCAGGTAAGAAAGGCAACTACCTTCCATGCTCAAACTGTGATTGATTCTTAAACATAAAGACACACCTTATATATGACTATTTCACCATTTTTGTTTATTTTGTACTGTATCTCACCCATTATTAATAGATCAGGCTACTCTCACCACTGCATTTAATGAAGTAATCTCCTTTAAAGTTGTTACTGGTCTGTAGAATTAATTCCTAAACAGGGAAGAAAGAAGAAGAAGAAAGAACAATCAAACATTTTATCAGGATTATTCAGCCAACCAACCAACCGTCACCTTAAGGCTTGCATTGTGTTACTCGCTATTATCTGGGTCATGTGGTTTTATACGCGTCATCACTGACTTCCTGTTTTAAGTCCTGCTCCCTTAGTATTTTTTTTAGAAATGAATGTGTTTGTTATGAGTCATCCAAAAGAGCAGGCATTTATGAGGGTGCAGCATTAGGTGATGCCTGTCACTTGACTGGTTGAACAATGAAATTGTAACTACACATTATAGTTTAGTTAAGTAGGTTCTCGAACTACACTTTATTTAGCAGCCATATTTACTGTCCTGGCCTATGTGCTGATCAACTTTTGTCATATTGTATTTTTTTTAACTGTCAGTCTAAAAATATTCTCTTTGACATTTTAAAGGAATTGTCATCCTCACAGATATCTTTCTAAATTTAAGTAAGTTTGTGGAAAAGCAGTTAGATTGTTTTGTTACAAACACAACTGCCTCTTCCAGTAAATCCTTCATTCGCTTAGACTAGAATTAAATAAAATACTCAATTTAAAGAGCTTTACATTCCAAACTAAATCCCAGGGAGACTATTTATGTTTGTTTTATATCTTTCTAATGGCTGGTAGCACATTTTACATTTTCATTAAAATTATAGCTGGAGATGAAACATTAAGTGCATAACTGTGCAGAATTTAACAATATGTTTTTCCTCTTGTATTCCATATTTGATGATAAATGCAGTTTGCAGTCTTGTAAGGATTATCTTATTTCCTGTGGCTGGTTAGTAAATAACAGCTAGTGTTTTTCTATTCTACAGAGGAGCCCTTGTCTTTGGTGAGCAGGAGGCAGTGCGCTCCTCTGGCCCAGCTGCACAGCCAACAGGATGACAACCTCATGGAGTCCTGGGACTCTCTCACTAAGTTCAACCAATGCCAACGTGGACGCATCTCCAACATGGCCTTTGAGGGTGACATCTTTGATGAGTTCCTCCAGCGGCAGGGCCGTGGTCCACCTACAATCCCAGTCAATCCCTCTACAGCACCCAGGAGCCCACTTTCTTCCTTGACCACTCAGGGTGGACTATTTGAAGGCCCTGATGATGACCAATCAATGGAGCGGGAGGATGAGTTTGAGATCCCAGTGCTGCCCCAGGGCCAAAGGCTGGTCATCAATATCATCTCAACCTGGGGTGATCGCCACTACGTGGGCCTCAATGGCCTTGAGGTGTTCAGTTCAAGTGGGAAGCCCCTACAGCCTGCTCACATCCGGGCCGACCCTCCGGACATCAACATTCTCCCCGCTTACGGCAAGGATCCCCGTGTGGTCACTAACTTGATTGATGGCGTCAATCGTACCCAGGATGACATGCATCTCTGGCTAGCACCGTTCACACCTGGTTGTAGCCACACCATCTTCCTGGACTTCGGAACGCCCTACCAGGTGGCCATGATCCGAGTGTGGAACTACAACAAATCACGCATTCATTCCTTCCGAGGGGTGAAGGAGGTGGAGATGCTGCTAGACGGAAGGTGCATCTTCAGGGGCGAGATTGCCAAGGCGTCTGGGACCCTGTCTGGAGGTAGCTGATCAGAACAACCTCTCAAGAGTTAATACTCCTTTTCTGCATGTTACTATTGAGCAATTCTTCTTTTTCTTACCTCTGCTGTCTCTTCAGGGCTGGACCAATTTGGTGACACAATCCTATTCACCACTGATGATGAGATCCTGGAGGCCATGTCACGTTACGATGAAACCTTCCTGGGTGAAGGTGAGGGTCCAGAGGGCCTGGTGTATGAGGAGGAGCTGCAGAGACCACGCACAGCTGATGGAGAGGGAGAGGAAAGACCCTTCACACAGGCCGGTTTCAGAGAGGAAGACCTCTCAGTGAGTACATCACCAGCAGTTGGTACAGGTTTTCATAGAGGTCTTCATATAGTTGAATATTCTTTATTCACCTTCATTAAGAGTCATATGCCTCCAAATTTAGGCCCCCAGGCATTTACACCATCTATTCAGCAAAATATGTTATTAGCCATCAGACTATCAACAGGAAAATGCAAAGAATTAATGGTTTTAATGTGTTTCCATGTTGTCTTAGTTAAAACTACAACTCAACCCTGCTGTGAGTCAGTCTGAGGAGAATTTGGAGCATATTCCTGGGATGTACACTGGAAAGTGTGAGTAAATAAGCAGCATCCTGTCTTCACATGTTCAGTTCTTCTATTTTTGCTGTTTGTATATTCACAATGACTGTCTCCCTCCTCCCCAGGCCTTAGAATAGAGCTGGTTTTGACTTGGGGTGACTCCCATTACATGGGCCTGACAGGTTTGGAGGTGGTGGGGAAGGATGGAGAGAGTTTACCTTTGGACCTTAGTATGATGGCTGCCTCACCCAGGGACCTCAATGACCTGCCTGAGTATGGACATGACCTACGGACTCTTGATAAGTATGTCACTAGACACTCTGAGCATTTTAAATACACTGACATTTGATAGTTTTTTATACTTCTTTTTATTTACACAGCAGTAAATGTAAATACTTAAGAATGACCCCAATTTTTGCAAAAAATCCCTCTCCTTTCTATCATTTTTTTTCACTATTTCTCTCACATATTTTCTCTATCATATTTCCCACTGGCACACCCTTTTCTTACCCCACCTTCAAGAAAATCTTGCATCCCTATCTAGACTTCGATTTGATTATTATGCCTTTGGTGCAGTCTTCAGTGTCTGTTTTCATTGACCAGGCTCATAGATGGAAACAACATCACCACTGATGACCAGCATATGTGGCTGATCCCCTTCTCCTATGGAGAGCCCCACACCTTGAACGTGACATTCAGCAAGGCTCAGACCGTTGCTGGGCTCCGTATATGGAACTACAACAAGTCGCCCGAAGACTCCTACAGAGGGGTGAGACACCTTTCTGTCAAACTCAAACTGTGTATTGCTTTAAAAGAACAACAAACCAAAGCCATATCCCCTTGAAAATGATGGAAAACAGTTATAGTTTTAGTAACAGAAATATAAATGTTTATATTTAATAAGTTTAATAATGCGAAAAACATTTGATTCTCTATATCTTTGTTTCAGGTGAAGGTGATCCATTTGTTCTTGGACGATGTTGCAATCTCCCCAACTGAAGGTTTCCTGATCAGGAAAGGACCAGGAAACTGTCACTTTGACTTTGCCCAGGAGATCCTCTTCATAGACTTCCTCCAGACGCCCACTGACAACAAGACTGCAGAGGACTACCACAAGTAAGAGCCAGAACTTGAGTTGGTCCCTGCTGTTCAGAAGAAAGTTAAACCACTGCATTTCCTTAATTTATTTAAATGTATTCTCTAATTCAGAGTGAGCTCTAAGAAACCAGAACAGGCCAGCATGGACTATGAAGCTCCCATAATGCCTTGTGGATGTATCCTTCTTACATTTTGTGGACAGCTGTGTTAACTGTTGCACCATGCATTATCACTTCAGTCATTTTGGGTTTGTATGTTCAGACAGTGTCAATCAATCTGCATTTGGGCTGCAGCACGTTTTTCATTATCCAATAATTACTGTTTTTTAATTCATCTATTATTCGTTTGACCTATAGGATGTCAGAAAATTTTAAATGCACATCACAGTTTCTCAGAGCCCAAATTTACATTTTTAAATTGTTTGTCTGACCAGCTGTTCAGAACAGCTTAAGTGTGGTTTATATTTTCACTCTGTATATGCAGCCATGTTTCGTCTGACTGCCCAGAGGTGCTGTTTGTATCTCTATTTTGTCTTGTGTTGCAAATGACAAAAGGGGCAATAAACAACTCCAGATATGTTTATAGAGTTTTTAAATTTCAAATTCTTTTTGCCATTATGCCTAATGGGGTAGTGGCAGCCAGCCTGAACACACACTGTTTGTACCATCATGAATTCATATCAAATGGAGCATCTGTTGTGATGTGTTTTTAAAGATGAGGGTTGTGTCACAAATCAGTCTGCTGTTCCCTTAGTGACCACTTACCTCCCTGATGGTTTATTCTAGCTTAGTCCAGTAAATATGCTTTTATAGAGCAGAGGGTAGATATAGTGCACCACATAGCAAATAGGGAGTGACTCTAGACACAGCCCGGGCCTGAAGTGTGCGATACATGTTGTAAACCTTGACTCTCACCTGTCAGTCATCTTTCAGCTGCAACTGTTAACAACCTGGGGAGACCCGTACTACATCGGCCTCAACGGCCTCGAATTTTATGACCAGAACCATGAGAAGATCAGTCTCAGTGACAACAGTATCCTTTCTTCATTTCTGAATGCGTCTGTCTTCTTTAACTTAAACTCTCTCTCTGGCTAGAATTATTTCATTATAATCTTTTCACCTTTGATCTTGTTTAACAATTTGTGTTATAAAACCCAAAAAAAATAGCTCAGGTGGCTTAACTTTTTATCAACACAAATTTTGAATATTTTCTTCTTTTGTCTACTGATATAAATGTGTAAAACCTACTCTCATACCATGAAGGATAGTTGTGTTTCAGTGACACGTTGACTTTTCAGATCAGATAGTGATGCTATCTGATCTGAAAAGTGAATTTTTTAAGAAATTCAGACATATTTCATCAGTCTGTTTTTTTTTCATATCAGTGCAGTGCCAGTAGAAATATTTTTGAAGTCAAAGTTAAATGGCTTTTTTTCAGGGTTGGAGGAAGAGGAGACCTAATTGCAACAGAGCCAGGCCTGTTCTGATGAAATTTAGGAAGAGGATGCACACAGCAAACAACTGAAACAACTTACAATGGCTTTTGAAGTATTATTTAACTAGTTTCTGCTCCTCAACATTATGTCCACCAGACATCGCTGCTTTTCTAGACAGTGTGAACGTACTGGACAATGTAAGTGGTGATGTAAGGACTCCAGATAAATTAATAGATGGAGTCAACAGCACCCACGATGGAAGACATATGTGGCTAGCCCCAGTGCTCCCCGGACTGGTGAGGATACAAGAGAGAATGCAACTAAGTTCTCACCTTCAGAAGAGTTTTTTAAGAAGTTTGTGCAAGTGTATTGATCTTTTTTTTTTTATAGGTAAACCGTGTGTACGTCATCTTTGATCAGCCAGTGACGGTATCCATGATCAAACTTTGGAACTACTCTAAGACCCCACAGAGAGGAGTAAAGGAGTTCGGGGTAAGCCCCTCTCTCTGCTGTGAGCTTTGCAATCAGTTTTCTTTCCCTTTTTGTCCCCAAGCAGCAATGTATATGTCTGTCTGTGTGCACAGCTGCTGGTGGATGACCTCCTGGTCTATAACGGCATCCTGGACAGTGTGAGGCATGTTGCACGAGGCATTCTGCCAACCTGCGATCCAGTGGTGTCCTACCACACCATCCTGTTCACAGACGATGTTTACATCGCACACCGAGAGAGGAACACTGTCATCAGGTACCCAGTGTTTTTAGGAAGTAAAGTATGTGTCACTGCTTTGTTTGTCTTAAATCAAGGCCACTTAATGTACAATTCAAAGTCTAAAACAGGAAAACTAAGGGATTGACATATTAGATTAGATTCAACCCCAGTGTCCCAGAACGGTGAGTTGTTTTGAACAGAGATGTGCTCTTCTCCACTTCAGCCCCCGCGGCAGAAGACACCAACAACAGTGAGTAACAGAGTCCCTGAAAGCCCTCTGTTAGCACCTCCTTGTGGTCAATCCCTGTATTGAAGATTCCTCCAGTGCCCTCAAGTGCTCCCAAGCCATCACACAACCCCTAATAGCACATGCTTGACTTGTGATGCCTCTGTTTCTCCTCTCTCCTTCCTTAACCTCTCCAGCCCCATCTGTGGTCTCAAGGCCTGGACCAGCTGGCTTCGAGCCTTGTCACCAGTCAGCCCTCCATTTCATGTTGTTCCCATTTCACCATAAGCACAACACATTTAGTTAAATGTTTCTGCTGTGTCTTCATTTTCTTTGCTATGATGCAGTAATTATGTGGAGGATCAGGATGTGAAGATGACCAATGAGAATCAGATCGTCCATCATAACAAGAAGAAGCAGACAGCAGATCCAGGTGAGTCAAGGAAACAACTGAACTTGGTGCTAATCAATCATTATAATAACACTTGAATCAAATTCTTCTCAGTGTTATTCTTAAGTAAAAGTGTTTTTATTCTGCCTCGTTGCAGCTCTTCGGCCAAAAACCTGCATGACTGATGGTGGAAAACATGGCAAGCGGAGGTACTGACACACGTGAAGGTGACAGATGGACAGACTTGGATTTAGGGCTCATGCAAAGAGAGCAGAGCTGAAAGGGAGAAACGATGGCTGACTTTTTGAACCCACATTTTGGTGGGTGAAAAACCTCCCTTTGCATTAAGACCCAAAGCAGACTCCGACCATGGTCCAGATATAAGAGGACAGAGCTTGCACGGAAAACGGTGGTTTTGCAAACAAACACACACACTCACACACACACACACGCACACACAGGACTCCACTTTGTGGTTGGATTACTCCCTTGTCCCTTGCTGTGAAAACACACCTACCCATATAGACGCTATCCTGAACACGTACTGTACGGTTGCCCCAGTTTTACCTCCCACAGTGCCAGGATAAACCTGAGAGGCTGCATTTTTTTTTATCAGCCCTATTATTGTGCCTAGTACTCAACACTATATCTGTGGCTGCTACTTGTGACTTCTGTGCTGCATATTTAAATGCTGCTTGTGGCTTGTAAATACTAAAAGAAAAAAAGGGAAAAAAAACCCAAAGCCACTTGAATAGACTCTTACATCAGGATGTGGCCAACGCTACATTCAATAATGACTTTTACCCACTGATGAGCCTAAATGATTGGCTCTTTGCCTGATGGGTATGAGACCTGACTGACACTCCCGCCAGTGCACCAACCAATCGTAATGCTATGCAGACACTAATTTATATCTATTAATAATTTATATCTGTTGGCTAATATATTTCAAAGCCTGGTTTTACATGGGGAGGTGCTTCCAGAGAAGCTTTCACCTTTGGAAGAATTATATTGATTGCTAAAGTGGAGCACTTGGAGTTCACAGTGCAGTGGTCAGACTTTTGTACATTTCCACTTAAATAAAATGAAAACTAAAGCTTCAGACTTCAGACTTCACACTTGAAACTTCGTATATTTGGCTTCACAGAATTAGGTCAGTACATTTTTTCTGCTTAGCATCAGGTAGAAAAGATATTTGCAATCCAAGTGACCTTTTATTGAAGTTGCAACGTAAGGTAGGTTGTTTTAAAGGGGAACATTTCTTGAGCCAGTAAAGCAGATTTAGTCATTTGATTTGAAATAGAAAAAGGAAAAAAATGCCAGTTTAGATGTTAAGTAGATTCAGTATCAGGCAACTTCTATATGCAAATACTATAACCTTACCTCAAATTGAGAAGAATGATCTTTAAAAAGGGATTTATCTGATTCTACCTTCACTATGATACTCTGTAGTCGATGTTGTACTGTTCATTCATTCAATATTTACTGTACTAACTTGTTGCATGGAAAAGTCTCTGCTATTATCATCCTTAAATGTTAGATACTTTTCTTTTCAAGAGTTTTTACTGCTTCATTGAGCCCAAATATAAACTATTTCACACTCCTTACTCGTAACAGGAGTAATTGTATATGAAATGCAGTTTTATGTATTTAATTTCAGTGCGTCCAACAGCAACAATAGTCATTACTTTATATCTCTGTCCTACTTTAAGGGTGATGGCTATTATTGTATGTGACATTTAGTGTTTTAAAATATTTAATTATTTTTCTAATCTTGATTAAACATGTATATTTGATGTAGTTTAATTTGAAGGAATAAAAACAAAAAAAATAGATTTGTTTACTTTTGTAGTTTTTGGGGTTTTTTTGGACTGTCAGTGGGAAATCTGGACCACCAAGAGCTGCACTACAGACAAAACCCCCTTAAATATAGGTCAATGACCCTGTATATTTAGACATTAATGTCCTCTCTTGACACTGTTTTGTATTAAAACAAAATATTTATGAATATTTCCTGGTAGGATAAGCAGCTTGAAGAGAAAAAAAACATGAGGGACGACTGAGCTATTGAAATATATCCTGAGATACTTTAATGCAGACTTTTCTGTACATTTCATAATTTTTAAGGAATGACCATTCAGAGTTACAGAGTGCTCTGATGACAGAGCTTCAGGTGAGGAAAGGTGGTGATAGAGCCCCGTGGCCTCCCACCACTTCAACAAACATTTAGCTGAGAAGGTTACATCTTTGTAGGCCAACAGCTTTGGAGATGGCAGTGTTAGATTTTTCCCGGAAAGGTCCCCTCATCTCTCTGGTCATCCCATTTCTGGATCTAAAGGAACAACATTATTTTTAGACATCTTTTTTTCTTCTTTGAATTAAACAAAGGTTCAAAAACTGACATTTTGGGAGGCTGAGAATGATCTCCAATGTCTAATTTTGGCCTACAATTCTTCATGTTGTTTTGATTTTCGGGAATGGAGCAGAGACACACAGGAATGCAGGGAATGATAAAGTTGTTTGACCCCTGCTGAACAAACTCAACTCACATACTGGAGATTACCAGATATGTATTCCTACCCATATACATTTCAAATTGCCTATTTTTCTTTAGACAGTAGTTTTTCTCATTAGAAAGATTCAAAATAATTTACCCAGGAAAGGGGGCAGAGTGATTTGTAGACCCTTTTGTACCAGTCACATGGGGCGGTGTCCACTCCCTTAGCATCCAGAGCTTTCTGGCAGCGGTGATAGTCTATTAATAGAGAAGAAATAACAACAATGAATATTTACAGCCTATAACCTCAAAGAGTCCTCAAAGCAAAAGGTCATGTCAGTGGCCTTAAAGATATCTCAAAATGGATTAAACTCTGTCTTTGATTTGGTTTTTTTAGAAGGGCATGTTTTACTTGCACTTGACTTAGATTTAGTAAATCATTAGTAGAAGGTATGATAAAACAACATTCCATTTTATTTGAATGTCTATACGGTACGAAAGGTCTTCATATTTTTAGCACATTGTCAAATGAGTATTTAATCTTAACTCAGAAAGATGAGAAATGTGTGGAAACACAGCTGACTGCTTTGACCTTGACGTGCAGTCTTACCCAGGTAGTTGGACCAGCAGTTCCTGGTCTGGTTCTGGTTGGGGAATCTGGCGTCAAATGGGGCAGTGCGGTACTTCTCGAGCTTGGCCTGAATGTTCTCAGCCATTTTCACCTTTAACAAGACAATATTATCAATGGGTACGACAGGGTGCAAAATAAAAAGGCGTCTTTCTTCAAACATGTAGCCCCGTGATGGGTCATATAGATAAATACTCCTGAAGGCTGCAGCCCAGGTGTGCAGATAACCTGTGCAGTGCATGGATTAACTTGTTTACCATCTATAGCTGAAGATGGCTCAGCAGGCTCAGCATAATACTATTTTGAGGAGATTTAGAGGTGCTGCATGCGACACCCTAAGAATTTTTCTAGAAAATAAGCAGTTAAATCAAACAGGCTACTCATTTCACGGAGCCAATATACAGCTTTATACATGATTATATAGGCAACTCGCTGTAAAATATGACGCCTGATCGCAGATATCTTACCTCAAAACACAAAAACCAAATACGTGCTAAACGGTATTGGCAGGCAGCTTATCAATAGCATTGTTCACTAGGCCTTTGCAGGCATTTCCTCCTAATATAACCCAGTTTCTGTTTCTTTTTCAAAAAAAAATAAAACGTATTCATGTTATTTTGTTCCAACAAGGTCATCAATTACAATGATAGGTAAAATACACCTTGTTATAGCGGACTGATATTCTAGAAACGGAGCTCAAGTCATTTTTCAGACGCGGCACCGAACCTATTTGTTCATTTCTTCCCTCAGAATGCTCATGCAGCCTTTAAATACATAAGGTATGTATCTCGGGAGAAATAGTTACAAATAATGTATAAATATGCAAGTAAACTTTACCTACCTAATATACTTTTGCGATCGCTGGCTCGAGCTCAAAGTGACTTTTCTACCGGACGGTGAAAAGTGTGTGTCGTGTCTCTGATAAGCAGTGTGCGCCCCACACGCGCGCGCTCCAGTGTGGAGATGTTGCGGCCGTGCAGTCGGATCGTAGCGGTATGGCGGCGTCAGGTCACATTGAAATGACAGGCACACATACAGTGTAGGTGCTCACACTACACACACGCGCGTCTGGTTCAAGTTGAAGTGATGTGCGGGGTTAAGGGAGGCAACTGGGTTGAACTGGGGCCCCGCAGCAGCGGAATTGCGGTGTTTTTACGGTGTTTAACATAATTTTTTTTCGCATACGGCCGTGAACTTTTCTTCACAGGCGGAAGTATTCTGCCATTGATTTGGTTAATCATTAATACATGTTTGTATTTAGTAGCTTATTTCAGGTGCATCTGTTGGAGTTTTTGTGCGGTTGATTGATGTATTTTGCTCCTCACATATTTTCACACAGCTGAAGAGTTCACATGTGAGCGGCTGGCAGACGCTCAGTTTATCCAAATCCGGAACTCTGTCTAGGAATTATAGCTGCCAGGTAAAGTGTAGTGGCAGCAGCGACACTGTGTGGGAGTCATATCAATGTATTGCAGGGGAATAGAAGAATGCAGTCCTTATTCTCATCGGTGGGTAATACAGTATCTGTGCTCTGACATGCAGAAAAACGGGACAGTTTCACCAAATGTAGGCGCACTGAGTACTAGGAGGGCTGTTGAAGGTGGGTTGTGTTGCTCCAGATTAGTCCCACGTTTCTGATGGGACGGCGGCCAAATACTTCCACCCAGTATCATCATCTTGGTGCCGCAGGGTGCAGTGAATGAGCGCGTTTCTTTTAAGCTTCCCATCGCGCCCCGAAAAGCTCCGCTTCCCTTCAGCCTCTTCTCAGCGCCTCTTCCTGCCGTGCACAAATTTTCGTCCCCAAAATAGTCAGGTACCGTGGGCTTCATGATTCATGACCCGCTGGTTTCCTTACAGGGAGCGACTTTTCCATTCCTCAAAGTAATTTAGGGTGGTAGGGACGCGCATAGACGCAGCCTATGTGCGTCATGGTAACTACAACCCGACGCGCTGTGATTATTTAGGGAGTTAAGTGTACGGTACAGCCCTCTGTGATACGTGACTGACTTCAATACATCCATGGACAGAAAGCGTGAGACTGCCCGCGCGGCAGTGCGCATGGCAGCTGTTTTACTTCTGCAATGCATTTTAACAAGTTTTACCAGCACACCACCAGAGGGCAGTAGCCGTATGCTTTTCTATGCCTCTTATTGATAAGCACAAACTGCTCCATTTTCTTAACATACGAAAGTGGCAGGGCAGAATTTTATTGCTAAACACAGAATGTTAATGAGTGGAATGGTTTGGTAAGATTCAATAATTAAAAACTATTTTTAAAAGTATTACTGTATTTTAAATGAATATATTGTTATTAAGGCAATACATGTTGAATGGATTGTCTGGTCCTAATTTTTTTTTCTGGCTAATGACCCTGTACTCCATTTTGAGGTTAATATATGAAAATATATTTTAATCAATTATGACACTTCCTCCCACTAAAAAAAACACGATTCTTTCTATTTCCCTTTAGTCAACTGGTAGTGAATAAAGGTCAAGAGTTAATATCCCTCATTAAATCAACTGTATGCTGACCATGAGCATAATTGAAACAGAGATAAAAAAGAACGGACCAAAAAGGTTTTATTGCTATCACATAACTGATTTGTCTGTTTTTTCAGAGAGGGGTACTTTTGTACGTTATTGTGACATAAATGAGATTAAATAAAGGCATTTTTTTCAAATTGTTTAATATTGCTCAAATTCAAAAATGAATCAAGTCAGAAAGAAAAGCCAGCTTAATCAAAACCATGTCCCGCAAGTTCAATATATTATTGTACAGCAAAAACAAGAACCTTTTTCAATTATTTTTCTAATATGAATCACTTAGGAACAAAACAGCTTTATAAAGGAGCTGTAAACCTACAGTAACAACTCAGTGTTACGGAGAATCTTTGAGACTCAGCATGGAGCACCTCAAAGGTTTAGTTAGTGTGCGTTCAAGAGCATCACCAGTTAGTTACAGCATCTCGGATTGAATAGGCAAAGGACGAAGAGGTCTTTTTAACTGACTATGGCACCATTTAAGAAAAGACAACTTTAACAATATCACAAACAAAACACACAACACAAACAGAACAATTTAACGTATACCTTTAGGTTAGTGGTGTGTCTGGTGTATTTCAAGTCTGTTTTACTGTTCAGTTTGAGATTATGTATCAAAAGAAGCCCTTTGATTGATGAACCATTCCTTTAAGGCTACTGTAACCTGACATGAAGTTGCATAAATCCAAATACTAATCCAGCCTCTACAATTTAAAAAAACTGCATTTCATTGAAACATGAAAGTGCTAGAAACAATACAGCAAAAGCAGGTCCTTTTTTAGGATCTATCAGCAGGAGAAGAGCAATCTGTGCTATGTGATTGTCAGCAAACTAACTGTTTGAACTCTAGATAAGATACATTTCACAATATTATGTATGCAGTCAAGTCTGAAAATAGATAGTGCCCAGTTTTGTCTAACAAAAAAAAATGGAAGAACCCCATCATAGTAAGTCAACCCAAGTCTCTAAACACAGATTTCTTTTGGATTGTCAGCAGTTGGAAAGTAATGACTAATGCTTATACTTTGGTGTTTTAGTGTAACTGTGCCAAAATGATTTGTAAGCACAGATGATCTCATGTGCACGTTAGAGTTGCTCCTTTCACCATTCACTGAAGCGCAGACGGTTGAAGGCCTCTTTAATGTCGTCACTGGACTCTGACCCTCCACTTGTGTCAAGTCGGAGCACGTTGCTGTCAGGAACGTCCTGCTTCAGCTTCCGCTTGCTGAGGACCACGGTGCCTTCAGCTCCCTCTGTCTTGGGGCCAGTCAGCAGGATATAGGCAGCATGGCGTCCACGCTCCAACAGCGTGGCTGAAATAAACGCAAATACAGTTAGAAAGAGCTGATCCGTGTGTTTAAGCGTCTGTCTAACTAATCATTCACACGTTGTAGCTGTGAATGCTAATATTGTTTAAGCACAGGAAATTCATGAGCAAAAAAACACCTTTAAATGTTACAATGTGGTCCATGGAACTGGTTGACTCAAGGAGAACTTTTGAATAGAGAGGAAGGAGCATGTAAGATCGCCGTTCACTTGCTAATGGTACCTGCAAAGACACATCATAATCCAATTAGGATTTTAAGAGACAACTGTTAACATGCATCTTTCAATCAAGGCAGTGCACTTACAGATGAATTGGTCTCTGAGGGCATCATCCCCCAAAACACAAAGATGGAGAAGGAGTTGGTAGTGTGGATTGAAGCGGGTCTTGGCGAGTTAGGAATGGCCAAAAGGTTTACTTCCCACAGCACACCCCCAGACTTCCCATCGAGAATTATAACCTACATACAAATAAGACAGGTAGTGGCACATTTAATGAATGATCAGTGTAAGAGACACAGAAAAAGCAATGTAAGAGAGAGCCAACTTACCCTCTTTGTGGAGTTGCCAATATCCTCTTCTATGACAACATCAAGTATGTCATCTTTGTTATAGTGACCAAAGGAGGGCTCACTGATGAATGACAACACAGAAGAGAAGAATTATGTGACTTAAACAGCCTGGTTATAATAACAGTATATGTTTCTTTGATATTTGAGATTGCCACCAAAACCAAAACAGTCTGTCATGTAATTATATGGGTTTTACAAGATTGTTGAGCAGTAAAAACAACCATTTATGACACAGTTTGATACCCAGGCAAAAACATGAGTTCCCACTGTGTATGTTTTTTCAAAAAAAGAACATAAATATAGATTTTCTTTTGAAAAAAAATTGCATACTTTTACTATTGCACATACAATTCATAACTATATATTTAAATCCAAAAAGGGGAAAGTATTACAAAATCTATGTGAGAAATCAATGTCATTCTCTCATATTGAAAGACCACAGTTGTGAATGAAGACTGGAGAAAAACCTCTGTAGAGAACCAGAAAATAGGCTTATTTAGGAGCCAGAAGTAGTATACTGTTTGCTGTTTTTAACTGAATTGAAAAATCAATAAATAATCCAAACGGTTGCCAGAAGATATTTTGTTTGCACATTAAATCGACTTATTATTTCAACTCTAAGTCATTTTTTTTACATGCAATATAAAAACAAACAAACTGGGAGTTTACCTGAGGACTGAGCTGGTATTGAATGTCCACAGCAGCTGCAAATTTTTTCCATCAATTAAAGCCAACTCCTTCCCAGTCACAATCAGCAGGTTGGGAGTTTCATCAGTTTCTCCTGTTCTTAGCACTTGTCTGACTGAGTCTGACCTATAAATTCAAAAAATATATATTAGCAAAAGTGAGGGCACAAAGATGAAAAGTGGTTTAGTGACATTCGTGCTAACGTGCTAATCGACAGGCTCTTACTCATAGATGGGTACTAAGCCAGATGTTGGACTGGCATTCTTCTCCCAGTTTGTGTCCTTCTGAAGGACCGACTCCATCCCCGCTTCAGCTTTGGCAGCGATCCTCCACAGTGCCAGTCCATACAGGCCAGTGTCTGTGAATAAGCAGATTACTCACTACTGCCATTGTGTACTATACGTCTAAGTGTACAGATCTATGTACAACAGCTGTATCAGAACATTTATTCTAGCTTTATAACTTAAAGGCATCAGAATTGTATTTGCCATCCCCAGTTTTAGTTGTCTGCCAGCCAAAACTTTATTTATCATGCCAGTACCATGTCAGTATTGACATGGTGCTGTATGTGTCTCTCACAAAGCTGCTTGGCTCGTGAAGTTTGGCTAGCAAGCTAGTGCTAAATCACAAAATATTGAAAAGTTTTAGAATAATCCAAACAACTCCTCATCAGTGTATGTATGCTGCAGTGTGCTGCAGGATGAGCTGGCATATGTCAAGTCTGGCTTCAGCTGCACTGCTGTTTGTTTTTTTACACGACAGTATTTTCAATGGGTTTTTAAAACATTTTCCAAAAGGGGGGTAATCTAAGAGCTAATGTTACTTGAGGGGTTATAATATTGAAAACTTTGGTAACAAGCAACATAACAAGATTGTCATTTTTCTAGTGACACCTCCCTCACTCTCTGATCAAGGGCTCATGTTTCCTACATTAGCACAGTTCCTGAAAAAAAATAGCACACACCCTGAAGACAGTTCTATCTAAATCAGTTCTACAGTTCTAGATCTAAATCCCACTGGTTTCAAAATAAATTATAACAGCATTTTACATCCTTTATAATTCTCGACCACTTTTTCTACTTAAGTTTTACAGAGCAGCTGACCTGCTTTCTAATTTCTCAGCAACTCTGCTAAAATGCAGCACCTCAGTCAGAAAAGACACAGCAAATCTGACTGCAGATGAGCAGTGATCTCAATTGTGATTATCACAGCTGGTTTCAGATACGTACCTTTTTGTAGAAGTACATAGTAAGAACCTTTAGCAGTGTAATGGAGAAGATGACTGGCTGTGTCTGGAAAGTCAAGAACCACAGTGGAACCGATCTGCACACCTGTCTTCCCTGACAGGAATACCACCTGAGTCTGCAGATATGATGTCAAACATTCACATTAGGTAAATTCTACTTTGGTGAAACATTGGCATGTGATTTTCTCCACCAGTGCAGAAGGAAATTCCAAAACAACAACGTGGCTCAATCCTCACACTGTAGG
>JAQNCA010000017.1:12218859-12236453 GCA_029783725.1 Acanthurus tractus | reverse complement strand
CATTGGCATGTGATTTTCTCCACCAGTGCAGAAGGAAATTCCAAAACAACAACGTGGCTCAATCCTCACACTGTAGGTGGTTGTAAATAATATCACTAATGTTTACCTGTGTGCTGTCAGATGCAACCAGAGCCACATCGTCGACCTTGTCCCCATCCAGATCTGGGACACTGAGAACAGGCACGGTGCTGTGCAGACCAGATGGCTGAAACTGCTGCCACCTGACATCACCTGTGCACACACACACACACCACACTCTGACTTTCTAACAAAAAGTACACCTTTCCTTTAGAGCTCAAGTTCATCCTCAACCATGGGAATAGCAGTTTGAAAAAAAAAAACTAATCTCAGAGGCCACTTACTAACTTTTCTCTGAGCTTTAGACTGTATCTTAAGGACAATCAGTAAATGGATTGTGCTTTGCAATCAAAAATGACTTTCTACTGACAAATTCTGTCTTATTTCTTTAAATTATTTCACAGTTTTTTCTTTATTCTGACCTGTAGACAATAAAATTCTCGAAAGAATTAGACTACTGCCATTTTCACAAAAACACATAACATCAGAAAGTCCTCATGCGTTCAAACAGAAATGATTTACTTTTACTTAAAGGTATTTGTAGGAAAAGGTGCTCTAGGTGTGTACATTTTTAAAAGGTAGAATGGCAAGGTACATCATGAAAATGTGTTGTAAGACATAAGATATATTTTTTTGAGACTAACCTGTGTATTTATCAATAGCTGTGAGCTGGTCAGAATGGGACAGGAGACAGTCCCAGTTTCTGCTTGTATCTTTGTCCAGACCACACTGGGCCCAGTGGTAATCTGCGTTCAGTGGACGCTCCCAAAGGGTGACACCGTCTGTCCCATCCACAGCTATCACAAACAGGCATGGTGAGAGCAGACCTGGAGAAAAAACACACAGAGTGCACCTGAATTATACAGAACAAACACACGATACAGAATAATCCAACTTGTTTTCTCTGACAATTTAATTAATTTAGAGAACACTTTATACCTGCACCAGCACATGTATTGTTCTGACTGCCTTCTGTGTTTTTGAGGACAAACATGACATCCATCACCTTGTCCTTGCTTGCATCTTCAATAGCTAAAAAGTTATAGGTTGCTGTAGCAGGAAACAAGAGAGGAATTGTTAGTCTCACATTTAATACCCACCAAGAAGTGAAAATCACACTGCTGTATTCACCTGCTTCAGGGAAAGTCTTGTTCCATGAAGCAAGATACTGTGGTCTGACAGGACAGGGGATGATGAAGGAGAAGGCAAACACTACAGTGAGGCATAGGAACAAAGAGAGGAAGAAGACTGCAGTTCGCCAGTGGGTCAGTTTGGCAAAACCCAAGACTTCCTTGCAGCTCTTTTTCTTCAGTTCTGTTGCTGATGGTGCTGTTCCTGACTCTGCTCCATCCTCTCCCCTCTTCAGTGGGTCGCCCTCACTGGCATTGGCTGTTGTCTCCATCGTTGCATTACCAGCCCACAGATCTATACCACAGGGAGAGGAACCTTTAGTGAAACCCTACCTCAAAATAATGCAGATTTTGAATCAACATTTAAATGTCAAATAGACAGGGAAAATCCCCATCATGGCATGATAATTTGAATTTCTATCTGTCCCAGTGTGGAGTCGAGCACGCACCTACATGCGTATCAGTAACCAGCAGTAACAACGGACAAAAGTCGCTGGCATTCACGGATATAGTACATAAAAAATACTGAAGGCAGCAGTGTCTATCAGTCTGGCTTTTTCTGCTGCATCAACCTTTGTGGATCTGAGCCTATTCAGACGTGCCAGCACTGACTCCAGAGATTTCTCAGCACAAAAACAACAAACCCATAATGAACAATCATAATCACCCAGCCCAGGCTAGCATATCATGTCATTAAACGTTACTCCCTTGGCCATGGGCGGATTACTCATAAAATCATGTGTGTGCGTTGCCAAGCAAAGCCACTGTAAAAAGTCAGTGATTGTAAGAGTTACCGTGCGATTTTAGCTAAACAGCCATTAAGTACGCTTGCTTTGAGAAGTTCAATGTCGGATAGCTATCGTTGTTAGCGAGCTTTGGTTTAGAAAGTTCACGGATCAACACCTGGTTGAGTCACAACATGTTGAAAAAAGCCCCGGCTCCACATAAGTGGGAATATGGGGTAACTATATCACAAATGTCCCACCACTTGAAGTTCAATTTAGAACTTACACTGACCCGAGTAAAGTTTCTTACTTAACTGTTTACTGCCGTCAATGGTGGTCACTGGTGGAGCAGTAGGCCTGACACTCACAAGGCTGCCTGTCAACTTTAGCTACGTAAACAATTCACGGGCAAGCCCACTGCTTATGTGAAGTTTACTGCCTTAAGTTTGTCTTTCGAGGAGCCAGTTGTTCTTGCTACGTAAAGGTACAATTACCCAGGCGATGTCAAAACTCTTAGCCCTGACAGTAATCTAAATGTTAAACTGTTCAACTTAAACATAAATGTAAACTGTAGTTAGTGGATCTACCAATGGACAACGGGCCGTGAAATCTACTGCCTGTCAGGTAAACTGAGGGCACAAAACCACCCTGATCTAATAATGAGTAAAAGCAACTCTGATTGGTTGATTTACTTGTCGTTAAGTGCTACGATTGGTCAATTTTACATCAATAGCCCTCCCTTTGTCGTTAGCTCAACGGAACTTTCAAACACAGGGCCTTTCGTCATTTCCCTAATGTTAAACGGAAACTGGCTCATCCACGAAATTGAGAAGGCTGAGCGAGGTGATGCTTGGACGAATAAATTATCAAATAACCTAACAAAAATACAAAGGAACTTTTTTCAGTTGCTATTTTTTTAAAGTCCTATCGACTGGAGATCCACAACAATGTCTGCCCAGCAACAAATGAGAGCTTTGCTCGACCAGTTAATGGGAACAGCGAGGGATGGTGAGTTGCCGTAGCATGCTAGCTGAGCTAGCTAAGTAGCCAAGATGGAGCCACTGCTGAGGCTGGCTTGTGTTGGTGTGTGATGGACAGACCTGCATGAATGGATGTGCAGCAGAGTACTGTTATAAACACAGTATCGTATTAGTTAAGTAGTCTTTACGGATTGACGTTAGGATTTAATGTTTGTATCCATTTTGGCTCAATACAAGAGGTGCCACAGTTTTAGTTTACGTTTTACCACTTTTAACGTTATTGTAATTCCTAGCTTGTAGCTAAGTTAGCTAACGATACTGTCTGTCGTAAAAATACGGAACCGTCAGGCGCCAATGCTACCTGTCGTTGAATTATATGTAAGCCCTAGCATTTGATATTCCAGTTATAACGACTTTAGTACAAGACAATATATTTCAAATGACATTGCTTTTACTCTGTTAACGTTACATTTATAGTATTAGCGGATGACACGGTCTCAAAGAACACGAAGGCTATTCATGGCGTTGGTCCTGTCAGCTGTTGCTGACTTAATGCAATATGGACCGGATTAATTCACTGACTAATTGCTCAGTTTAACAAAACTACTCAAGTCATTATGTCAAAGGTACCTTAAACAAATTTATAAAAATGTATCGCAGTCACCACTTAGTTCAATTGTATAACTTCTTGGAAGTGCCGTAAGTATACTATACCAGAAAAGGTATCAACTACCAATTTATATTAAAATGTATTTATTCATCATGATCTTATTCATTTAAATTTCCACATATACCATCAGAAAAGTATATTTGTAGTATCAAACTTTAACACACTTACATTGCAGTGCTCGTTTAAATTACTTAAACATTACAAACTCAAGTATGGTATGTATTTTTTGTAGTATTTTGGCTGTATTATGGTGGGCCTAGTTCAAACTGTTTCGTATACTCTTGGATTACTTGTGCTATAGCAGTCCTTTATATCTTCGAAATAATGTTGGTCTATGTAAATAAGCACAAGTAACCTAAAATGGTAACAGTAAAGTAAGCTAAAATTGTACCCTAAAAATTTTAATTGGTTTTAGCTGGATAGAACACAAACAGTGAATCAGCACCATTGCTCAAGTGAATCTGACAAATGCAAATCTGTCAAAAAAAATAAGGATATGCTGTTACCCTGCTATAATGTTGAATGAATGCTTTTATGTGCTCAAATACTGTTTTAGTGATTACTTCAAGCCTATGGATACAGACATTAAAAACAAAAATCAGCTGTCAATATTGATTGTCATGGGCAAAACAATGACAGCTCATTGCTGCCCTTCCCTTTTATAAACCAAGAAGTTCATCCTGACCAAGTTGACTAAGTTGAGCTACAGGTCTGTGGATTATCTTTTGTTAAGTAATCTGAGCTGTGCAGTTAGAGTGAATTAATGTTGTGAGTTTGTGGGTGTATGTGTGATGAGATTGATATCAAATTCTTCCCATACATTTGTTGCATACAAACTGAACAATTGTGGCCCCTTTATTTTATTCATTAAGGTTCAGTGTATCTTTGCCAGCCTACATCAATCTGCAAAGGAGTTGCAGAAAAGCCTCATGTTCATCGAGCCGTGAGTCACACATAATTTTTAAAGCTGTTATGATGAATATCCAAACAATTTGTTTGCCTTCCGGAATTTATTGTAGTCTTTCTGTAATCAAACAAATGGGTATATCTTCAGTGGCAATAGAATATTACAATTTGGAATAGTTTTATGCAGCTTGAGCTAAGACGTCTGGTCGCGCTGAATCCAGACAAGCAGTTTTTCCATTAAGACGTCTCTTTTCAAAAGGCACTTTTAGCAGTCAACGAAACAAAAACTTTGCACACATCATTTACAATCTGACTTTTGTATGACTCCCAACTTCTTACTACAGGTATGGGCAAGAAAACTGTTCCCATTTATACTTTTCTACAGCGGGTTTAAAATTCTGCTGCTGAGGTCTTGAAGATGCAGAAGGGTACAGTATGTGGTGCAGATCGCAGTGTGTATAAACTAAATTTTTTCATTGGATTTTTTTGTATTTTTGCTTTGAATTCCTTTCAATGTTTTATATTTTTAAAAGGACTTGGCTGGGACATTTGCCTGAAATGTTTACATTTCTTACCACAGTGTAAAGGTCTTTCCTGCATAGTCAAATACATTGAAATGTAATGAACATTTTGAAAAGTCAAAGTAGCTGTCTTCACACTATTAAGCCAGACGAATATAGTCATCGACTTGTTTCGTGCCTCTGTCATCATAGTTTCATAATGCTCCACATTTACAGAGTAGACATTAAGCCTTGTCCCAACTAAAACTGAGTTGAGGCTCTGACATGGACACATTTTTTGATGGCATGGTAAGGTAAGCACCAAGAAAAAGGTGTACCATATTATGCATACACATCTACCTTTTAGTTCTTTAACCTTAACATAGAAATAAATGATCAAAATATTCTAGCAGAGGCACAGCTACTTAATTACTTTATACTTCAGAAGTATATGCAAAATTTTTACAATCAAAAATAAGAAAGACCTGTTTTACTCATATAGGTGGACACAGTGACAAGTTCAGCTATTATGACACATATCTGCCCAATAAGTGTAGAGCATTTATAGTGATGTTTAATAAAGCACTGGATACCTCGCCTCTGCTACCAAGTATGTGAGGTCTTTCTTACTAGTTGTTTTCTGGACTGTTTCAGGGGATGAGACGCGACAGAGGGTCAAGTTTACTGATGAACGAGTCTGCAAAAGTCATCTTCTAAACTGCTGTCCTCATGACATCCTGTCTGGAACTGTAAGTGGCCTACAGTTTTATTTAATATCTATTATCTATTAAACTAGACGTCAAAAAAATGCAGAGGAGAATCATGTACTACAAGTAATCTTAACCTCATAAGATATTCATTCTGATATTAGTGTGTGGAGTCTTATTTGCTTTTTCTGTTTTGATAGCGTATGGACCTGGGAGAGTGCACGAAGATCCATGACCTGGCACTTCGAGCAGATTATGAAATTGCCTCCAAGGAAAGAGATCTATTCTTTGAGCTTGATGTAAGTGATGTCGTTATAATATAAATAATACAGTTGTACAGATCAAAGTATCATAGTCAAGTCATCAAAATAAAACCACAGATGAACTGTAGGCGTGGCGTGCATGCGTGGGTGGCTGGCTGTGCTCGGTAGCCAGTGACAGCAGTTTCAACCCACAACATTTACATTTACCACAATAAATGTACTCTACCGTATCCAAACTTAAATTCTTATATTTGTTGTCTGGTTACACTGATGCTTTGTGGGGAAATAGCTTGTTGCTTTTATACCTTCATGTCACTGTGTAGCTAAGTGCAACAATGGAGCCTTTTTTTAAAAAAAAAAAATCACCACAAGCTTCTAAGAGACAATATGTGCACTCTAACAACAATGTTTTTAGTCGACAAGTTTTGGATCAGTAGTATAGACAATGCAAATACAGAGTTGACTGTAAAGTGCCTTGACTCTTTTTGAGTGCAGTTTATGACTAGCACTGTCAAGCAGATCATTTCAAAAGTCAGAATGGCACCACCGAAAAAGTTCTTAGTGTGCTTATGTATGAAAGTCTACTCTGTTTGTTCACAAACCTCCTCTCTCCTCAAGGCGGTGGATCACCTGGAGTCATTCATTGCTGATTGTGACCGGAGGACAGAACTAGCCAAGAAGCGCCTAGCAGAGACCCAGGAAGAAATCAGTGCTGAGGTTGCAGCAAAGGTAAGACACCAGAGGTGTTTAAGCAGATATTGTTATACTCATCTTGACCCATATGAACAGAGTTTTACCTTTTTCATGCAGCTTACAGTTTGCTATAACCGTATGCTTTGAAATAGACAAGTCAAATGTAAATGTGTTGGTGTTGTTTTGCAGGCAGAGAAGGTTCATGAGCTCAATGAGGAAATTGGGAAACTTCTGGCCAAAGCTGAGCAGCTTGGAGCTGAAGGCAACGTTGATGAGGCCCAGAAGGTCCTGCAGGAAGTGGAGAAGGTCCGCACCAGGAAGAAGGATGCAGAGGTAAGGAGCAGGTGTTTGGAATGACTCCCAGCTTAAGGGGATGTCGTGCTTATCCTCATATTAGTAATTTCCTCTCTGGATTGTGTAATACCTGCTTTTTCTTGAATGTTTCTCATCAGGAAGAGTACAGAAACTCCATGCCAGCCTCCAGCTTCCAGCAGCAGAAGCTCCGTGTGTGCGAGGTTTGCTCTGCTTACCTGGGTCTCCATGACAATGACCGTCGTTTGGCCGACCATTTTGGTGGGAAGCTTCACCTTGGCTTCATCCAGATCAGAGAGAAACTGGACCAGCTAAAGGTATGTGCCAATTAATGCCATCCTGTTCACTTGAAACCCTTTACTAAAACAAGCCTCAATTATGATGTTAAGCATGTGTAGGAGTCACGTGAAGTTGATTTTTGAAAAACATACAGAGAAAAAAAAAATAGGTCATATACTGTCTTGGGGTTTGGATGAGCACGGTTTCATTTTTAATTGGGTACAACATTGTTATTTTGATCAGAAAACTGTGGTCGACAAGCAGGAGAAAAGGAACCAGGAGCGCCTAAAGAGACGAGAAGAGAGAGAGAAAGAAGAAAGGATGAGAAAGAGGTAAGTACAGACTTTTAAGATCCTAGTGACAGTTATGGATGTTAATTTGTTGAATTAAGCGTTTATGTTTACGGCTCGAACTTATGGCTTTGGCATCTACTTGCCTCCTAGAACCAGATCACGGAGCAGAGAGCATAGAAGGTAAGAAAGTTGGTCGATAGAGCTTCATGATCAGTTTTCATTAAAGGGACAACCTGAGGTTAAATATAACTTGTGTTGTCTTCTATTTATATCAGGTCCCGTTCTCGTGACCGCAGAAGAAGACGCTCTCGCTCTACATCACGAGACAGGCGCCGGTCGCGCTCACGCTCCAGGGAGAGGAGGAGGAGGCATCGCAGCCGTTCCAGCTCTCGCAGCCGAGGACACCGTCACAGCCACGAGCAGAGCTCCAGACACAAGTAAAACCACAACAAAGACACAGCAGTTCAGGCTAAGCACCCAAAAATATTCCAAAAGACATCTCTGTTGCTGTTTGTCACAGAAATCACATGTTGCTTTTTTTTCAGGTGTGATGTTGTTTTTCTCTGTAGACAGTTGCAAGGTGTGCACAAAAGTGCAAACAAACAATGCTAATTAAACAGAGAGATCTAACTGTCTAATTAAATGGTGACATATCTCTTGTGTTTACATTTAGTCTGAAGCTCGGAAATTATTCACAAGTGTAGTTTAGATTTTAGCAGATAACAATAAATAAGATATTATTCTTTTTCAAATTCACTCCTGCATTTTCTTTTTCTTCTCTGTATGCTCTTTTGTATGTTGGTTCCCTGAACTTCTCATGTGATCTTGTCCTCCAGGTCGTCCAGGGACCGAGAACGCTCATCCAGGGACAGATCACGGGACCGAGACAGGCGGGACGGTATGAACGGCAGGTCGGACTCCCGCCGGGGAGATGACAGGGACATGGGGGACCTCTGAAGACCAAACTCCCGTTGATCACTACACACACAACCTCCTCCTGTCTCTCTCACCTGTTTGTCCAATTATAATAACCTAATGTCATCACAGTCCTTGCCTTGACCCGTTTGTTCTCCCGCCTGCCTCCTTCCTTTGCTTTCTTTAACAGAAAATGCAGCTGACCTAGAGTGTACCTGAAATATTGTAAGAATGGAATTTAAAGCAACCAGATATATGAGAAGAATACATTGGATGGATAAAATTAGTTATTGATCAGCAGTGGAGTGCATTGTAATACCCACATCTCTAATTTGGTTGCTGTCTGTATCCAATACATCCACTGTCTTGTACCCTACAATGACTCCCAATAGAAAAAGCCAATTCAAACTGATGGTCTGCTGGATTAAGGCATAAAATGTGACTGATACATATTCTTTTATTACCGAATGATGGTCTTTTGATACAGAAACTGTAAATATGTTTTGGGCCTTCTGATTGTCATGGTCTGAAAAGCCTCAGCCTATCTTTTTTTTTCGTTAATCAGTTTTTTTTCTTTTTAATCTCCTTAATATTTCTTTACTTCCGGTAAACATTTGTCGTCATACAACTTGAGTGCAGTTCTTGAATGTTTGTCTCCATATACTTAGTATGCTAAAGCCCAGTTAAAGTTTTAGGAACCCAATTGAATACCAAAAGGTTTTAAAAAGGCAACTATAAATATCAACCTTATTTCTCCCATTGTCCACCTTTCTTTAATCATGTTTTATTTTCTCAGTAGTGAAGAGAATCTGTTTGAGAGTTTGGCCAGTATAAGTCAGTGCTTGTTTAGTATTTTGTTCATAATTTGTTTCAATCTCAAGTTCTTTTTATTTTAAATTCTCGAAATAAATGATAACTAGAAAGTTAAGTGTTGGCATGTGAAGCAGTAGGGTCTGAAATGATACATCGGAAATCAAATGCTATAACTGTACATACCTTTATTAGTCAAGTCATGAAAATTGAAATTGTGGCCCAATTAAGACAAATTCCTTTGTGAATAGATTTATAACTGCAAACAGATTTTAATGGATGCATCACTTAAACCTCATGTGTGAAGTCATATCTGTTTATGTTCTGCTGGCAATCTTTCTTTGAAGTCTCAATTAAAATGAATCCATTTGAATTTTTATTGTGTGCTGGTGTCTCTTTCATTGTCACAGCATATCATTTACAGTTGAATTATTAGACAAGTGGTTTACAAAGATAAATACATTTCAGTTAAGTTAGTCTTCACTTACTAGACAGAAAGTGACATGAGGAAATATTCACATGAAAACCAACATTATACAATACAAATAGGGAACTTGAATGTTAACAATTCATTTGAACAGTGCCAGCTTGAATTAATAAAATTTCCTACTTGCTGACAAGTACTTTGGATTTAAGACAAAGTTTTTGTTATAATGACCCTCAATAATGGACTTCAGGTAATATTGGAGGGTTAAGTCACCATTGTATGTTGTTCTCTGATAAATATGATTGATAATTGAAAGGTTCACTTTAAAGTGATGACACAACCAGAAGAACACAATCCATCTGAAAACTTCTACAATGTGCTGCTCTCCAGTTTCAGATCAACCTTCATTTTCTGTTTCTCCATGACAGCCTCCAGCTCTGTGGCTCTTCTGGCATCCTGTAAAAAAATCAGAGGAAAATTAATACATATTATGATAAAAGGTTTAGTATTTTACTGACATGATGACTGTGTTCATTATTACGATACCATCAACTATGACCACATTTACATCTGCCTATAATGTGAATAAACAAAAACTGGAGCACTTTTCTACCAAGAAGACAAGATACATGCTATAATCCTGAAATGGTTAGCAAAAAAGGCTTTTGGGTTTTACTCAATAGTTTTATCATTAATAAACTGATAAAAACGAGTAAGTAAGGTCCAACTTGAAAGCAGCCATAGTTTTCCTTAAATGTACCTCTAGCAGTGCTTTCTGCACAGTGAGCTGGCTGTACACTCTGGCGCCCTCATCTGGAATGACAGCTCTCAGCTCCTCCTTGTTGAGAGAGAAGAGCTGAGCACCTGTCAGCACTCCCAAGCACGACACAGTTCTGAGGAACAAAATAATTCGAAGACTTCAAAGTCAGAATCTACACAGATAAAACTGAATCTTCTGAGCTGAAAGCTTTCACTTCCTTTAGCGGTGTGATAATATCTCTCCAGTCATAGCCAGAATGTGTACTTTGATGCAGGAAATCTCTGTTTAAGTCATTTCCTTTTAGGTAATCAGTGTTAAAGGAAGTCTGTTATGTGGACCTTTTAACAAATAAATAAAACATTGTACTGGCAGCATTCCCAGCATGTAAACAGACTGTCAGCAGTGACTCACGGTTCGCTGAAGCCCTTCCCTCGCAGCCACTCAGCGACCTCGTCTGGAGGAGAGTGGTAGTCCAGAGGAACGGAGGTCTCTGAGGAGCGAGGGATGACCAGAGGTTTGTGCAGATTGGTCTTCCCATTAGTCAGCCTCAAGAGCAGCTCATCATTCACCTGCATTACTGAAAAAAATTAAAATGATGGAAAGAAGGGTGATGCTTATGTATTTTATGATCAAATAATGTAGTTACCTAACACAGACGAATTTTTAGTTTGAATCCTTTTATTTGGTTATTTTCCATCTTAAAGAATCCAATTTCAAGCTTTTAACTTAAAATTAATTATATTACTTAAAATTTGTATCAATTCAAACTCAATGACATTAACTCTGTAAAGTAAGGCATTTATTAGTGTTAGTATTAGCATTTTTTTTTTTAAATACCAGAAAAAAAAAGTTTAGATGTTTAAGCGCTGTCCCATTCCTGTACCATCTCTTACATTTATTCTCTGGTTTATACATACAAATAACTGTGCTGGAAGAAGTCTTAGACATTTTAGTTGTGCATACCTAATCTTCCTCAATACAGCATTTATGTGACACATCCACACTTGCCACATAATCACATGAAGTTAGGTACCTTTATTTTCTGTGTCATCTGCAGCAGGTATATGTTGGCTGTATGCTGGTAAGCTGCGCGGGCGCTGTGCGGAGGGGGAGGGGGTATGAGGTGGAGCAGGCGGGCTGGGTGGGACTGTGGAGAACGTCTTGGCAAGGGGTGGTGGAGCTGGAGCCTGCAGGAAATGGGAGCGGAGAGAAATTAATATCGGAATTCACTCCAAGGTGTGTACAGGTGAGAGCATACCTCAGTGTTTGTGCTGTTCGCATGTGCATACATGTGTGTGTGTTTCTGTGCCTTACACTGGGAGGTTTGCTGGTGACGGGGCTGTCTATGTGAGCCACAGGTTCCAGGATGTTGAAGGGAACAAATCCAACCTGGTTGAAGCGGTTACGGCACTTCCACCAGCGCTTGGATGATTCAACCACCTATCAGACAGAGGAGAGATTACTATTTATATAATGTCAAACCTACTGCTCCATTTACAGCATGCACTTTTTTCGGTAATTTTTCTGTATATGATGGGTTCCTGAAGGCACCATGAGTGCATCTTTTTTTTATGATTTTACAGGAATGGCTTGACTTCATTACCTCGAGTGTCTCCCCCTGCTGCACTGAAAGCTCACTGCTGTTCCTGGCTATGAAGTCGTAAGTGCAGCTGTAGAGTCTCTCAGGCTGTGGTGGGAGTGTGTTGCCATCTCTGAGAGGGAAAGGAGCCACACATGGTTATTCATGCAGTTACAGGGAAGGGAAATGTTGCGGCTTGTTTGATATGACCTACGTTTCATCGGGGACGCTGGTGTGTGGAGGGCCGACCAGCTGAGGTGGCAGTTGTTGCTGTGGGTGAAAAGAAGACGGACATTCATGGACATACATCAGCATAATGAACATGCAGAGAGGAACAGGTTTGACCAAGTAACACACACTGTAAAGCAAAAACTTTGACGGTTTCCTTGTTTACATGAGTAAACTTTCCAAGGAAAAAATATGCAACAAGCCGAGACAAGTCAAAAATCTTCCCTATTTGTTGCTTGTATTGCAGGTGTCCCAACCAGTGAAACCTCTCCCTAACACAATCATTTTATGCAGCAATGGAAGCAGTGTAAATAATGATAACAAGCTAAACATAATCGTAACTACAGTCAAATCACCAGCAGGAACTTTCAAAACAACCCAAAACACAGCTTAGAAAACCATTAATGTAGTGTAGTGAATTCCAATGGTAGTTAATGACAAAGGCCAAGACAAAAATTGCATTATTTGATTTGAAAAGCACAAAACTTTTAACCCTGAGCAAGGGACAGAAAAGGAAATTTTGTTTTTTTTAGCAGCAGAGTTGGATTTAGAGAAACATAAGCCATTTAAGTGCAAAACAAGGTCCTCATCAAAAAAAAGATCCCAAATTTTGAAATAATGATCTCACTATCCAGCACTTCTGCTTGTCATTTATGTATTATTGAGTGTCTATTTTTATGCTTAACCCGTGTTGTACCTTCACACACATATTTCGAGCTCTCCTCTCTTCTGACATAATGGAGCAACTAACCCATACCACACACAGGTATTCCATACCTGTTGTGTTACACGGAGGTCCTCATGTTTGTGCTGTGACTCAACCGGATCCTCCCAAACCTGCCCGTCTGCCCTCAAGGCTTCCGGCTTCCAGCCGTCCAAGAACACGGGGGTGTACGGAGCTACAGGCCCTCTGAGCTGAGAGCTGCACAGAGAGTCACTCAGGTTAAACTTCAAAATGCAACTGAAACCATGTTAAACAGAATTTCCATCATGTTTTTACAATGCTAATAGCAAAGCTGTTATTTTGGTTTTCAAGCAGCCAGTAGCCATTATGTTGTGGCAACTCCAAATACCTTCACATTGGCAAGTTTCATGCCAGAGAAATCCCACTAAAATATGTGCTGACTGTGGCTGCAGTAATTATATTGTTGGCAAGGTGGAAAGATTTACTATGCTTAAATTCCCATTCAAACTTGGCGGTACAGAGTTTCACAGTAAGTTTTATGCCTTAATGCAGCTGCAGAGTAATTATTCAAGAGTAATGTGCAGCTCATATTTAGCACAAAGGACATTTGATGATGCATATCCATCAGCTGTATCTATTGGCAAAATATTAATCCAATATGATGTGAAAAAACCTTTTTTCTACAATTAAATGTTGGAACGAGTGGATTATTTTCCTTGAGAAGATGAATTCATGTCCCTTGAAAAGTGATACCACTGTCGGATCCAGTGACTGTTGGCACTGACCGTGGGAGCGTCCAGTTTGGACCCAGAGACGACCACAGCTGCCTCTCTTCCTCGTTCAGGTTGTCTTGCAGCAGACCGATGGCAGAGTTGGTCATGGCAGGACTGGATACTGAGGCTCCCAGGGATGGTCCCCCTGTTGTCTTTACCATCTGTACACATACACACACATAAGGACAGGTAAGACGAGACCAATGTTCATGCTCCCTAAAGTCCAATAATCACTGGTGCATTAGATGGTTTACACACATTTGATTATTAAACTGACAATTGAAGCACAAACAAACACATGAAAAGCTTAATGGATACACACTCACACAGAGACACACCCACACATATGTTGAGAAATGACATTTACAGTCCCATAAATATGAGGCCATGTTGTTTCTATTCAGGCACACTATTATGCAATATCAAACACACCCATTACACCCTTTGAATATCTTCATGAGGACCCATTCATACATGAATAAAGGAGACTAGACATCAAACATTTCCAGGGACACACCTAAAACTTCATGTCTGATGCTTCACAATTTAGAGAAAGATAGTCAAATTAAAATTATAGGAATGTCACAACATTCACTCCACCATAATCATAGCCTAAAGAATTAAGTCACAATAACAACATTTGTCCCTTTTTTGGCATTTATAATATGAGTGTAGGGAACTAGACACAGTCTATAACCACAACTCCACAAAAATGTACAAAAAGAACAAGTACACTTAATGACTATCTTTCCATTTGGATTACAGCATCGTACTTTAAGCAAGATAAAAATGGAAAGGATTTAAAAGGCAATCTATTTTTAAGATAACTTTATCATATTTGTATTATTAACACCATCGCAATGTTTGGAATATTACTGTTATCATCAGTATCAGTTTATCACAACACTCCTCGCTACTTATATTTGATTGTACTTCGGAGTAGATTAAGAGTAAGGCTACATAATTGTTATTTCCCTTAAAAACAGAATAAGTAGAATTTGTCACTTTTGGTTTGGAAAAAAACATTTAAAGTTGGACCTTTTTTTTAATGGGAAATCTTTCTTTTTTCATTGGAGGAAGTGGGTCACTCAACTCAGAAACCAAAGGGCTCAGAAACTCGTGAAGGGCCTATGAATTCAAAAGCTCCTTGAGGCATGAAAAAAGTAAATAAATGCTATCAGAGCTAATATTTTGTCATATTTTCTAAATCTGATAAGACCTGTGCTTGAAGAAAGTCATATAGGAACTGACTTTGAAAGCTGGAGGACGCCAGCAGTGGAATACAAAGCAGCAGTCATGGGATGGCAAACGTGGCATCTCTCACGATAGGACAGTCCAGCTCAAATCCAAACCAAATGTTTCAGACCAAGGACTTGCACAAATGCTGACACGTAACCCAGATAAAACAAATTCTGCATCTATCAAGTGTTTGGAATTTCAATTGGTCTAAACACACAGGGAACGACCTTGTGTACATACTGAGTGGAACTTGAACTTCATGGAAACATTACTCAACCACACCGATGACATTCTTTTATTTTGACATGACACATGCTCGGCTCAGTTCAGGGACAAACATTGCTTATTATCCCGCCTTTGTACCTTTACCTTTAGGTCAATAAAAAATTGACATCATCATGTCATATAACTTAATCACCATAGCAGTCTCTGAACGTCATCAACATATATTTCCTCTGCTGATCAGCCCACAGATAGTAAATGATATGACATCATAGGGCATATGACTCTATTTTAAGATGTTCATCATGTCCTATTGCAGATTTTTATCTAAGCTGCTATATAAGCTTGTATTTACAGTAATAGCGACAACAGGTGTTGCTTTCTCAAGACTTCTACAGGGGCGTAGAAGCTATGATGCTTACTCACCATATCCAATGGTTTGAATACATAATGAACAAGCTCTTCTGATGAGGGGTTGGAGATGGTGGATTTCAGACGGGCCTGTGAGGAAAAAACAGGGGATTTGCTATATAGCACATTTAGGTAACAATGATAAATCAAATGTGATCTGACCGTATACATACCAGCAGGGTGAAGCAATATTTGAATTTCTGGAAGATATCGATGAACTCCTCCTCTGGTGGAGGGCGGGCCTTCAGAGTCAGTAAATCTTCTATTGTTGAGAAAAAGTGACAGAAAATATAAGAAAATAGGTCACAAACAGTGCTATCAGGATCCAAAGCTGTGTTATTTCACATTATTTCACAATTTTTATTGTCTGCAAAAGTGTTTCTCGTTACCTTCAGCGCTTTGCTTTTTACTTTTCTTCTTTTTCTTCTTCCTCTGGCTCAGCACCGTCGCAGCCTCTGCAGTCTGCTGCAGCTTGGCCATGAAGTTCTCGATGTCGTCAAAGCAGTGATTGAGGATCCCCTGGGGGAGGGAGAGAAGAGTTTGTTATGCTCGTCTGTTGTGAATTGCAGCCAGAGGTGAATATGGAGGTTAAGAAAAGGTGATGAGAAGGCGTACCACTTCTCTCTCTGCTCGCAGGAAAGAGATGTCGGGCCCGTTCACGCCGTTTGCTGTCACAGAAGAGAGGAGAGGATTCAGTTCATCCATTTTCTTTCAAGGCCCCGGTCTAAGCTGGATTTCCTGCCCGCTTTACCCTTGAAACCCCCCCCCCAACACACAAACACACAAAGCAATCTCTGTGCTCCTAAATACCTCTCACTTCTCTCTTTCCTATTTATTACCTTCCAAGTCTTTTTCTCTTACCTCTGAGTCCTGGGTAAGGTGGAGGGTTGGGTGGTGGGGGATTTGGAGCATGAGCGATGGGTGGACTTGGGATGTCATAGGGGTCGATCATCTCTCCCCCACTCTGAGGAAGCCTAAAGGATGAATGGAGACGTAAGGGCCTTGATACACTCACATAAATACAGGTAATGTTCTTATCCAAGATGGCAGCAGCATCACAGGAAACACCCTTCAGTTGCTTAAAGAAGTCAAACACACTTTTACAAACAACAAATCTGATTGCTGACAGACTCGCTCTGATTGTGGATGTAGCCCCGGAGACAAGTTACAACACTTGGACATGTTTGATCAGTGAATTCAGCCAGACAATGCAGCACTTTATAAACAGACAGAATCCGATGTCACTGAAATTCAATCCTGAAGCCCTTATTCCACCGCAAAAGTATACAGTAAACAGTCTGACTGTGTTTTCTCATGACCACAGCCCACATTGTGCACACAACAGTGTCTCCATTATCCTTTTAAACAAATTAACAAGCAGCAAAAGAGTTTTCAATGAGAAAAAGGCAGCGGCGTGGATCACTGTAGGTAAAGTATTTTTGCCTACATTTGCACAGGATGTAAACTTAGTACAGCAATTGTTACTTAAGTTACATGCGATTCTCTCAGAGTGCTGACTCAGGCTTTCGATGAATCGGATCAGCATCTAAACTCAGCTGCATGTTTGTCTTACCACATGTGTCTCTCCTCAAAGAGAAGTCCCTTACAGAGAAGATTTTTTTCAAAGCAGGTAATTAGTTTTGGCGTTGAGCACACACGCACACACACACACTCTCTGCTGCCGCCGTCTTCGTCGTCCCTCCTCTCTGCTCTCTCCCTGCTTTCTGTCACAATGGCCTTGTTATCTCTGTCACACCTACTTAAGTTATGTGGAAACCGGTAAAACGAGTCGGTCTCTCTCTCTTTCTCTCTCTCACAGCTGTTTACACTGTCCTCTCTGTCTCTCGCCCACCCTCTCTCTCTCTTTCTCAGACAGGTGGATGGTGCTGATTCACTGGCAAATAAAACTTAACAGCAGTAAAAGAGGAGAAAAGCAAACAGTTTAAGTGGGACATGTCAAAATTATTGGGTATTAACTGTGTCAGTCTTTTGGTTTCAACCTCCTCCCA
>JAQNCA010000017.1:12187405-12218759 GCA_029783725.1 Acanthurus tractus | reverse complement strand
ACACACACACACACACCTTTAGTTATGAAACTGATTGCCTGAAGGGAAACTTTATAAAGGAGATGATGTCAACTTGATGCTTCAGGTTAAAATCTATAAATGTGGTGACACAGATTATTTTGCTTGTGACCATGACATTCACTGTACCTGAGGGCTTCAAGGGCCTTCTTGCTCCTGTTGGCTGAGGAAT
Source organism: Acanthurus tractus (assembly GCA_029783725.1). Taxonomy (NCBI): domain Eukaryota; kingdom Metazoa; phylum Chordata; class Actinopteri; order Acanthuriformes; family Acanthuridae; genus Acanthurus; species Acanthurus tractus. Next base: position 12,218,569 of record JAQNCA010000017.1, on the reverse strand, counting down.
CTGAAACTGCGCGTGCGATGTCGTCACAGATTTGCTCTGCCTGCGGGAATGAGAACCTGGAAGTGGCATCACTTGTAAAACCTGAACCAGGCTTATGATTCAAAACTGACACACACACAGAGGACAGAGTCAGGCAGGACAGACTGGGAAGTTTCACTACTGTGTAATTACTCACCTTCACAGTTTCGCAGTTAAAGAAGTGAATGTCAGGCTTCCTCTGCTCTCCGCTTTGGCAGACCAGCAGAAGGAGGGATGCAAAGTGTTTTTCCGTGTTGATGGCGTCACAGCGGTAGATGGATTTGAAAGAGTATTTCTCCAGCTCATCCTGCATTCGTGGATGAAACAAGATGTTGCTATGAAATCTCCTCCTCATCCATTCACAAACCACAAACCCTAATAACCATCATGCATCTGTCCTCACCTGGCTCTGTATGTCTCGGAGAAGAATGGCCTCTGCTCCAACATCCAGGTACATCTGTTGACTCCAGAGCTTTTTGTTCTGAGCCAGGAAGGAGAGACGTGCCTGGGCTTCCTCCACACCCTGCACATCCCCATCCTGGAGCGAAAATGTTAGCAGGTGCTGCAGGAGGAAGGAGACAGAGGTCAAAGAATGAGAAAGTGTGGAAAAAAATGCATCTTGGGGAACAAAGTTGAGTTAAGGTGTAATGAATAGCAGAGCGGACTTACGTTAACAAGATATCGTGAGATATTTGTCATTCTTTGTCCACTGTGTCAGCTGCTCTAGAGTGAGAAAAAGTATAGTTACAAAGGACCTTTGAACCTCTCACAAATCAAGCCTGTAGATAGTTCTTCTGTTGCCACTGATGCTGATGTTAAAGCTAGAAAAATCCTAAACTAGCAAGTCCTAGCCAGCACCGGCAAGAGCAACAGCAACAGTCAAATGTTCCCTTCCTCTGTTTGAATTTACGTCAGTCTTTGCCTCTCTCTGCCTCTGTAACCTGGGATAATGTGGTGTGTGCGTGTGTGTGTGAGCAAGCAAGCTGCCCAACCAGTCTGACGACAATACACTGTATCTCACTATTCAATCTCTCTGCTCCTCGGTGACCATCAATACTAGGATTACTGGTATCAAGGGAGCAAATGTCCAGTATCACTTACACTTCCTTTAGACTGATTTCATCAAAAGGAATATGGTGCCATTTTATATGTTTCTACAGTCAGTTCTGATGTTATACTTGTATGTGATTTAGTAGTTTCAAAATAAAAGCCTCAGACAGAGCAGTGTAGATGATAAATCATAGCAGTTTGTGTACTCATTTTTTAAATAAAAAGGGGAAAATATGTTAAAGAAATGACTACACAAGCATAACTGAGAGTTAATATCTGTTTAAAACTAAAAGTTGTGGCAAGTAATCAACCTTAGTTCTCTGTTAATAACTTTGCTGTATAGGCTTTAATCTCCATAGTTTATATTTACATGAAAACATGATTTGGAAAGAAAAAAGTCATATATTCAGTCACAATTTTGCAAAATAGTCCCACTAGAAATGTGTTGCAACAGGGACTCGACCCCTGATCCAGTTAAGTATTGTTGAGATCAATAAACACACATCAGTAGTTTAATATTCCATCAAACAGACAGAGGTACTACATTAACAGGGGCTAAATGTGTTTTAGATCACTTAACAAGTTACTACACACCAACAAGGGCATTCAAATATGTTGGACAACATAAATTCAAAAGTTTCCCACAATGTCTTTATACATATTTTCTGATCAATAGTTGTCCAAATTAGTTGTATTAGATGTTACAAGATCTATATTACAGAGACTCATCAGTTTGAAAGGATGTTTGGTCAACTTACCAGGAATGATAGGTTTCCAAGTCTTTATTCCTGATGTTAACAGCTGTGTATGTGTGTACACAGCGACAGTTAAACCTGTCCTGTGTCTCAGCGTACCTGCAGGTGTATCACTTCTCACTCTGTTCTCTCTGCTGTTAAAAGCTTCTGTAAAAGTGAGGTGTGTCACCTTGCAAAGGTCCCGCCTAGTCTTCCACCCCACCTTAGAGATAAAAATATTTACTCAGTTTCTCACCTGTTGGGACACATTTGGGACAATGTTACAGGGTTGTACCTTCAAATGGGAAAAATGACGTCATATCCTCAGTATTTTCCCTAGGAATTTTGGATTCCTAGCAACTGGGCTGAGTTTACATCCTAAATTTGAAGACTACTGGCTCATTCCAATATTATTTAGACACACTTTAGCCTATTAAATATGATGACTTTTAAGCACTTATTATTATTATCATTATCATTATCAGTATCATTATCATTATCATTATCATTATAGTAGTAGTTGTAGTAGTAGTATTGCACATTTTTCCTTAACTCTGGAAAATTAAGCTTCCAGAAAATATAAAAGCTACAGGTGCCTTGTGTCTAGACGCCTTCAGGCATGCAGATTTTAGAAGGCTGCTGATAGCAGCGACTTCCAGCACCTTAGAAATAAAACACCCTAAAGAGTACGAACTCGGGGCATTTAAAAATAGCTCACAATTAATGTAAAAGTGAGGTGTTACATTTCATAACAGACCTCAGCTGGAGGAGGATAAGTCACTATTTGATCCACCAATGAAGGGAGACAGGCGGAGTCAGGTTAAACGGCAGCAAGCGAGATTGTACCACTACTTGACTTTGGTTTGAGGACATTTGGGATATTTTTTCAAGGATCTCTGTCTTAAGATACCACAAGGTATTTATCAGTTATTTACAAATGCATGCAGTTATTTCCAAAGGCACAGGCCATGGTGTTGTTTTAGAGTTCGTAGTGGCGGTAGATTCTCTGTGTTTTATTTGCCTCCAAAACAAGCATACGTGGCATACAACTTGTGTTTGACTTTCAGTTGCGATGGTCAATGCCTGGTCAATTTGACCGGAGAGTGAGCTGCAGTGAAACCTACCTGAGGAATTTAATGATAAATGGAGCACTGAGTTTTGCAGATTCTGGACATCTGTGTGTTGCGGTCTCTGGTCAAAGGACACGAAATGATGCCAGTCTCCTAGAAACTCGTGCTGTTGGGGCAGACTATTGCGTCAGCTTATATTTATTCGCTTTATTATAAAGTAAAAATGAATAAAGTAGAGAAGGTGTACCTGATTAGGTGAGTTTGATAAAGTAAGCATATGCCACGTATGACTAACAATACCAATATATAATAGATAACAGATATAATAGATAATAGACAGTCCATGCTTTGACCTACATAATGAAGTATCCACTTTTTAAACTGCGTGGTTTGTCTAGCGGTATATTGGCTGGGCACACGTGTTGGAGAAGAAAATCCTAAGAGGATCGGCGTTTAAACTGGTGCTACGTTCAAGTCCCGCGGTGAGTGTGAGAGAGCATCAGTAATGCGATTTGAAGCAGCAAAAACGGGGACGTCAACAGGATCAAAATATATTTACAGAATTATAGCTGTGCTTCAAAGTAACTAGGTAGGCCTACATTAACTTTGGGTAGGCTGATGTTAATTTTGGGGTTTTTGTAGGGCAGCTACATTTTCCGATACAGGCCTACCTCTGTTCCATTACATTTCAGAGGAGAATTCTGTGGCCCGTATTTCCTTAAACCCCACTATATGTAAGCCTATTTGAGAGCGACAATTACGTGTTAGTTACTGTACAGTCAAGATTTTCTTTTTTTTATTCAAAATGAAATTGGGTTTATACGAATTATTCATTATTTTACGGTCAATTAACCAGCAGTAGTTTATAGGCTAAAGTAGATTAAATTAGCTCCACCAAAAAAAAAATACTTAACTACTCAATTATTATTGGTTTATTTCTTCAATCGTGATTTAAAAAGTCACTGGGTATATCTGTCCGTGTAAATAATGGTGTACAAATTTCCGATTTACCATAAATGAGCACGATAGTAAGTGGGGTGGGGTTCATTGTATTGCATCACGCGGAAGAAACAATCCCACGTCCTTACCAATAGACCGCGAGAAAGTCAGCGCCGTTTTTAGCCGACTCGCATTATTCATCACCTACATAAATTAATTTATATATCAGTTTATATGTGTATTTGTAGAGTTAAACGGTTCCAATGTATTTAGTTTATTTATTATATATGTGAAGAACAAGTCGCTCTGTTCTTTACAACATAATTACCGAGGCACTAAACCGCTGCTGCACGTGCTCGTGTCGACTGAACTGAAGATCTAATAATTGCTGTACTAAGTTTACATCCTGCGACCTCCATTGTTTCTTCTGCCTCTTTGTGAAGGACTTCGACTGGTGACCAGGTTAGTTTGGTTCATATAAGGTATTCCTGAGTTCTCGTGGTCCTGACAAAGACGGACGCGGCCATGATGCAGCTAACATTAGACTGTTTGACATCAGATAAACTCGCAGAGGTTTCAACTGACAGGTGAAAATAATATGAACATTTGTTAGCAAGTGCTAACCATGCTAGCTTGAATAACAGGGATACTTGGAGGTCTCTCCCGAGGAAAAAGGACGCATTTTTCTACAATTTTAAATACAACGTTGCATGTAAACACTGTAAGGTTGTTTTAAAACTCAATTAATTCAGTCAATTAATATAATACTTTATGTCGGAGTAATCTGTGTTTTTAAAAGATTTCCCTGTCATGTTTGTGCTGATATTGTTACCGAAAATAAGAGATACCCTTATGATCAAAAGTAATACTACATCTTGTTTGCTTCATTTAAAAATTTTATGGAGTTTGAACTGACAAAAAGGACTGTATTCGTAAACAAATTGGAGTGCATAGATAATAGTATCAAATATGAAAGGACCCTGCCAACAGGATAATATCTGATTCCTCAAACATACTTAACTGGGGGCAGCATAAGCACAACATTCCTTGATTTGTTTGAAATTGTCTTATAAAGAAGGAACAAATCATTTGATTAAATCAACCTACATTCCCATGAGGGAAAAAACATTTTTTGATTACACCTAAGAAAACCATCTTCTTGCACCATCAACAACTAAACTTGGGTATGGCTGTTTTCTGTAGCTGCTATGCCTGTATATGTTTGTATTGTATTCATGAGTACATGCAGTTGTGAACACAATATATTCTGTATCTTTTAAAATAAACAAATACCAAAGAAAGAAAAATAATAAATGCCACAAATGACTGTAAAGCATCATCAAAACCACTTTTTCCTGTATCCTAAATTTATGAAAACATTGTAGCTGTGTTGGCTATCACAGATGATTAGTCACAATGTACTATTCTCAAATTTTGAAAATTTTTCTTTTCTTCTTATGTCCTCTTCTGTCTTAGATGGAGAAGCAGCCTTTGCCAACTGATGATGACAAGACAGGAACCCCAGAGTCAGAGATGACTGGTTATGCTGCTGAGGAGAACCAAGAGGGCTCGTCTGAGCCAGCTGCTAGAGCCGGATGGAACAGTAAACTTGAGTATTTTTTGGCTCAGGTGGGATTCAGTGTTGGGCTCGGCAATGTCTGGCGGTTTCCATATTTGTGCCATCAAAATGGAGGAGGTCAGTACTTGTTGTTGTTATTATTATTGTTATTATTATTATTGACATCCATGTTAGGAAAATGTTAGAAAACTTTGAATCCCATGGGCCCCCTTGGGCCTCATATAAATAATAATCTGAGGATGCTGGATATGCAGTTTTTAGTCAAATGAGAGAAAGAAGAGTCAGCTTCATCGTCTTAGGATGAGCATATGATGAAAGAGACTATTAATACTGATTGCATGTAAACACATAAACTACCAAATGTGTTCTGTTATTTGAGCTGTAAACAACACATTTATTTCTCCTTCATAGTTTTAAATTGTGGTACACATTTACTAACTGAGTGCTTGTCAATTCTTCCCCTCAGGGGCTTTTCTTTTCCTGTATGTGCTGCTCATGCTGGTTGTGGGCATTCCCTTATTCTTTCTGGAGTTGGCAGCTGGTCAGGCAATCCGACAGGGCAGCATTGGAGTGTGGAAGTACATCTCCCCCAAGCTCGCAGGGATTGGCTACTCCAGTTGTGTGGTAAGATCAACCCATAATTGCCACAAATCCTTAAAAAGTCTTAAAACATCTTAGATGCAGTTTTAAATGTCTTTTGTTGTAGTCTAAAAATGTAATGTGTTAATTACATCCCATGACAATAACCAATTCTGCAATGTCCCATATCTACAAGTATTTGTTTTATTCTTTAAACAAGAAGCATTTATCCCTCTTGAAAGCTGGCAGTAGTATGCCGGGTGTGGCTGTGATCTACTTTTTAATAAATGTGTTAATTTGCCTCCAATCTTGTCAAAACAAAGACTATAGTGCCGAGAGCAGGCAGTGTAGGCTTAGCTGTAAAAACAGGTAAATACAATGAGAACTGAACTTTGTCTCAAATCATTTAAACTCAGGACTATAGGACATAAGGCAATAGATTCTCACATGAAATCTAAGAAGCACAAGGGCTATGCAAACACTTTAAGAAGAAGGAGTGCTGAAGAAGAAGTGAAGTTTAGCTGTATGTACTGGAGATTTGCACACTGAACAGATGTTTGCTTAGGTAAACGCCAAAGGGCTCATTGCCAGTCATCAAACAGCATTCAGCACTTCTTTTCTCCAACAGCCTGTTGAAGGAAGAAGCTGGAAGACATTTTTCAGTATGTTGCATGGATTTTTTTGTTTTTATTTTGTGATGTACTCTTCTGCTTTGGATAGTAATTTTCTGGTTTGCTTTTGCCACGTTGTAAAAGAAGCACACTCTTAGTGCAGTTGTATGGCATGTACAACATAAGTTTTTGATAGGGAGCTAGGATGTAATGAGGTGTACCAGTAGTTGAATTGTGAAAAAGGATTATGAAGTAATTGTGAAGAGGAAGGCTGTCACTTTATTGCATTATCATCTCTGTCAAGGCCAGTATTACTGCTGCTCAAAAGAGAGACATACTATTTCAATCATATACATATTTTTTGTCAACCTTTGTTGACCTATTTTGTAAGATATGTCTAACTTTATATTACCTTATTTATACTGTTCTTAAATATCCCCAGGTGTGTTTCTTTGTGGCTCTCTACTACAATGTCATCCTTGCATGGAGTCTTTTTTATCTTGGGAACTCATTCCAGTACCCTTTACCTTGGGAACAGTGTCCAGAACAGGGCAATGTTACAGGTAAACACACAACATTTAGGTTAAAAACTGACAAGACATGAGCTGGTACTTAGTTTTTCATATTCATGTCAGTGCTTCGGACTGGTACCTGATTGTCTTTTTATTTCTCATTGCACCAGTACAAGAATGTAAAAAGAGCTCCCCCACGTCATATTTCTGGTACCGCAACGCTTTGGATATCACAGACTCAATTGACGAGACAGGCACTTTCAACCCTTACATCGTCTGCTGTCTGCTGGCAGCCTGGACCATTGTGTGCTTGGGAATGTTCAAGGGTATCAAGACCTCTGTCAAGGTAACCGTGTGTTCTATTCTGGCTTTTTAAAGTATTGATTTTACTGTCAGGGCAGTTGAGCTGTTTCAAAAAACAAGTCTTTTTTGTTTATGTTCAACAGCTGTCAGATGTTTTTGCAGAAATGTTATAATCTGAATCTTTAAACACTGCAACTGCTGGAATGAAATTTTTTTTAAGGTACTTGCTTTATGAGTTACCACTGCAAACATGGCACACTTAATAAATGACTTTTTTGTTTGTTATTATGTATTTATGCTTTATGATGTGCATGTAGGATGGTGCATATTTGCATATGTGTATGTGTTTGAAATGGTGCTTGGAATGGTTGGACAACCTTAACAAGTTTACTTTGATTATCGTCACATTGTTTACTTTAGGACCAACTGAGAGAAATACTGAGCATTAGGATAAATAAGTCAAGAGAGGAGAAGCTTCGTCTTACATAAATAACTGACTAAATGACACAACACATCCTGTGCTACACTGTTTGACATTCTCAGTTTGGTCAAATCCCAGTCATGCGCTGGGCTTAGATTTCAGGGTTTGCTGTGCATGATGGAGTCTCTGGAATGTCTGGCTCATGTGGTGACCCATTTCAGATGGCTAAATTCCCTTATTAGTTAAAGGATTGAAAACTTTTGTTCGCTTGAATTTTATGGCTAAGCTTTTCGGACAAGCCTTTTCCTACAGTCCTACAAACATACTGTTTCAGTTGTGAAAATGATTATTTGCTTAGTTATTTCTAACATCTAAGGGGAAATTTTATCCCACTTAACCGTATGTCAGGTGTTTCACACAGTTACAGCCTACGTTGTATGAAACATCAATTATCTCTGTAGGACTGGATTGTTATTTATACAAACTAAGCAATTTAAGATAAGAGCTATTGGAGCACATCCTACGAAAAGAAAAATGGTTCCTTGTAGTGCATTTTTTCCTGTCCAGTTAAGGAGGGTTTTGCCTTCATAATGAGGCTATAATGGTATTAAACCCAAAAACAAAACTGCAACACAGAATTTGAGCTCTTGAGTTACTTTTTCATTTTCGGTGACACATATAAACATCAACCAAATGAGCCAAACCAATGAGATTTGCAGAACGAGTCAAAATAGAACAGGAAGTGAGTCCTTTTCCCCCCACAGTGTTCAGGTGGTGTCTTATTGCACATTTAGACCAACTCATTCCCCAATGCTATAAGAATGTATATGTGTGCAGCCTGCAGTCATACTCAGTTTAGAAAATACAGGATTTAAGCAGATAGTCAAAATGCTTGATGAGCCTTGACATGCTGGTTGTGCTTTGTGCTGCTCTGTATAAACCAGATCAGGTTGTTCAGGAATATTCAACAGGTCAGTCTTATGATCACTGACAGTTGCCGTGTTTCTTATTGACAGCATGACGGTCTTTCAGTGCTTAAACTGTTACAGTAATAACTGTTGACAATGAGCCACAATTCCTCTTAAAACAAAATTCATCTTCCAGGTGTAATACAGCTGAATCTGGTGCCTGTCAACCCAAACTTTAAACCCAAAGTGCCTGTGCTCACAGCAACACAAAAGACTAACGTTCACTGCTGGCTTGTTAATTTAATCATTATTTCTTAATTCCCAGGTGATGTATTTCTCTTCCATCTTCCCATATGTGGTGCTGTTCTGCTTCCTTGTCAGAGGACTTCTGCTGGATGGAGCCTTAGAGGGAATTGCCTACATGTTCTACCCCAAGGTACCTGCAGATAATGTCTGGTTAAGTCTAGGGTGGCTGGTTTTGAAAATTTCCCTGACACACCCTTTGTTTTCTCTAAACATTTTAAGGTGGAAATTTGGGCCGATGTGCAGGTGTGGCGGCAGGCTGCAACACAGGTCTTCTTTGCCTTAGGTCTTGGTTTCGGGTCCATTATCGCCTACTCCTCCTACAATCCCAAGAACAACAACTGCCACCGTGATGCTTTCACTGTCTCTACTATAAACTTCCTCACGTCTGTGCTGGCGACTCTTGTGGTGTTCGCTGTGCTCGGCTTCCGTGCAAAAGAGAAGGTCACAGAATGTATAGTCAGGTATGACAGATTAGAGGATAAACATTGAGTCATGCAACAAAACGACCATGCTATTTTATGACTGAACTGTAAGTCACCAGTAGATAGATGGTCTTTGTCCTCCATAATGGTGCAGACACACATGCTAGCTGTAGATCTGTATGTCAGTCATAGCCAATATCGAGCATACTATTAGCCAGCTAACTGTTTATTTTTTCTTTTCTTTTTTCTCAGTAATTTGAAGACATTGTCAGATCAGCTCCGTATTGGTGATCTGGACAAAAGCCTGATGCCAACCTTTGACTACTCTAATCCAAGTTCTGTGGCCATAGAGGAGTACAGCACCTGGTTCAAACAAAATGGAATTAATGTCCCTGGCAATTTAACGGATTGTGACCTGGAAAAGGAGATGCAGAAGGTAGAGTTTGTCAGTTTGCTTTAGTGACTTTACTTTGTATTTTATGTGCTGTACATAAAAACCTAAAGCTAATGCTCTTGTCTGTACTCAGGGTGTGGAGGGCACAGGCTTAGCCTTCATCGCCTTCACAGAGGCCATGTCACTCCTGCCTGGCAGCCCCTTCTGGTCAGCTCTCTTCTTCCTTATGCTGCTCAATTTGGGATTGAGCACCATGTTTGGCACATTGGAAGGCATCCTCGCCCCGCTCACTGACCGCTTCAAAACTCTGGCCAACAACAAGACCAAACTCACAAGTAAACACCTTTTTTTATACCCTTGGTGCAAAACTTTATGTCACATTACTGACATGAAAGTTAGCTATTAGATTTGTGACAAGATAGTACATCTACTGGCGATATAAAATCTTAATTCATTTCTGCAAAACAAATTCTAATTTCATGTTCATATTTTGTATCAAAGGGCAGATTGCTTAGCAATTGCTTTTCTTATGTTGCCACTATTGAACAGTAAAAACTTGTATTACCACCCTGCTACTTCCATTTAGCAATCCATTGTAAAAATCAGGGAGGGAGCAAAATATGTGAACTTACCTGCTGCAGTTAATTGCAGGATAAACCACAAATGTCTCTTTCTCCTCAGTTCTTGATTAAGTGTTCTGTCCTAACATGTCTGTTTTGTTTTTGTTTTGCTGTAGTTTTCAGCTGCATCATTGGCTTTCTAATTGGACTGCTCTTCACTCAGCGTTGTGGCAACTACTTTGTGGCAATGTTTGATGACTACTCTGCCACTCTGCCCCTCATCATCGTGGTGGTTTTTGAGACCTTCAGTGTGTCTTGGCTATATGGAGCTGATAGGTGAGGTTGTTTTCTCAGACTGTGGGTAACTCTTAAAAGTTTAAATCCCATGAAAATAGCAGCTTGTTCCTCTTTCTTATCAATATCATATAAATATGTATTTTCTGAACGTTTACCCCTCTGTGTTTATAAAGATTCCTTGATGACATTGAGGCAATGCTTGGCTGGCGTCCTAGTGTGGTTTACAAATATCTGTGGAAATACATCTGCCTGTTAGCAATGCTGGGGCTGCTGGGAGCCACCGTCATTCGCATGCTAATCTCAACCCCCACTTACATGGCATGGAACCAGGAGAAGGTATGAACTTATATTAAGAAAAGTAATATGCCTTTAACCTTTTATGCTAGAAAAACAGTTACTAACAGTACAGCAAACTTCATCGCAAACTCCACACCTACTTCCCCACTTGTGAGAAAAAAAAAAATTCAACTTAGTTCTCAGTAGAAATATAATGCACATTATTCTGGCTGATTAAGTTCTTAAATAAGTGATTTGATTTCTTTTTTTTTAGGCTCAAGAGGAGTACCTGGAGTACCCTGGCTGGGCTCTGGCTGTCTTGGCCCTGCTGATCGTGTTTGCCATAATGCCCGTCCCAGTAGCCCTGATCCATTCTGTCCTGCGGGACCGAACGAAGCAAGCAGCCAGAGACACAGAGACTGGTCAGTACAGCATCGTTAACACTGACGACAAGTGTGAAACCCCTATGACTGACATATCAGAGCTGGACCAGAGGAATGGGACCACTACTTCCTTCTAAACGTTGGACCTGATGTTACACTGTGAGGAAAGACTGGCAGTTCATAGTCAGCATTTTAGAGATCTTACAGCTTTTTGTGCATCTGTGACATGAACAAAGCAGCTGTGTGACAAGAGATTTATTTAAATATTTAAAAAACTTTCCACTTTTTCTTTTAATTTAAATGAATTCAAACATATCCAAGGGATAATAGTTTAAAAAAAATACTATTCCAACATTTAAAATGTTTAAAACATGTCAAATAAGAAAATTATGGAACAAATAACTTATTGTGGTGACTGCGAAGTAAAATATCCACTGATGCACAGTTGTCCAAATGAGCAAAAACCACATTTTCAGTTTTCAGTATAAGCCATTGACATAACATCAGGTTCCTGCTTTAAGTTTTGTTTAAAAAAGTTCACTTGTACTTTTATATACCTCTGTGTCAGTGACAATAGAGACCAAGGCATTGGATTTTCTGTCATTTTCTTGTGAACAAAATATCTAAAAACATTTCTTCCAATTAAGAACAAAAGTCCAAGTCCTTTTACTGAAGCAAGAACTGGTAGGAATTTGAAGGTCAAAGTTTACTGTGACCTCACAGAACAAGTTTTGGCCTTAACTCAAGAAGCTATGTGCTAAATATAACAAAACTCACAGCATTATCCAATAGCATGATGACATTTAATGTCCAAAAGGTCCAATATGGATGTAAACTGAAACTTGAATGGTTGACTGAGGCATATAACCATGATGCATTAATTCCAGTTTGTCAGTATCCAGCTTTTTCAAGAATCCACACCTCATTTTATCAGTAAATGTTTGATCAGTTTTTCAAATCAAGCAGCCGTTCACATATGTTTTTGAGCATGACAGCTTATGACTTTTTAAAAACCTGAACATCTTCCTTTTTTTGAGAAATGTTTTTCTATTTGGAATATCCAAATGGAAAAGCATATAATGGCTGTGAGGCCAGAGGGCATATATTATGATTAGCATAGTGAGTCTAATGGTGTACAGCATTTCTGTACGGACAAAAGTTTAAACATTTCAGTCGTGTTTATAGGCAGTGCTCACTTGCCAGTTATCTGCTGATGTAAACAGGTTAATGCCACTTGTGCATGTATTTAAATCTTTTGCCTTGTTATAATTAACTCTCAATTTTTATAGCACAGCAAACAAGATCATTTTTAGAAATTGTTTTAGGCTGTAATTTAGATTTTAAGTTAAGATTTGAGTTACAGCAAACTCACTGAGCCTGAATTAAAACAGAAGAGAGACTGAGAGACTGTTACATCTGCAAAGGGTTAACTCAGCCATCAGGTATGATGTTAAAGCTGTTCACTGCAAAGAAGCCATCCAGTTATGTTTACAGCTCGAAACACACCTGAATTACAGACCACACTGTGTTTACAGGTGTATTGAGTAGCTGCACACTCAGTGAGACGTGTATGTTAATCTTTGCTGCTCAAATGGACCTGAAAAGCTGCAGATGATATTTATTATCTGAGAAAATGGTTATTAACTTTGTCATATAGTGATGGCTATTTTGACATGACTGTTCTTTTTTTAATGGGTAAAAAAAAATATCACGTCTGTATCCAGACTCTGAACATGTAAGTTTCTATCACAGGGCTGTGTTTGTTTTCTGTGATGTCAAAATTTAGCAACAAATCCAGTCAGCTGAAGGGAAAAAAAATTAAGTCTACAGTGTTTGTAAAGCACACAGGCACAAAGACTGTTTGTAAAGTGATGACATGGCTAGAAAGACTATTAAAGGTAAACTGGTGTTTTTAATGTATATATGTAGATAGCACAAGTAAAACAATCAACACGTTATAGACAGATTTTGGGATTTTTTCCAACTTTTATAAAGTTGGAAATGCACATTACACTTTGTTTTGTGTTTTTTATCTGTTTTTAATGCTTGAATTTAGAGGGAAACTACTCGTTCAATTTAGTGTAAATTCAGGTATTTTTGACATTCATTTTTAGATTTAATATCTTTTCTAGCCATTTTTTTGTAAATCAGAGGTGACCTTTTTTTTGTTTCCTTTTTTCTTTTACAATTTCAGGAGATTACGGTCAAAGCAAATCAACCTTAAAAGCTGTTGAATTTTTGTTAGATATACAAGTGCCTTCACATTTATTGATCCTTGTTGAATAAAATGTTAAAAGCATTCAACATATTTAGATCTTTTTATTTGGAAGTTGTATTTTACAATAATGTATGTCATCTGTATGTTTGTATAAATTGAATTGTAATGTAATATATTTTTGCTGTTTTACATATTAATATGTTTATTTCAGCACTACTACAGTATATGGAAATAATGTTTAAGCCTGAAAATGAAACATTGCTCAGACTTTTACAAGGTCCTCACTGTGGACCAAGTGTTGACTTTTTAAACAGTTTTCTACATTTGTAGGTCCTTTTTTCTTTCCAAAAAAGACTTCTGAAACTGTGTACAAAATATTGTTTTGTAAGTATGAATTAGCTGTAAATAAAAACACTTAATAAAACTTTGTGTGGTTATAAAAATGAAACTTTTTCCTCCATCCTACCTTTTGTAAAATATTAGTCTTATGTAATATACTTTATTGTGTACTGTCATGAACAGTACAGCTGGATGATTACTAGAGTTTAAGTTGAGTATTTTGAGTGTTTTCTGTCAGTCAAAGAGTAAGTATTTTGTGATAAATAATTGATGTGACGATAAAACAAACATCACCAGTATGATATTGATTTTCTTTCATACTCTGTTCATAATCAGCTCAGAGATAACTCCCTCTAATAGTTACGATTTCTTTCCATTAGCACAGTCTGCTCTGTTTCCAGCAGCACGTCTCCACTGAAGCATTTGGTGGTTATGTAACTCAGTTAAAAGCCCAGAGTTGCTGGCAGTTTTCTGCAGAGTAAAGAGCATTTCTGCTGTCATGTTCTCCACCAGCACACTTGGCACCATTATGTGCCAGGAAAAAGTTAAAGCATATCACACTTCTGCCAGAGTAAACACCAAACAGCTGTCTATGAGGACAACGTAGAGGCAATATGAACATTTTCCTTCCCTTCTGACCTGAGATCAGGCAGGATAAAGCTTAATCTTCCCAGCTCTGACTCACTTGGTACTGTACATTGTGTCTGTAGAAGTCTGGCAGCTCGTATTTGCAGAATAGTTGCAAGCGCCTGAAACATGATGCTCCAGATTATTAGGATTTCCATTAATGCATCTAAACTACTGTAGCTTGAACTTTCAAGTCACAGCTTTTTCTGTGAGACTCAATGAAACGTAAGCACACTTCTTTGTTTTCCCTTCATATCTATTACTTGAGCTGTTTGAGTGTCCTTGCAGGGCTGGACAGACTATGGTAATGAAACACACACTGCTTTTCCTCAAATATGTTTTAAATCAGCCAGCAAAGGAATTTTAGGTTAACTTATTAACACTGTAAATCTCCATCTCCAGAGACTTCACCACCTGAACAAAATTAGTGCAATACATTAAATCTAAAAGAAAGTGCCTATTTTATTGTCTCATTTTAAATCATTTTTAAGAAATACATGGCATCCCTCTGACTCACTAGTAGACAAATGAACATCTGAATTTCAAAATAAAATTATATTTGATATCTTTATCCAGAGAATCCAGGTATATATATGCTTTAATCTATATAAAATACAATGTGTAAAATAACTTGGATATTAGTTGCTTGGACTCAACACCTCTTCATAACTCTTTCAGTAGTCTATAATTCAAGCAGTACTTTTATTTGTCAGTAGGGGGCTCTGTTGCACTCATATCAGAGCTTTTCTCTGCTGAACACCATCATGTTACAGCAGGTTGTGTGACCTCTGCAAATATATTTAAGCACTTATTTTGCCATTTTTATATCACATGGCTCACAACTTTTCTTTTTGAAGATATAAATAAAAATAAGGTTATAAGCTGCAACCACTGTCTTCTCTCTAGTTTTTTTTAAACCCCAAATTCAAGGTCAACATTTTAAAAGCTCCCCAAAACATCGTGCCGGAGGAGAGCTTTGCTAAAAATACTCTGTTACATCTTTTTTTTCCCCCTTCGCTTTGTCCGTCTCAAAGTAGCACTTGTGTGCGCCATTTTCTAAGTGTGTATGCCTGTGTGGAAGAGTACTCACAGGTGTCCCCGTGGAAATAAAAGGTGTCTGGGGAGTCCAGTTGTCTTGGATGCAGTCTCACCTCAGTCAGCCGATGAGGCAGAGAGGACAGGACCAACACCCTCCATGAGAGAGCCGACATCCTCGCTTCAACATCAGGTAAGCAGAGCTGACAAGATTCACTTAAAATGGTGTAGAAAATGTGTCTGTGGGGGGTGATAAGGGGTTTATTAAATAGTTTCAAATGTCTCTTTCTGTTTTAAAATCAAGTTGGGTTTGTTAAATTCAAGTGAAAATTATAGCTATGAACAAAAAGCTGCGGTGTGAAAAACATCTGCATATTGTTTTGACTGTTTTTGAGCTGTATGGCTACTTAATGGTTAACACTCAAACTCCCTAACAGCCCTGTTAGCAGCCAGGAAAAGCATGTACGTAATCAATGTTCAAGGAAAAAAAAAAAAAAAAACATAACTGGAAAATAAAAGCCCTCAAATAAAAACAAAATGTATGCTGTCATTGGTTTTATTTCTGGAAGTATCGTTTCACTCGTAGGTGTACCAGTGGAGGGGACACATGGCGGGCCTGGCAGCCTTCTGCCTGCTGCTGCTGCTGATGTTTCCACTGAGCAGCTCCCAGAGCACCCTGCAGTCTGAGCAGGAGGGTGGTGCGCATCAGGCCGCGGCGGCACCTCCTCCTCTACCACCACCGCCTCCTCCTCCTCCTCCTCCTCCCCACATACGGGACTTACTCAGAAAAGACGAATCCACTCATCTGACCACAAAGCAAACATGTAAGTGTGGTTCAAAGAAATGTCCAATCCTGCACGTTGACTTGGACCTGAACCCCTCTCTCATTTTTGACCTCCATTTGTGTGTGAAACCTCTGTGCGTCACATGTTCGTGTCTCCACAGATGCCCACGTAGACAAAGATCATGCCAAAGTGGTTCTTTTCATCGCGGCCTCCATTGGAACCTGCGCTCTGATGGCTGCAGTTTACTGCATCTACAACAAGTTCTACACCAAACAACAGTACCTGCACACCCAACTTAACGATGACTCAGGTAGATGAATGTTTTTTTTTAGATTTCTATTGATTCAGAGCCTGCGTTGCCTGGAGGGACTGAACCAGAAAACCTTTTTGGACATGATTTTGTGTGCCTGTATACTCAAATACTCATGTATTATCTTCCTACACTAGGAAGTGGCAGTAGAACAAAGCGACTTGTCAAGTGAAAATAAAAACTGACAACTATAAACATAGAAACTTCTCTCACAGAGTGACAAAATGAGGCTGAAGATTAAAATAGAAGCCATCTCCTCATAAGCAGACACAAAGAGAGAGACTTCCATCGAGAGAGAACCGGACTCGTCAACATCTCATCTTTTCCCTCTTTAGTCTCTTGGGGTTTTTATTTGTTGTTAAGCATCACAAGGCGGCTTGGTTATCAAAAATGAGCGTGCTATGTTGTTTCTATTTGCGTTGTTCAACATGACGTCTTGCTGCTCAGGCACTTCCTGCTATTTTGGAGGCATTTGAATGATGTTGCATTATGTAAAAACACCATTAAATGTTTATATTGTACATTAAAGTAAAATACAGACAAAGAAACATGACTGATCATCATGTTCCTTCATGGTGTTAGTGCAACCAAGGGGCCAACCTGTGAGCTAGTATCATTTTAAAACAAAATACACACAAATTTGAACTGAACTTTTTCATATATCCATCCACAGATTTAACCCCAGATCCCATGGACCCTCCCCCTGTGTATTACCACGCCTCTGCTGACTCCAGCGCAGTAGACGTGCGGAGGGCTGGTTACGGCTCACTCTCGGACACTCCATCCATCATCTCTGTGCCACCAAGCCTTTCTCCTCCTCCCTCCGCCATGCCCTTCCCTCCCCTCTTCCTCTCCTCTCACTCTCTGAGAACTATATCGGCGAAGGATCTGGAGAAGAGCTGTATCTGATACCAAATGCTCGAGACAGTTTGTCGGTTTGAGACTTTTGAACGTCAGTCAAAAAGAAGTAGTCATTATTTAAATGTGCATATTGTTCTCTGTTATCTACACTCATCAGGCAATGTTCAAATGTTGCAGGCAAATTTGGCTGAACGTTTGAAAAAAAAGCTTAAGAAATGATTTTTTCAGTAACATATGGTGGAGGTAAATGCTGGAGCCTTTTAATTAAACCTGCTGTGACATGCTTGAAGAAGTTTCTTATCCGCCTGCTGCAGCTGCCAAATCTGCCAGTTACCTTAGTTAGCCATGAAGCACGTGACATGTTGACCTTTCACTTCCCAGACCTACCACTAAATCTGCCTCCAAAACTTGCCTGTGCATCACAACATGTGTATTCTGTAGTTATTTGGGTGATATGTTTGTACAGCAACAATAAACTAGATCTTTCCTGTACTTTATTTGATACCTGCCATCCTTTCAGTAGTCATTCAGTATAGAAATAAACTGTCTAGAGAAGAAAGAAGGGTTGTGTCGCTCATTTCTACTTTTTATGATTAACAATACAGTTCCATAGTTGAATGACCTTGTTTCTTTTTAAAATGGTTTTGGTGTAACTCATTTTTTAAGCATATGCATTCTGTATGTCTGTGTCTGTGGAGAAAGAGTCCTACTGTTTTTTTCTTTTATTTGATCTCATCTGTTAGAATAAAAGCATTTATGTACTGAATAAAACACATTTCCTGTGTGTTTGACTCATTCTCCCCCTTGTTGTCTTCGCCATGCCCTTCACATTTATCTCTATTGATCACAATGGTCCCTGCCTCCACTCGTTTACCTGACTGTGTGCACCTGTTCACCCCTATTTAACCTGCTGCTGCTTCTTTCCTCAATCTCTTTATCAAAGGGAAAGGTAAACTTCATTTTGCTCTTAATCTAGTTATTGTTGGTGTTTTGGTGTCTTTAACTAGTACAAAGTTACATGGTTTAAATACATATTATTTTTATCCTAAGTGTGTACGCCTTGAGAGTGACCTATATTTGGTTCTCTGGATCTATTTGCACTGTTTTTTAACCTTTTGTTTCTTTGTGTGTATTTCCCCAGATCCTCCTTGACTGCCCACCAACCAAAGTGTGTCTCTTTTTTAGTATATGTAAATCTAAAATCACCATTCACTAAACACTAAAATGTTTTTTTTTAGACATTTTAGTGTTTAGTTTAACCCTTAAACTGCTTAAATGATGACACTTGCCATTTTATCCTGAAAATCTGAAATCCTTCTTCTTTAATGGAAGAACTATTTTCCATTCAGGAAGAGTAAAATAAGTACTTCAAGCCACTTTACACTAAATCTGCGCCTTGTTAAATTGTTGAAAGAAAGGAAAATCCACACCCACTTCAAATTTTATTACATGAAAGCAAGAGTTGATGATAGATGTCACATTAATCATGCAGAGTAAATATCAGTTATCTGTCATTTGCTGCAAAGCCGATCAGAGAAAGCAGCTCACCATTTGGCTACCGGTTAAATTTTATCTGGCTTCGTGTTCACATGCTATTGCTGTGATAATTTTAAGGTACTAAGCAGTTCTCACGCCCATATGAGAAGAGATGTCAGTAATGATCATTTTAACGCAGTAACTATGGCAGCTCTGTCATTGTTGGTATGACGCACAAGGCGCACAGCTGAGAAGACACAAAAAATCTACAAAATCTGGAACTTTTCATAGTTCAGACTCTTTTTTTTTTATCCTTTCTCTCTCACGCTTCCGGTGCCCTTCACTCTGGATCTCAAGTCAATTTTTTTTTTTTTAAAGGGAAAATCAAATACTCGACAGTTTAACTCAGGATCATTACAGCGTCCGGGGAGCATCCTGCCCCTCCCGTGTTACAAATACCTGGGAACTCTGTTAATATGCTTCGATCGGACCGTGTTTACTCCAACTCTCTCCATTCAAGTCCTGCGCGGTCCAAGAATAGCCGCTGCTTGAATAGTCGATGCTTAAAACTCCGGGCTGCGGGGAAGGAAGTGACATGCTACCTTGTGCTCACTACACACACTTGGAGAGATTAGCGCGCAGGCAGCGGTAATCTGGTTTCAGGACCACGGCCAGAGACACCGTTTGACCACGAATCCAGTCGAAAGTTGCGCTGTGAAACATTCAAGGGCAGCAAAGATTGTCAAGAAGTTCATTTGGACCTTAAGGACTCGGGAAAAGTGAGGCTGACAATGTTTGCTCGCTTGATTTTTACACAAGACAGTTGAAGCTCATTAAATCTGGACGTATCAGCTGGCTGGCTTCAGATTCCACCGCACAGGACATTGCGGGTTAAAGACTGCGGTGATCAATTAAAATCAAGTTTGTTTGGTTTTTTTTTTTTTTTTGATGTGTCAGTGAGGAGCGCGAGGCTGAGGGTGTAGAGGAGAAGGCTGTGCGCTCGGTCGGGAGCGCGCAAAGACTGCACATTGGTCGGATCCTGGAGTCGTGAGGATGGAGATCCGGCCGGACAGGTTTAAGGTCGCGGCAGCAAAGACTCTCGGGAAAATCTACGGGTATGTAAAAATCTATCCGGGACGAATTACAACCAGAAAACGTTTAAACACTAAAAAGTGTCTGCTGTCTCGTGTTTTCAAAACGATGGTTAACTTTTACAATCACATTTGGCTTCTAGGAGAGAGCCTGTAGTTGCCAAACATGGTTTTAAAACAAGTGTTTGTCGTAAAAGAGACGCAAACTGCTCCTTTCAGGATCAAGACGTCCAGAGGCCTTGATCGGTGTAGGTGACCTGACACAACATCTGTCCCCTGTAGGCTGCCGATTCTTTCATATAAGAAAGTGAATTTATTATTATCAATCTTAGGGCAATTCTCATACAATAACTTTTTTTTTTTTTTAAGTAACCGAATTTTTCTGGTCACACAAAAACCTATTGGGTTAGAGTCTCTTATGCAGCGATTTTGCTTTTGAGGGACCAATAAACAGAATTAAGTTTCATTTTAGGCCAAAGCTGTTCCACCGGTGTAAAATGAAGCGCTGGATCGATGGGTGGAAGGATTTTTTTTAAAGAAGCTGTCACATTGTCAAATTACAGAACTGTCACAATTCTATGGGGAGCTTTATCAGAATTGCTAGCCTTTTTTACATGATGTGTTCAAGCTTCTGTTTGATAAGGCTGTCTAATTATTGCAAATATATTCTTTCAAACTCAATGAGAGTCATTGTGTGGCCTCTGAGCACGCGCTCTGCAGCCTGTCCTGTCCTTCTGGGACAATGAGCTTTGGAAGACTTGGAAAACTTTTGGTGACGGTCTGGCGACGCGAACCAAGGTCGTTTTTTTTAAACTATGTGAAATTTTAACCCTAAACACAAGATACCTGGGAAATAATTGTGGTGTGTTTAGGGGAACATCCATTGGTTTTCAATCGGTCTTATCCTAAATAAGTTGCAAAAACTAAAATAAATTAATAAAATAAGTGGCACATTCTCTCTCAGCACATCTGAGAGAGAATGTATCGGGTTGTCAGGAGTCTGGCCAGTGATGGATATCTAAACGCTAAAGGGTGTTGATGGACTCCCCTTTCTTTCTCTCGGGATTTGATGCAGCGTCTAAACACTTAAATCCTCTCCAGAAATAGCCTCTGTCCATCCAAGCTGTCGGCCCACGTAAATCCCTGCAGGGCCCACACCTTGGCCACCTTTCTCTCCCTCTCTCTCCCTATTGGCTAAGTAGCCTGATGGCTCGTCACCGTGTCCCTTCCCCCATCCTCAGGGCACCTCACAGCCAGCCAGGATTAGGCCACTCGACCTACGGCACAGCCCTCAGCTTTCATTTCCGTGAAGCGCACGTGCTCTCAGGTGCTCCCTCGGTACCTTGCTGCCGTGCGTAACGCGCACTGGTCACTTAACCGAACCGGTTCACTGCACGCAACCTGCCTGACAGGCGCACAGAGAGGGAAGCAACCAGAGATCTGCTTACTTATTCATTTATTTCTATTTTTTTTTTGTATTTTAGATATGAAACTGTGAAGATAGTCTGGAAACATTCTTTTCTTTTAGTTTAATTGCTTTTTTGTTGTGTTTGATGAAATATTACTGTGCCTGACTCTAATTCATGGTCTATTCTATTCAAGTAAGCCACAAACAATATTTATTTAAAACAGCCCAGTTCCACAGTATAAATTAAATGAGACAAAATAGGAACCAGTCTCCTTTCATTCATTTACAGTAACCTTGGTCTGCAACTTATTTAAGTTCTAAGTCACTGTCTGTGACTTAAGAGAAAAATAAAAATGCAAATCAAATTGACCCCAAATCCCACTGGATGCCATGAAATGTCTTTTTTATCCAACCAGCAGCAAAACTCTAAAAATATCAACTGTTACACTGTTATTACAAGAAAAAAAGGTTCACAATTTGAGAACTTTAAACAAGAGAATATTGCATCTATATATAGATACTTATAAATAATTACTTAAATGTCTTTCCTCTGGGCAACTCATTCCTGAATCCTTTACCAGCATGAATTGCCCTCAGTATGAAACTGAAATATGTGCATGTTAAAACAGCTTTGATCCACAGTACAAGAAAAGAAAATGCAATAACCATTTGAGCAAAGTATTTAAACTCTTTTTAAGTGCATACTTCTTAATTTTAACAATATTCTTACATTTAAATGTAAGCTATTGTCTCCAAAATTTACATATTTTTTGTGATTATTGTTTGTAAATGTCTACAGTTTAATCTTTAATATTTTGTGCCATTAGACTAGCTTGAATACATCTTTGCAGTTTTCTCCCAAACAGCTTTTAAACCTTTCAAACACAACCACAAGTTATTTGACACTCTCTTATCAATGATTGTAAGCTGTTGACTGAACTCTGTACCAAGCCGCTGAACTGCCCTGACATTTGTCCTTGACGTATGAATGAAGAGATTAGCTTGATGGATAGAGCCAGGAATACTCTCTTAGTAGAGGTGAACTTTTCAATTCAGCTACATGCCATCAAAATTCAAAGTTTAGCACTTCTCTTATTGAGTTAAATTAGTTTACAGACTTTTCCTCATGGTGTGCCGATGCACGATGGGGAGGTCAGCTAGCTTGTAAGGATTACAACGGATTTTCCTTAACTCAGGGTCAGTCATGAAAAGTCATTGTGGCGGGTTACTGATATATAGTAGTTAGAAGAAAAAAGTGTAAAAACCTTGAATGCCATTGCTTAAAAAATCAATCTTTGTGAGTGTCCTCTGAACACTGGGAAATGGGCTGGTAATGAAGGAGGAGCAAATGTTGTGAGAAGTGTGTGAGACTATGCAGGAGTCAGGAGAGATGATTGTAAAAGGCAACATTAAAGATGAAAAGGAGACAGGAAGAGCAAAGAGAGAGGCCTTGCTCAGACAAAAATAGTCCAAGAGAGCCAGAGATATTAATAATTCAAGAGTAAGAATCATTAATACTTGATCAGTGTCAGAGACTGTTAGAACCCCTGCTTACAGTAACTAATAGAGCATCTATGTTTCATAATTGTGTAGCTGCTGTTTCTCAGTCTGCTTACTGTTGGGTTTTTTATCTGAGAGCTTTAAAAAGGTGTGTGAAAAGTAAAAGTCCAGTTAATTGCTTTTTCACACTTGGTTTGAAAGCATCCACGTCATTTTTGATGAACTGATGCTTTTCATTTCCTTGTATCTAAGAACTGTTATTCTTGTCCTCGTCCCTGGTGACTTGATACAGACGTAACATTGTGGTTTATTTAAGAAAGGGTTCATTCAAGTACACAGAGTTACAAAGTCTCTCACAGCTGACAGAATTCATCTGAATTCAGTAAGCCACTCCAGAGTAACATAAACACCAAATTTAGGACTTATGATATGTCTATATATCTTATTTATATCACATGTGTGCTATGTTAGAAACACAAAGTTTTTGTACAAACAAGACATTTTAGGGTGTGTCTGTTAATCCAATGGTCAACATTGGTTTAAATTTCTGCACTTTTTCTGCACCTCCAACATTTTTTTAAAGCAAAAATACCAAGATATAATTTCTACAAATGAGATAAATAAAGCTTATTTACAGTTAGCATTAAAGCTATAGTTTATGGTAAGCTACATTACAGCAGTTCTATGCTTGTTTAGGGATATCGCAATATACTGGTATTTATGGTAACCGTGATATTGAAAATGAAATGTTGATATTTTATTAATGACACACATATTAAAAAATAATCTAATATGTCAGCACCTCTGACATAATTGTGTTTCTTCGCTGTCCTTATTTTTTCACAACAGGGGGCAGTAATACACCTTAACCAAGTTGTCACCTAATATACCCATCATAAAATGCAAAAAAAAGACACAGTGTAATTCTGCTTTCTTCATGCTTTTGTACAGTAACGATTATGGACTCTCTCCAATTCCCTTCATTCAAAGTCTCAGTAAAGTTTACTTGCAAAAAAAAAGACAAAACGCACAATAAATACAATTAAATATAATATTGTTTGAGTATTAGAATTTTTTCCGTTAATGTTGTGGTAATGTCATTATCATAAATTCTTTTGGCCATAATACTTGCATAGTGAAAATCTGATAGCATGATGAAGCAATGCTCAGTGCTCATTGGAAATGGTTTGTCTAGATGTCACACTAGCAACACTACAGATTAATTTAAGCCTTGTCAAACATATTTTATGTTTGATGTTCAGTGGGTTTGCAGTCTCAACAGGATCAAGAAGGCTCACACATGCCTCCCATCTCAGTGTCACGATGGCTGATTCTGACTGGTCAGCACACATTTATCACATGAAAATACTTTCTGAGCGGCTAAAATGGTTGAAACGGTCTTGAGAACTGTCTGAAATGTAATTCATAGTTTCCAGAAATTTTGTTACTTTACTCTAGGAGATTACTGGATACTTTACTTTTGTTACTCCATCAGCTTAGAATCTCAATAGCCTTAATTTCTTGCACGATGAAATTGTATTTCTTTGGCAGCTCAAGCAGCTATGAAATAGTCTATAAATTACACCCTATCCCCCTCTCCAAGCTTTATTCCTGCTCTGCACTGTTAGTTGTTGTGTTTTGTCTCAAAGCTGCAGGGCCGAGTTGACTAATATGTTTTGCCTAAGCACAACCACATGCTCACATACTACATGTATCTCTTGACAGTGGTTGTAAATTACATTTACTATATCAAAGCCGCTGGGACATATGCTTTTAACTTTAACATATAGTTATGAAAACCTAAGTATGTATAATAAATAAAGCTGCAATATAAAAGGAGCACTGTGTCCTGGACCTGCAAGGCTCAAGTCTGATCTGAGAACTTATCATTGCACACCTCATGTTTAATAGATGATCTGCTGCGTTTAGATACATATTTGATGGCTGCTAGACTGAACGCTGGCAGAGGTCAGGGTTTCTAAGGGTTTCTCAGCAGGCGGTATGAATACGGGTTATAGACAGATGCAGAAAAAAAAGGAAGCGTGGGTTCACCAGGGTGAGTTTCTGTAAACACAGTTTGTCTTATACCAACATTGTATTTTTTTACTGCAGGCTTGTGCTGTCAAGAGATGAGTGTATGCGGTATAAAAATGAGGAAGTAGACAGAAAAGACAGTTCGAGTCAAAGGTATGTCAGCAAGCTTCAGTGGTGGTAGGATGACGAGACAACCGTGCTGACTGTCTCTTGTTAAGATGCTGGAGTTAGAGGCCAAAATGACAGCGTGGAAGATTGTCTGAACATCCAGATCGATACACTTTTATCAGATCAAGCTGTCAGTCTACAAGGGCCCTCTGAACAGGATCTGTTTTCAGAGTGGAAACCAGAGTTTGGTGGCTGAAATCTAAGAGTGAATTAAATATTAAAGGGAAGTTCTGATATTTTTAAATCTGAGCTTCTTTTTTTAAAATCATGCTTTGGTGTGCAAATGACTGGTTCTTGCCAAAAGTTTTGTTATTGTTTCACTAGTTTAACCCAGGTTGACGTGGATGCAATGGCTGCAGTGTAATCCTATGGAGAAACTTCGACCATCTTTACTAAAACTGCTTCTATGTCCGGCAGAGCCTGTAATTACTTAAAGTCTCTTGCAACATTACAGAACAGACCTTAACAGAGACAGACTTTGTTGTTAAAGAGCAACATCCTTTCTGTTTAGCTGGAAAAACAAGTCTTGGTCAAGAAATAAGTCTCCATTTGAATCCTGCAAAACTTTTGACAAATCTTGTTGGATTACTGGTTTAAAAACACAAAAAAGCTCACAAAAAGCAGCACATTTCTGCAGTGTGATACCTTGTGTCTTGATAGGGAAAGTTTTGATACAACATAGAAAAGAGATGTTCAGCTATGTGGCCTTGTCAGTCACAGTAGTTCTACACATCTTCTGTTCGCTCTCCTCTTTGCAGAGCTCTTGAGAAGAAGCAGGAAAATGGCGAGACCATCGAGCTGTCGGCGGAGGGGCGGCCGGAGCTGGTGGAGGAGAAGGAGATGCCCATCGTGGACTGCACGTGCTTCGGCCTGCCCAGACGTTACATCATTGCTATCCTCTCTGGCATTGGCTTCTGCATCTCTTTTGGTATCCGATGTAACTTGGGCGTGGCCATCGTCAGCATGGTCAACAGCCACACCATCTTCAGAGACAACAAGGAAGTCGTAGTGGTGAGTGGAGGCAGATAGGGTGGGAACAGTGGTGTAAGTCTGTGGTACCTTTACCTTTTTCTCAAGGTCCAGAAAAACCAAAAATACAACTGTGTCATTCAGATTATTTATGTTTGAGGTGAAGTACTGAACTAACAAACACTGGATGGCCAAAGAATGTGGAGTCTTTTGACCATAGACACTTTTGTGTGCTTTTGCCTTGGAGCTGTGAGTGTGTGGCTTAAGCTCTGCTCCTTAATTCAAAGTAAGAGAATCTTGATGTTACAGTATGTGATCAAATGTAAGACAATTGGAAACAGACAGGTGAAGCAAAGCACTGATTCAGTGAAAAGTCTACCAGTCAACTGCAGCTACTAGTTGATCTGATGATCAGTATTAGATGCTGTCTGTTCTGACCTTATACATTGTAACTTAAATAGTGGGCGGAGCCACTGTAACATCACCAATGGTTTGTGGACTTCCATTTCCAAGCCTTAATTCTGGCATTATGGCTCTCACCATCTGGGTTTTTTGAAGCTGAGTATGGGTGGAGCTTAGGAAAACGAGTGTTGCTACCAATGACTGTGTGACACCTTGCAGAGAACTGGAGGCTGCTGTCAGTCAAAGCCTCCAAGCCCTTGATTATGCACAACTTTGTGCCTCAATAAAATTTGATCAAGTGACTTCTTTTAAATTTAGTCTTCCTCACATTTTTCATGAATTGTTAAATTAGCTCAGGTAAAAATTTTAAAAAATCATAGTAGGCTGTAATAATGTTTTTTTCTGCTGTTAAGTTAAACATGTTTTAATGTGGGGCTCTATGAGGATGGACTCGCTTTTGGGAGTTTGCCTCAAGTGGCCATTTGAGGAACTGCAGTTTTAGCACTTTAATTGGCTTTGTTTCTAAGCCCCAGATGTCGCCACCTGGCTCTGATTGATAAAATCTACTCAGTGCATTTCAGGAATCAGTTCTAAATTCATGTTTATATGCAGACAGATTTTTTGTTTCTCTGTGTGTGTCCCAACAGAAAGCTCAG
Organism: Acanthurus tractus; assembly: GCA_029783725.1. Classification (NCBI taxonomy): domain Eukaryota; kingdom Metazoa; phylum Chordata; class Actinopteri; order Acanthuriformes; family Acanthuridae; genus Acanthurus; species Acanthurus tractus. The sequence goes on along the minus strand of JAQNCA010000017.1, from coordinate 12,191,328 downwards.
TTTGACTGGGATCCAGAAACAGTGGGAATGATCCACGGCTCCTTCTTCTGGGGATACATAGTAACCCAAATCCCAGGAGGCTTCATCTGTCAGAAGTTTGCAGCAAACAGGTCTGTTAATTCACTCTTCGGGGCATGCAGGCGATAACTCCACATGTTTTATACACACTGGATGTCTCCTCTTTTCTCTATTCTTTCCTCTTTCAGAGTGTTTGGCTTTGCCATAGTGGCCACGTCTTGTCTGAATATGCTCATCCCTACTGCAGCACGGATGCATTTTGGCTGTGTTATCATTGTCAGGGTGTTTCAAGGACTGGTGGAGGTGCTTGACTCTTGTCTATTGTTTACTCTTAAAAACAAGAAATGGGCAACAAGAAAGATTACCGTGAATATTTTGATCAGGACATAAATGAAAGTGTAATTTCCTCTTTATCCTGCAGGGGGTCTCATACCCAGCCTGTCATGGTATTTGGGCAAAATGGGCACCGCCTCTCGAGAGAAGTCGCCTTGCCACAACAGCCTTCTGTGGTGAGTCAGTTTTCACTGAGAGTGTCTCTCTGTCTTAAGACAATTGTTGTTTGTCATCACCTTAAAAGACACTTGTTGATAGTTTATCAATGTCCAATTTAGATGTACAACAATTAAGTTGGCTGTTCAACTAGCTGATTCATTGACATCTATTTTGATTATCAATAAATTACTGTTTTTCAAGCAAAAATGCCAAACAATTAATAAACCTAAAGTGTGGAACTTTTGTCCTCCTCTCTGACAAGGTAAGTCCTGCATTGCAGCTTTAATTTCAGCTTTTTAGATTAAAAAAACTGGAATTACAGAAGCTGGACTTTATTTACTGTCATATATGACAAAAGGGGTGTTCAAGTTTTGAAACAACCCAAGCATTCTGAAGTATCAGTGGAAGCCATAAACACATTTTTTAAATGTTGTCCAGGTTCTTATGCTGGCGCTGTGATTGCCATGCCACTAGCTGGAATCCTTGTCCAGTACTCGGGATGGTCATCAGTCTTCTATGTCTACGGTAAGAGACCACTGACCTTTAAGTTGTAGATTAACGAAAAGAAATGTAGACTTTAAGCTGAGGCCACTTTTTCAAAGTGAGCTCTGACTTGTGAAAGTACACATACTGGTCAAAAATAAAGGACAAGTTAAAAACATGACAACTGAGTCATATAGCTAGTTTGTGACAGGAAATGTGTTCATTTCAATAGTAGTGAAGGCACGGCCACACGAACAAAGTAAACACCGACACATATTTAAACTGCAACCACAAAAAAGCAAACCATTCTGCATGAGTTATATATTAAATCGCAGTGTGTGCCGAGGCAGCAGCTACAATCAGGGTGTCCCCTTCACATTGCTTGTTCTTTTTTAACATTAACATTTTGACACTTACAACCCTTCTCCTCTCATCCCTGCCTGCTTTCTTGCTTGTCTGTCTTCCTCCCTTCCATCAGGAAGTTTTGGGATCATGTGGTATTGCTTCTGGTTCTTGGTGTCCTATGAAAGTCCAGCAGCCCATCCCACCATCACTGAGGAGGAGAGGAAATATATTGAGGAAAGCATTGGCGACTCAACCCAACAATCAATATCGGTTGGTGCATAGAAAACATTTCTTGATTCAAACACCGTATCATATTACTGCAAACAGAACTGATGTTGCCTGTGCTGTCACTTTTTAGGGATTGCAAATAGTTTGCAATTTCACTGTGCTAGTACTGTTTCTTTGTCATCTGCAAAATTTTAAGTAAAGGAGAAGACAGCAAGTAGTTGTGAACGAAGAGGAAAGAGACTGTAAAAAAGCAAAGTGAAGTAAGAGGAAGGAGACAGACAGACTGAGTCCAGCCTAAAAGGGTGCAAGTCTTTATCATCAGCAACAAAGATAGATTTCTGAAGTTTTATCAGTTAGCAACCTCTGCTTGTTTGTGTCTGCAATCATGCACTCAAGCAAAACAACAAACAAAGTCATGGGAAAAAGTTGGCAAATGCATTTTTTTTCTGTGTTTCAGAAATTCAACACACCTTGGAGGGCTTTCTTTACCTCCATGCCAGTCTATGCCATCATTGTGGCCAATTTCTGCAGAAGCTGGACTTTCTATTTGCTTCTCATCAGCCAGCCTGCATACTTCGAGGAGGTTTTTGGGTTTGAGATTAGCAAGGTAACAGAAACAAGATGTGGACAACGAGTTGTGAGTGTTTTCCTGCACCAGCAACAAAAGTCTTCATAAGTACAATAACATGATAATACAATAGAAAAAAGTCTAAGCTATAGAAAGTTCGTTTTCCAGGTTTATTCTGTTGACCATCTTCAGAAGACTCAAACCAGTTACATAATAATCATGTTTACTTTCTCCATGTCTAGGTGGGCATTGTTTCAGCACTTCCCCACCTTGTCATGACCATTATCGTACCCATAGGTGGCCAGCTCGCTGATTATCTGCGCTCCAACCAAATCATGACCACGACCAATGTCCGGAAACTTATGAACTGTGGAGGTATGAAAGGGCCAAAATGAAAAAAGGCAACATTAGAATTGCAGAAAGGGGAACCCCAAAAGAAATGTAGCTGACTTGTATTTCCCATAATACCAGGGGTATTTCCAAGAGGTCAAAATCTGAAATAAATCATCTGACTCCTGTTTTTAAGAGGTTTGGTTCAGTCACACAAACCAGACAAATCTGCCCAGTAGCTGATTGGCTGATTATGGGGTTAACTCCAGCATTAAGTAAGCTGTGGCAGGAAAACATTTGATGCATTAGAGAAATGATGAATCACTCTAAAACAGAGATTCTGTCAGCCAGCTATTTTTGGACTACAGAGAAAAATCAATAGCAAAGTGAAAGGAAGAAGCATACAGTGTGCATATCACTTTGTGGGAAGCTGTCAGTACTGGGGCAACGTTAGGTTACTGCTCAGTCGACAGCATTCATTGAAATGAGAGAACAGTGTGATGGAAACTGGCCTTCACCAGGCTTATATAAGCACTGACTTAGTGTTTTCCATGAAAACATTAAATTATTCTTTGTTTGTGTCCGTATTCTCTCTGCCTGCTTCAGGGTTTGGGATGGAGGCGACCTTACTGCTGGTGGTGGGCTTCTCTCATACCAAAGGTGTTGCTATTACGTTCCTGGTCCTTGCTGTGGGTTTCTCTGGCTTTGCCATTTCAGGTAAAACCATATTCTTCTCTCTTTAAATAACAAATAAATAAAAAACAAAAATAATAAATCTGTGCACATTTTGTTGCATTAATCAGCAGCTAAGCCCTGTGTTAAGACGTTTTTTTTTCCAAATATCACACCACATTTACGAGCCATGTAAAACTTATCTCATATCTCATCTCTCAGTATCAGTATCAAAACAGTCTGTCAGATTTTAGTGACAGGCAACATGAACCTGACCCTTTACTCTTCTCCTTTTTACTGCAAACACTAGGGCTCCACAGGGGAACGCTGTTGTACCATATTTATTGACTGTTGTTCATATAAATGAATTCAAAAGTAACACTGCCGATCAAATAACTATTAATGACATGGCAGTTGTGGGTTTGATTCAAGATGATGCTGAAACCAGCAACAAGGGTGTGGGTGGATCAGTTTGGTGGTTGGTGCAGTCGCAGTTTCTTTTTTCTTTTGAACACCACGAAAACTGAAGAAATTCATTTCAGGAATTTTAGGAACGACAACACCACCCACCAACAGCTGATCATTGATGGAGAGGGCATTGAAATAGTGGATGACTACAAATACTCAGGAGCAATATTAAATGCTGAATAGTCATCAAATTTTGATACAGGTTTTATTCATGATGACAAAAAGATCTGCAACTGCAAAAGATTTTCTATCTATCTATCTATCTATCTATCTATCTATCTATCTATCTATCTATCTATCTATCTATCTATCTATCTAT
>JAQNCA010000017.1:12158955-12176642 GCA_029783725.1 Acanthurus tractus | reverse complement strand
AACGAATTTGTAGCCTTGTGTAAACTTTTATAGAGGCCAGTTTATATGTTTATAACTATTAACAAATGACACTAAATATAAAAGCTTTACTTGCCTCCCAAAGGCATCACAAATATGAATAAAAGCTGAGTAAAAGCAAGCCTACTTTTGTGTGAGACATAACTAGATAACTCACTTGGCAAAGAATGGCTGGTTGTGAAGCTCTCAAGCTTGCATGAGTTATATATGAAGCCACAGGACAAGACCGAGGCAGGAGAGGCAATCATTGCTGCGCTTCGGGGCCTGAATTTGGTTGCAGTGGTTTGTTGAGTTTGTTGGTGCTCTGACTAAAACTTAACCGCATATTCTTTTCATAAGATCCCCTCACAGAAACAAAACCATCCAAGTTGTCATTTAAAGCTTTGACTGGCTGCAACATGCAGTAAATGACAACTTACTCAGCCTTAGCCTTTCAAAGATAAGATGAAGTTTGTACCTGGCTTTAATACAGATTGAAGTTTCAGTCAAGTTAATACAGTTGATTTACATAAACAGCCAATAGTAAGGAAATTATCACATGATAGTTTGATTAATATGATACATTCTTGCAGCAAAAAACACACCAATTATGTTTAAGGAGTATTTAGAGAAGCGTGTGGTAGCTTCAGTTAAACTTTCAGTGCATGGTTATGTTGGTCTTTAATGATAGCATTATAAAAAAATGTTGTCCCTGAGTAAGCTCTTAAAATAACCGTTTGCTTCCATGACCTGAAACTTTTTTATTGACTTTCAAAAATGACCATAGCTTATTTTGTTTCTGAGAAGAAAGTTTCTGAGAGAGAACTTAGAGAAGATCAGACGGAATGGAAAAAAAAAACAAAACAAAAACATGAGCTGTGTTACCGCTGACAGAATGAGAGAGGGGTGTGAATCACACAGACTGACAGGCTCTGAGGCCAAAAGAGGAAGACCAAAGATAGTTTTGTCCAAAAAGGATATGAACATTGCTGCACATTATGATCATTATTATTGTTGATACACAGATAAGATGTGATGTTTGCTGTGCAGGTTTAAAAATAATGATGTAACAGTTAGGCCATAATCAATAAGAGAGGATTCAGAGATAGTTAACAGCACGTTGTTATTAGTCATTTATGTTAGCCGCTGTGGGTTTTAGGTGTTAAGTAAATTCAAGTTGACTTTTGCAGATAATGATCAGAGGATAGAGATAGCAAACTGATCTGGTCAGCAACTTCTGCTTTTGACCCATGAGAAAACAGCAAATTTTTTTTTTTAGCAAATAAAAGCCTAAATTTGCATTCACCTCCTGAACCTAAAAAAAATGTATGTTGCATTGAGCTAAGTGACTTAAACATTTTTAAACACCAAAAGGATGGATGTGCCATCCAGTCAGAAAAATGGTTTGCAGACATCTGTCTCAAAGTTGATCTGCTCGAAATGCACATCGAGACGCTCCTGTGGTGTAACAGATGACACACAAATATGCTGTTTCTGTTTCTCTGTCGTGTTTCTAAGAATCCAAACAAGGGGAAGTTTAATTTTATCACTGTAGACATTTGCAGGCTTACCGTATACAATGTCTATGTCACAACACCAGTAAATAAAAAATGAAAAAGATTAGCCTAATCCTTATTGTTAAGTAAACTTATTTTTAGTTGTTTTCCCTGTGATGAAAATAAGAATATTTCCATGAATTCAGATTTTAATAAGAGGAAGAGAAAACAGGATCAAGTAACAATGTTGAAACCGAAATCTTGAGTAACTGCACCTCATAATTTTGGTAAATTTACATTGAATTTACAGCAGTGTCTTACTGTGTTTCACAATGTAAAAGTCCTGTAAAATATGCGTCATTTGTATGTAATTTCATAATTAAAACTGTTGGTTAACTTTCAAAGTAAATAACTGTATTTCTTAACATAAAACAGTGTTTTCTGTAAGGCACTGGAAACAGATACATGATCTTATCTTGATGCAGTAGCTGTTCAGCAATATGACACTGGTGGTGTTAGGTCACTGCTTCTATGAGGATTATAGCATTAGAATGTGAATAATGTGGCCAGATATTGTGATTTAAGTTGACCGCCATTAGCAGTGTGCATTTACTTGCATTCACATGTGGTGTTACCTAACCCACTGTACAACTTGAACAGCCCAAACAGGAAGGAACAAAAGCGAGTGAGGATGTGGGATCGTTTAAGTGTCTATCTCAGAGGAGGAAGTTTCGTCCGTGTCAGCACGTTATATATCTTATTTTCACCTCTCTTTCCCTCCGTTAATCTGTATCACATGGCAGTGGGTTAGTCATTTGGTTTTTGTGTTTGTTTTGCACTGGTCATCTGTTACGTTTTACAATCACCTATTTCACATTTACATGTGTACAGCATCTGTGATAGGTCAAGAGGTCAGTAAGGCCTATCATTAATGACTGACTGATGCTTGACAGTTTTTAAGTAGTTTTTACTGCAAATGTTAAAAACTTTATTGGTCTTATAAAGTAAACTGTACAATTAATTTAGAATTTGTAATAAATTACAGTGCCATCTTACTGACTGTGTATCCTTGTTTTCTATTTTTTTAAATACATGGAGACATCATAGATATTTGGGGAATTAAATACATATACATCATATTTACTAACCTTTGTTAATGCTGTATGCTGGGTTTTTACAGTAAGACCAAGGATTTTTCTGTAATATACTGACATGCAATTTATGGTGAAATGATTGTGGAAATAAACCACTGAAGATGAACTTTTGAGTGTCAGTAACTTGCTGGGAACTCCATTGCTGTGGTTTTCAGTTTATTTTATTCGGTGAATGTTCTCAGTGTACACTCAGAATTATAATTAAACAGGCAATAGAAAAGCATGTTGACGCATTCCTGAAGTGTCAAACGCAACTCTCACATTGCTTAGAGGTGTTGGTTTCAGTTACTTGAAATGGCCACCAGAGTCCAGCACTGCATCAGTTTTCATTGAGCGAATAATCCATGAATGTGGCCTCACAGCAGGACTAAGGATGTTTTGCTGACTGTCTGTACACTAAGCAGATGTAACTGTGTTCAGGGCTGTAAACTTGCAAAGCAGGATTAGTCTGTGAATGCAACAGTCACGAGTAGTGAATCTAAAAAATTTAATTGTATTGATTTACAATCATACAAACATGGTTGACAGTATGAAGTTTTATTAAGCAGTCCTATGGAAACTGTGCAGACATTTTTTAATGTCTGAAGCTTGTGATTTAAAGCAGTTTCTTCTCTGTGCTTCACGGCTTCGATTTTACTAATCAATAACTTCTTTCTCATTCTGCCCTATACTCCTGTTTCCTCTTCTGCTCTTGTTTTCCTTTCCAGTCTGACTCTTCCTCACCCAAAGCAAAGTAACTGCACTCACCAGAAAAACACACGCACTAAAATAAATAAAAATAAAAACCTAAGCAGCAAATTCCTTCTACTGTATGCTCCATCTGCCCGTGACCCACTTTTCTCTCCTTGCCTTTGGCATGAGAGGCTTTAACACAGAAAGCAGGAGAGAAGCTAGTTTCTCAGAATAAGGACAACGGGCAGCAAAGGCTGCAGAAGCACTAAGGTGGGATGAGTGCGGTGAATGTGCACACCACAGAGAGGTGCATAGCTATAGGAGAGCACCCACTAGAGCTCTCAGAGTGCAGGTGTCATGTCGTCCTTGAGAGGCTGGATATGTCAGGCGTCATCTACATCTCTGAACAGAGTGCACTATCGTTTGCATTAATGCATTTCAGCAAAGCCAACCTTCTCCTGTCCTGCTTTACTTCAATGGGCTCTAAAAGCATAAAGCAAGCATAAGGGCAGGTTTTCACTCAAACACTTCAGGTGCAAAAATGCAATTCACTGATACAGAATTATTATATAAACTTACTTGGTATTAAATAATAGTATGTCCAACATAAGTGCACTGAGTATATCTTTCCCTAGGTAAGCTTATGCTTATTTCTTGTTAATCGTTTGGTTTTGAAACTCTTAAGTTTTTAAGATTATTTTTGGCACTTTAATACACCTCACCAAACCAAAAGAGGAAATTGCAGTTATTTTGTTTCTGTCTCAACCGTTAAGCTCACCAAAGCTCATGTAGTAACCAGTTAATCATGTGACAGCACCACGAGCTGTGTGCAGATCCCAAACGTTGACCCGTCGGGACACAGATAATGAAGCACACACTCCTTGAGCCTATAACTGATCACATGCACCTCCAGGATTCATCAGAACTGAATGGGCAGTATTTTAGAGCATTTCAGTGTTAAATTACAACACACCATAATGGTGTCCTTAAAGGGGTATTATTCAGAATTGCAGTGTCCCTATTTTTTTCTCCTGCTAGGGTCCTTTGTTGATGTTCTAGTTTGATTGTGTCTCTCTGATATTTTTCCATTTCATGTTCACAACCAAAATAAAGGCAGGAATGTCCAAATCACTCCTTTCAATACTTAATTAACACTGTCACAAAGCATCCTCTGCCCTAAACTTCATTTACATTTGACGGTTTCTGAACCGCCTCCCCAAATTACCTTTTTCATGTTGAATAAATGGGGCCTGAGTTATACAATTTCTGTAACCTTTCGAAACCAAAAATCCTTCAATGGTACCTACCTGAAACAGTGACTGGACAAATGTGTAGAGATGTGAAATTAGGATGGTTTTAAATACCTTGTTACATAACTTCTGTCATGACTTTTGAGTCAGAGCACAGCACAATGGATTCCATCAAGGAGAGTCTGAAAGTGAAGTAACAATCCTGATTTGAATGATCACTATATCCATCTTTGTGACATGGTTGTTGTGAATATCTACAAAATGCAAATGTTTAGATAACAAAGTCGTGGTTAAGATAATTGGTTTTGAACTTCTAGAACAAGTAGTAAAAGGCCTGGCCATGTAAAGACATGTTCCTTATGTAAATATTGCATGACTGTTAAAGGTCCAGTGTGCAGAATAATGGAGGCTGCCAGACATGGAATATAATATTCATAGATATGTTTTTATCAGTGTACAATTATGTGAAAATAAGAATCAAAGTGTTAAAATTACCTTGAATAAGTGTTTTCAAATCTATAGACTCCGTTCATGAAGTCTGTCACTTTGCCACTAGATGTCACTAAATCTCACACACCAGACATTAAAGGTCACACTCAGCACTGATCTTGTGTTCAAAGATGAGGTACAGGAGTAACTGAACAAAAAAAAAACCAACAGATTTTTTGTTATTAGTTCATATATATTAACCCTCAATCAGTGTGATTCAAAAATGGATATCTGTGCAATTTATGTTTTGTAAACTGGCCTATAACTTTGGCAATTACATTATTACTGTTTAAAGTAGAAAACCTGATGTGTTATTGTACTTCTACCATCAGGTCAACTAGACTGTTTTTAAATGGTTTCTCCGTAGGACTAAAAAAAGCAGGCTAGGGTCTGTTGATCATCTAGCGTAGTCGGGACATTGTTTCTGTTGCCGCTGAGTATTTCAAAAGTATTTTTTCAGTGTGGTGGGCATGACAAACAAATGCTGTTCAGCACCACTGCACTGGGATTTAGGTAGCATTTCCAACAGCAAGGATCTCAAAACCAAATAAAACCAAAAAATGTCTGCATGGCAATATACCCCAAAGGGGACCTGTGCAAATACGTTTTGTATTTGTTCTTCTGTTTGTGTATGTGTGTCTGTATTAGGTTAATAAACGCCAGAAAACAACATATAATGATTCTAAGTCTGTATAAAGTCAGGGCAATTATGAACACTGAACAAACTATTCCTTAACACATAGCTGTGATATCTGTCTCCATCTTTTATCTCAACTGTACATGAATTAATGAATGGAAAACATCCAAACAGTTTTTGTTTATTTTTATGACAACCTCTAAAAATTTGAAGTCACAGGGGAAACAGCGAGGTGGCCCAAATCCATCCACTGTCCATCTGTATGTATGAGACAAGGAGAGACAAAGAGAAGAGAATCATGGGACAAGTGTAAGTGTTTGATTGATGGAGAGACTAAAATAATGGGTGAGAGGGAGATGAAGAGGGTAAAGGAGGACAGGCTGAAATGTGTTGGAACAGTAAAACGCAAAAAAGAGAGATTGCAACAGAAAGTAATGATAAAATTGGGTATAATTAAATAGAAGAGCACTTGGATGTGGAAAAGGCAGAGAGAAACCAACACATGGAGGGTGAAGAGTCGGTACACAGTGGAAGTACAAAGAGAGGAAGGAGAACGAAGGAGAGGGATCAATCTAACAGCTGAACTAAGAGAGAGAGAGCGAGTGTGCCACACTGGAGGGGGGAGAGAGAGAGAGAGAGTGAGTGCATGAATGTGTGTGAGAGGGAGAGACAGAGACAGAAAGAGAGAGAGACGGCTAAACCAGGGCACAGAGTAGGTGAAAGTGTGTGTGTGTGTGTTAGTACATGAAAAAGAGGACGAGCGGCTGCAGAGTACAGTGGCTCAGGCTTGCTCACACTGATGCACATTCAAAGACTAGAAGGCATGAAAATGTGATTTTGTTTTTGTTTTTTTCCTCCTCTATATTTTATCAACTGGATCTTTCTTCTCATCTTCTAGCTCCGGTCCCTTTTTGCTCTCGTTGTGGTTTATCGAGGAGGTCACTACGGATAAAATGTGGAGCAACGCAACCTGAAAACTAAAAGGTATTTACTTTTTTGGAGTTCATTTATTAACTTTGATTTTTTTAAGTGGAATTTGCCTGAGAATGAACAACTTCTGTGATTATGTCACAATTAAAGTCTTGCAAAGTGTTCAGATTACAACAAAAGCTGCAAAAATATTATAACAGACAGTAATGTTAGAAATCTGATGTACATAACATGTATTGAGCATGCAAAAAAATGATCTTTAGCAGCACAGTGTGTGAGGGTGAACAACACACTGCTTTACATGGAGAAGTGAGTGCTGCTGAGACTGAGACAGAGAGAGGGTGGGTACATGTCCTCTGAGGTCTGATTCACATGTTTTATGGAGGTGGAGATGAAAACCATGCGGGACAGAGAGACAATCACAAAGATCAAAAAGCCTTCAAAGAAAACTCCAAAGTCACCACATGCTTTACCTCACAACAGCTTCAACACTGAAAAGTGAGGGCAGACTGCTCCGCTGAACTCCATATAAGCTTTATTAGATATGGTTTAAAGCAGCTGTAATGAAGATTTGTTTGCTTGTAGTTTTTAATCATAGCAATTTAATTAGTCAAAGACATTTTAAGGTGACGCTTTTACTAACAGGATTGCTTCCAGACATTTTCTACTCGTCGCAGTGGGCAGCAGTGGTGGAAAAGTTAAACAAGGCTGCGCCGAATCCAACTTATGACCACAATTGGATCCCTTGCGACTTGTTAAGCCCCTGTTTCACATAGATTATTCCATGTTCATTATGAATCATTATTGCAAGGGACATTGCAGTACTTTACAGCCGCTCCCCCCACAGTTACAAAGTAGGTTATGACCTGTTATATTGTAACACAAGCACAGAAGAAAAAGGGGGTAATGTCTCATGAAAGTAATAAAAGATGGAAAATGGTATCAAAATTTGGAGAAAAGTCATTAATACTTGTGCTTACGTAATGTTGTACCCACTTTAGTGCTATCCAGATACTCACAGCATTGTTTTACATTTTGTAGAACCAAACTGGAGCTCATCAACACCTACATTTCACACACTTCCACAGCTGCGACTTGTCAAAATCGTTACCTGCCTCGCAGCATTTGTGGTGTCAGCTGGCAGAAAAGGTGGGAACCCTCTAAGGACCCCAGAGAACTGACTCACACACACATGTTCAGACACCTACACACACACACACACACACACACACATAAAACACCATGGTGTTTTCCAGCTCTGTGCAATTTCATCCTATAGATACAACATAATTGACTTTGCGGAGCCTCCAAAGACCTGCCCCACTCTGAGTAATGCACAACAAGCAATCCTGGCTAGTAGCATATTTTTATCTCAGAGAGGTGCACCAAAGGGGATTCATTTGAAAAAGAAAGCAAATAAACCAGGCAATTTGGAACAGAGTGGGCACACAAAAGATAAATGACTTCCTAACAAACACGGAACAATTGATCATAATGAAACAAAGGAACGCGGGTGATGTTATCAATGGAGAGGGACTTGGAGTGATTATACGTAATGTGTGACTAATGCCAAAAGAGAATGTGATTATGAAACAATTATGTGGAAGATGGAAGACATTAAATAAACTTAATCAGCCAGAAAGCTTGATGTGTCAGTGGAGATGTGTGCCTCTCTGATTCAGGAAATTTCCACCACCTCTGCCCACTTATTTGCGCTCCTTCCTGTCCTGCTGTGCTCTTTTCTGCCCGGTCTTGTTCTCTCCTCTGCCATCTCTCAGAGAGGGGAGTTGATAAACAGGCCAGTCAGAGAAGCAGATGTGAAAATGCTATATGGTCCAGTAGATCTCTAGGGTTTGGTATGGAGAGAGTGGAGGACAAAAAGCAGACATGCTGGGAGAATATTTTCAGTGACAGCACAGTGCTGTGGAGGAACACAGCAAGGCTCTTAAGCTGCAAGCTACTACTGTTTCTGTGAAGCAGAAATGCAAAACCCTCAACAAAATGTTCCCCAAATCAGTCCCATGGAAGCATTAAACTAGGATACAGCTGTATGAAGCTAAAAAAAAGGAAAATACACACATGTGCCCATTTAAATCCATGCACTTGAACACACACACACACACACACACACACACACTCATTAGCTCTTAATTCAAGGACAAACAGTGCAAAATCTGTGCGAAGCGACGCCACAGAACGTCTTCTGACATTTAAGCTGTCCTCATCAAATAGCCGTCAGAAGTGATTCCATATGTAAACAAAAATTTACATCTGATGTGATTTTTAATGAACTTCTAATTGTTATTTGCAGAAATGACAGACTCTCATTGTTGTGCTCATTAAGATGGAACGCAAGAGGAGAGCTGTTTCCCCTGACTCTGCAGGCTTTTCATTATTACATACAGGGAGATTTCTCCCCCGGGGGAAAGATCTGGAGGATTGCCGTAAGCCACAAAAACAGAAGCCGGCAAACTGCAACACATGCATCATTATTAAGAGCTCAAATTGCTCTGGCTTCACAATCTCTGAACACATTCAAGTTAATTACTGAGATCATTACTTAAAAGCAGGACATACATTAAAAATCTTAAGAATGTAGATCTATAACATGAAAAGAGTAGCTATATATCACATGATGAGGCGGCCCTAACCGTACACCTTTAGTTATATTATAATGGTCTGAACTCATTAATCTCACTGTTTGCTGATGTTGACCAGCTTCTGCGCTGCTGAGCAGCCTGTTTTAAGCCAGCAGGGTCAGATGGCTCTTTCGCCAGCAATTTTTGGCTCAGTTTAAGCTCATAACAAGGTGATGTTGATCCAATAAATTTTCAGAGCAGGTGTTAAGAGCACACTCTCCATGCAGTATCTTAAATAGCAAACACACATTTTATATCTTAATTGCTTTATAGTCTAAAATTCAAGTATTAACCCCATTTTATACAAATTATACTTGTGTTTCAGAGTTTTTCACACTCTTTCCTTCCCTCCAAGGTATATATATATATATATATGTATATAGCTGTAATGATAATACATATAAAGTGAAAAGTTAAAAATCAAGGCTCCTCTTGTCTGTAGAACCCATTACAGTCCATTACATGGTAGGTGGACTTAATCTAATGGGACCTGACAGACATCGACATGGTCCTCACTTTGTCAGCCATGTCTAACAGCATTTATTAGTATCTTGTTGACTTTTGTCTCTCAGTGTTACCCTTATGTCAATGGACGTTCAAGGTAAGTGAAAGTGTCACTAATGGACAGTCTATTTGTGGCTGTTTATCTGCTATAAAATCCACCTCCCAAAGCCTTTAACCTGCCCTCATCTCTGTGTGTCTGACTAGTTTGTCTGTGGTCTGCTTTCATTGGATTTGAAGCCTCAGGTCTCCCTAGTTGGGAACTTTGGGACAAGTATAAAAAGTAAAAGATGTTCGTGAGGAAGCTGCTTGACAACAGAAATTCTATTGATGGTCTGTTGTTTCAGAGATGTTATGACCTTGCATTTGTGCTTCTTTCCTTTCTTGTTGTTGTTGCGAAGCAGAAGGCAACCTGCTGCACAGTTGCCTTTGAAGCCTCTGTTTTCATGACATCTGAATGCACCTCCCGTCATATCATGTGTGATGAGAGAGAGAGAGAAGTTTGTGTTTAACTCAGATGTTTTACTTTTGGATATTTTTTTATTTTTTCAGATGATGAGGTAATCAAATACTACCCCCCCACACACACACACACACACACACACTAATCTTATAGACTTACATTTGATTTCAGTGCAGCTAGGCCTTGTGCACATGTACCATGGGATCTTGTGTAATTTAAGTAGCTGCTGAAGGGAACACTTTGTAACTAAACAGATGATAAAAAGAACATTATGTGTCATATATTGGCCCACATGGATTGCCTCATTAACCTCCAATAATAGCATCCAATATCAGCAATGAAATATTAAATTGCCCTAAGACATTAAATGTGCTTCATCTCATGTATATTAAGACTGCTGGTGAAATATTATTACATTTACAACTTTTAAAACGACGTCCTCAGTCCTGGAATCAGTGTCCTGTCTGAGGGTCATTTAAGGACATGGTTGAGTGATGGTTGCAAAACTTGTGCAGAAATATATGAATCTTATGTTTCTAATGAAATGGGCTTCACACATGTTTCATTTCCTATATTTTAATTTTGGAGCCTGAATATATGATATAAAACTAGATTCATACATCTTTGAATTGTGAAACTTTGGGGACCTTTCAAAAGGGGTCACGGGCCAGAGAAGTAAAAGTTGAGGAACCCTTGTTTGGGGATCTCTGTTATGTAGAGGAACAAAGAAGCTACTGTATCAAACAATGTTTGCGTGAGGGGAAAAGTCTTAAAAATAGTGCAGGGGATGTTCACTCCTAAATCTGTGCTGCGTTGAGGTCCCCCAGCCCGTCCGCCCAAGTTTAGCCCATGCGAGGCCCACAGCGCATGCTCCACCTGACCCAATTATATCCAGTCTGAGGGGAAAGATAGCCCACTTTGATCTACATGGGACCGCCAGCCAAACTTGGGCTGACTGGTCTGGCACCTAACACTGCTCTCTGCTAGACATTTTTCCAGGACAGATGTGTTCGAGTGCTGCTTAAGGAGTCAAACTGTGGAAGGTGTGTGTGTGTGTGTGATCACACGGCATGTGTGTATGCACATGCACACGTGCTTGGAACATCAGGCGAGCGGCGCATGACCCGTGAAGTAAGCTGCCGCCTCTTTTTTATAAAAAAAGGCCGTCCTTGGTGAGGTGGCGATGGGGAGGATGGAGCTGAAATGCAGATCAAAGGGGGAGGATGTTCATTGTAAAATGGAGGGCTGGGAGTAATTATTTTAATCATCCTCTTGATTACTGATTACCCACAACCCCCCTGCTGAGGAGTATGCCATGATCTGTGGGTTCAAAGACGACGAATCTATTGCTGGTGTTGTTATCTGCCTGAGAAAAATTAATTTAATTAAGCTCTTGCATTTCATCAGATTTTATCAAGCACCAATTTAATCAGCACTTGAAAAAGCCAAGCCCTGTCATCATAGGAGGAGTTCTTACAAATCAATACATTTTTAATGATTATTTTCATCTTTTGGAGATCATAGACTTTGAAACCAAAATGATTTGTCCATTGTATCGTCTTTTGAAGTTAATTTAAATGAGTACTGATCACAGACGGCGTGTGAAGTAGTGGACAGAGCCACCATGATGTCGTTTTCATAGTTCTTCTTTGAAGCCTCAAGTTTTGCATTATGGCCATCGCTGTCTTGGGGGGGTTTTTTTGGAGTCAGAAGTGACCATGTTTGGAAGGGATGGAGCTGGAAAAGATACCAAATTCTACCAAATGCTTTGGAATTTCTAGCAGTCAACTAGAGGATGCTGTCACTCAGAAGTGCCACACTCTTAATTATGCAAATTATATTAAAGTTCACCCTGTTACAGTTGTTATGAACGAGCAAATAAGGTTTAGAGACCATAAATATGTTTTGAACTTGTCTGTAAACCTAATTATTTTTGCTGTAAAGTTTGTTATTTTAATATAGGGCCCCATGGAGATTGACTTGCATTAGAAGCCAGTGGCCATTTGAGGAACTGCAATTTTTGGCACTTCCCTACTGGCTTTTATTTTTCAGTCCTGAAAGCTGCTGCTTGGTGCTAATGCTATAACCAGTAGGGTACCCACTTATCAAGCCTGAATTTAGCCCTTCCACCTTAAACTCCTCCATCATAGCCCCATTTTGAGACCAGATGGCTCCTGATGCACCATTCATATAAAACTAAGTACCCTCTCCCCCCAGTTTAGTGACTCATCCCATCCATCCTGAGTTAGAGGAGGCCTAGAGTGTTCTTGACAATTCCTTGTCACTGGCGTTGTGAAAAGGGCTGAAGGGTGGAGATCCAGTGAAAGAGAGGGATATAGAGGACAGAACTTGGCCGCTCCACTTTTGCAGGACATAAAAGTGGGACAATCTGTTCCTTGGATGATCTCCAATTGTACTTTCTGGGGACCGACACACTGAAAATATATCTATACACATGCTCTGTCCTACATAGGGAGAGAGTGAGTGAGTAAGAGATGGAGAGAGAGACTGACAGAAAAAGGAAATATGAGTATGAGTTACACTCAGTGTCCATTAGGTCTTTATAGTTCAATGTGCTGGGTCTGCACCTATGAATATTTATTTGAGACTGGTGCAAGAAGAGAAGAAACCCCCTGCAGCACAGAGGGAACACTCTATTGACACTGAGATATTTTAACAGAAGGAAAGTCATAAAATGATGTATAATTTTAAATACAGTAAAACAGGGAGTACACATTAAAGTCCCACAAGTCTAAAATGATTTTGTTTTTTGCACCGTTTGCACTGCAGTAAACTTGATTTTGACTTATTAGCTAACACATGCATAATGTTTTGTTTATAAGGAACCCCAAGGACTGAGGCAAGCAAATGAGCCCCAAACTCATTATTGCAACTTTGCCAGGCTTTGTGAAAAGTAAGGCCCACAGAAAAGGCAAAGACAAATCGTGACCAGGGAAACAGCACTCGTCACTCCCTCCATCCATCCATCTTTGCTTTCCAGGTGCTGAAGGAGGGTATCCATCTCTGTCCTAATTATCATGATTAATCAGTTCCTGATTCTTCATCTTACTTTCACTCCATTTCCTTACTGTCTGTAGACCCACATCAGCCCCAATCTATCGAAATCGTCTATTTGAGCCTCTGCAGCTTCTAATCATCAGAAGTCAGGCTGCTGGATCGGCATCCCATGGGCAGACCAGCTCGCCAACTTATGAAATCTTTAGATGCCACTCTCTTCTACTCTTACATTGCATGACTGTTGAAATTTTTATCAGATTTTTAAGTTAGGAGCTCTCAGGATCAGGAGGCATGACATCATTGAATGGTGGTTTCTTATGCTGATTGTTTTCATGACTTCTAGGGCCGTACAGAAAGTCATAGTTTCAAATCCTCTATTGAGGTTTTCTATTGAGTTCAGGTATTGAATATGATAATCACTCTCCTCAAGAAAATCACTGGCATTTAAAAGGCTAAAAGCCAAAAAAAGGGTAAGACTTTTTCTTGAATAAAAACATAACTGGCACCCACTTCTATAATTTAATTGTACAAAATGTATAATACTGGTAATATAACTGTAACCTGATCTGTATCTGAGACTTTGCAGAAACACTTGGTTTAAACAGATTTGATTAGAAAGATTAGATTGGCATGTCCAACAAAAGTCTGCACAGCAAGCAAACGTTGATTTAAAACGTGAAAGTCTTCAATAGTAATGAAGCATTAAAGCCACAAACTGTTTGCAAGGCCTAATAGCTTTTGTCCTAAAAATAAACACTTGCTACAAAAACAAATAATAAAGTACTGTGTGTTGAGGTATTAAAGTAGCATAAACAATTTCTGGCTGCTGTAATCATTCTTCCTGCTTATACAGGCCATCAAGTCATCCTTTCCTAATGTGCTTCCACCATCAGTGATGTGGAACAAATAATGAATTCCAAATTTTATCTGAAGCTAAAATGAGGCTTTTGCAGTTGTTAGACAAATCGAGTCAGTTCCTTTTCAATGCTAATCTTTAAAGTCCAAGATTCCCTTTTAGTGTTGGGGTGCATCCACAGCAGGTCCATTAGAAAACACTGACTAGTGACTCAAAAAAGCATATAAATCACGCTTCATCAGTATCGAAATGTGTGTGATAAGCCATGGAACACAGATAGTGGCTGCTTTGTTTGTTTAATCTATGTTGACCTGCATTTTCCACAAGAAAATAGTTGCCTCTCCTTAATTGTAAAGATCCCTTCGACTGAAATAAGTTTTTTTTTCTCTTTATGTCCCTAAAATTTTAAGACATTTACCTCACTGGCTTGCATCTGTGGAAAGTTTTTCTCAAAAAATATTTTCATAGACCTTTACTAAAAAACAGAGATGTCTGTGCTGCTGTGTTTCAAACGTAACCGGGGTAAGCTAGACATTGCTCATCAAAAATTTAAAAGCCAATTGCAAAGAAACCTGAACCCCTCGATGCAGAGTGGACGTGTCAGTACAGAGAGTAAAAGTTTGCATTGGGTCTGACTGAGGCTGAAACATGTATGGTTGAATCTTTCCAGTGTTGTCTCTTATATAAACTGCTGGCCATCTTGCTACATGCTGCTCTTTGGCTGGTCAGCCCGGCATAAGCAGAGCTAGAGGTTCTGTGATAGAGTAGAGGTGTTTCCAGCCCTTTTTCAAAACGAAGAAAAAACATTTTACATGAAAACCAAGTTAAACAAGACATTGATTTTGTTAGAGTATTTTGAAACATTGCCGGAAAGGAACTTTAAATCAAACGAGCCAAAGAGTCTTATTAAAGAATAATTCAAGTGAGTGGCTGGAAAAGAAAAGATTCAGCATAAGTTTCTGAGATGATGCAGAGAGACAGTTCGAAGTGAAACTCATTCCTCTCTCCCACCACCATTTTCCCAAGAGAAAGAAAAAGTCAAGAGATGGAGAGATGATGGCCATCACATGGACAGGAGAGTCAAACAGTTGGCATGAGGAAACTGACTAACTCAGAGCTATTGTTGTGGCAGAGCGTAGGAGTTGAGTGACAGGACAGGGAAGGCAGAGACGAGACGAGTTGCGGCATCCATGATGGCGGAGGAGTGTTTCGGGAGGTGTGATTGAAGTTGCCATAGTTAGAATATGACATCACATTTCCTTTTACGCAGAACTCTGCTCCTCCTTCCATGCTGTTTGCATTCTTCCATACTTTCGATTCAGTTTTCCACATGCTCTCATCCCTCCCCCAGCAGTGGTTTACCTCTCACCTCCCCTTTCTTTCTCTCATTTTGATTACTCTGCTTTATGCAAACTACAACTCTCTTTGTCTTTCTCTCTAGTGTATTCCCCTTTCTCTTTTACATCCCAATTATAAGGCTCCTGTCTACCCTTAGCCTGTCCCTCTAGTTCCTTATCTTGCCTTGTGCAGGCTCAATGTTGTTCAATATTTGATGAGACTTTGTTCATAAATCAACCTCCTCTATTCACTCCCGGTGCACTTACACATGCAGTCAACATGCCACTGTTTGTCAGCTTTTCATTAGAAAGGTTTTAGCACCAATGTGATGCATTTTAAACATAAAAATCATCAAAAACAGCTAGTTATACTAGTTAAATGTATGTTGAAATGGATTTCAAGCCACTGACAACTGAACAGCTGAGATTTCTAATTGCTACGGATGAGCACCAGTATCTTTTAAATATACTGCCTGTGTTTGAGACTTTAATGAAATGAAGTTTTATTAGTTAGCCAGTCCCATACTTTCTCCAAAACATTTAATTTTGCTTATATATTAGATCACTTTCCCTTAATTTATCCCAAGTAGCAGGATGCCATGCAGCCTGGCCCCAGATTAGCATCATAGTGGCGACATGGATGGTTAGATACTTTTTTCTCAAGTGATTTGAATTTTTTTTTTCGCAAACCATTATTTATTTTTCTGCCCTTTCTTTCTGTCCCGATTCACATGCTCTGGCAGATATTGTGTTTGTGTTGAAGTGGCAGACCTTGTCACTCTCAGAGCATCTTGAGGAATCGACCACAGTCAGCCCCCCTCTCTCTGTGGTATCCCTCTTTCGCCCAGAAATGCTCCACTAGCAGACTTCCCTTTGGTCAGTGAGACAGAAACAAACCAGATTGTTTTGACTGCATCTGGTTCATCATTTAAACACTGATAACTACGATTGTGGTGATAACTGCACTGATAACTGCAATTGTCATTTATGTGTTTTTTTTGTAGTTAAAATATTTTCTGAGATTAATTTTCAATATAAGCTTTGCATATTATTTTACAAGGTCCTAATATTAATTGATCCATTTCCCTAAAATCCAGACAATGAAACTAGAGCCTGAACTCAAACTGAGACCCCCATGAGGGTCAGGAGATGAATCAGAGGGCGCGAAAAATAATCTCAGAGGAAAGCAGGAAAAACATTCTGCCCAGAGTAAAGTGTTTTGTTTTTGACATTTCTATGAGCATAAGTTTTTTGTAAATTTTTAGCAGATTTCAACTAGAAGATATAATAAAGATGATGAGGAGAAGATGTTAGACATTTAAGGGCTCCTAAAAAAAAAATCCAGACCTTAACTCACTCTAGACCTAACTCTACCTTTAACCAATCAGCCAACCTCTTACATCTTGTTTTTTCTCCAACTTCCTGTTATTGCAAGCATATATTTAGCCCTCACAAAGGAGTAAAAAGGCATGCCAACACACACTGAGACAGATTAACACCACATTTTCTACTGTGCAACAATCAGGGGAGAGCAGGCATTGGCAAGCACATTTTTGTATTCAAGCCCAGTGTTTTGAATGGGGGATAGAAGCTGTGACGTCTTTATTAAATGTATCTGTTAGATATCTCTGGATATTGTCTAGCTTCTTTATCTCTACATTATTATTTATGTCAATTACAGGCCAATGTAAGCTGCGCCGGACACCTGTCGATGTCCTTGGTCGTCGATAGAGGTTGATAAGTTAAAAGTCATAGATCACTTAAGTCCCCTTTAACCTCCATTAACACCATGTTTTCTGCATATTTTATAAATAACAGACTCACTCTTTATCTGCATGTCAGTTATTCGTGACTGAATGAGTTTCGGTCTGTGTCCTAATTTGAGTTGTGTCTCCATAGTCTCATGTGATATTTTATTGAGTTCCATCTGTCCATCTGAGCGTTCTGATACTCATCTATTTCAGACTCCCAACTCGTATGAAATTCAGAGCACCAATCTGCCAATGAGACAGTGGGAGATTCCCCGCGTCATTCCCCATCATTAAGGCAACTGTTTGCAATGGTCCAGATCTGCATGATGGCAAAGCCCCTGTAGCCAGACTTCACCACAGAAAAAACCAGGACACAACATATGGAGGCGCCAGTATGCCAAATCTGAAAAACAGCGAAGCAATGTAACAATCTTAAAGCAAAAATCCACCCTGTTTAAGGCTGTTTCCAGCTAGCTGCTGGTGATGTAAACTGCATT
>JAQNCA010000017.1:12142291-12158855 GCA_029783725.1 Acanthurus tractus | reverse complement strand
AATGTAACAATCTTAAAGCAAAAATCCACCCTGTTTAAGGCTGTTTCCAGCTAGCTGCTGGTGATGTAAACTGCATTTTCTGGGCCATTTTAATTGTCTGATAGTTTTGTCTTCTTCCTGCAGATAATTGGCCAAATGCAGATGACCTAACATAATTCCAATCAAGATATTTTTCATGTACTGTCACTTTGCAGGAAGAAAATGCTTCTGTAATCTCAATCATTAAAAGGGAAGTTCCTTTTTTGATGTTGGTCTATCAGGATCAAAGAGTGAGGTCCTCTTTGTAGACTTTATGGAGACATTTGTAAAGGACAAATTCCACTTCACACAAAGCAATTTTTTTTCACTGGGAGGACTCTTGGTTGTGCAGAGTGCCATGCAGCCACAACACTTGGGTTTTAATTAAAGGACATGACTTTTCTCAGCTGGAAAAAAAACCCTGCACCTTTGCAGCACACTTCAAATTAAATTGAATTTGACATATTCTTAAGCAACTACTGCACACCGAGCAAATGCCAATATTCTCAGATGTGACCTCCCAGAAGCAGGTTCACTGAGTTATCAGCTCACCTTTGCTGGATCAAACTCAAAAACCTTTGAAATCTGGAAAGAGACTGATACTGAAAAGATAGCTTTATTCAGAGTCTTTGTTCATAGTAGATGGCAGTTAGTATGCCCCCAGTTATAGGAAGTAGCAAGATTACCAGTGTAGGAAGTTAAGCAGCGTACTGCTGTGGACAGAAGGAAAAGCAACATGTATTCTATCCATCTAAAAAAATGCCCACTTAAAAAACTGCAAATCTTTAGTTTCATCCCTTTTACGATGCTGTCAGACAGCCCTGTCCAAAGGGAGCTGAAGCTATTTTCTCTGCCACCAAACTCCTTTGACAAAAAGCAGTGATTTTGTTTAACAGAACAGGAGAATTGCCGGTCTATCCCTGCCTTAATTGGTAAGTTGGTTCTTGTCATTGTGACTTGTGTTACTGTGTGTTTTTCAAGGTTACTCTGGATTCACCAAAGTCACACAATAACTAAAACAAACCAAGGCAGCTGCAGACCAGCAACTCCCATGTTCTGTGAGGTCAAATAACTGCTTTTTGTCAAAGGAGTCTGGCTGCCTCGCAGAGTGATGAAACAGCCCACCTTAACCCTCTTCAAAAAACCTGAACCATACCTTCAAGTTATTGTGATAACCTGCTCCTGTTCATTTAATGGTGGTTGTAGGCTTTCTACATCCCAAGCATCAAAGCACAAGCCCTGTGTTTGGTGTTGCAAAGCTACCACACATGAAAATAAAACAGATTTTACGTGGTTTGAAGTATATTGACAGCCATGTTGCTCTGATGGTGGCTGTACTAGCTGCACTTAACTTTGCAAGTTCAGTTTATAGAAGTTACCACAATCACATCACTGAACCATGGCAACATTGTAAATGCAGGTGTAGGGGCAGTACACATCAATCACAGTACTTCTTTTAATCAATAATACCGCATCACAATGAACATCTGATATCTCGATGTTGTGTAGCAGTGTACAAGAATCCTAGGGTGGAATTTTCCTTTAAGGAGCTCACATTAGCTGTTAGCCCTGGGCTGTGCCTCAGACATGGGTCGGCTCCGTAACCACAAAAGTAGCGATGATCTTGACCTCATGTGAAACTAAATTGCATATCCAACTCACTCTCTTCTGCAAAGAACCTGTGATGCAAATTCACAGAGTTTATATATAGCATGTCTTTCATCAGCCTGCTATTCCCCGATGCATTCCCAGTGGCTAAATGGAAAATGTGGACCAGCTCTGTGCTCATTCACACATGTGGTCTTATTAGCATTGCCGGTGGTTAGTTTCTCTATTATTGCACGTGTCTTTTCACATAACTGATTTACACATATTCTAATTATACTAAATTCACTCTGTTAATGAAGTGATAAGAGTTAAATGACCAAAGTTTACTCCCTTCTCTGCCTGTTTCCCACAGCATGTTTCTAAGGATGAAGCCAATCTCATGGGATAGCCATGTTTTATCTCCATGACAGCTATGTCACTCAACCCTCTCTGCAGTGACCCCTGCACCACAAAGGATGCTGGGAAATAACGAGCACTTTTATCCCGGTCAGGATGACAAAGATGGGGAGGATGAGGAGGAGGAAGAGGAGCAAGGAGCAGAAAACAGGAAAGAGGAAGGTGGACGTGACACGGAGAATGGAGGGTTAGAGGGCCTGGAGGAGAAGGAAATGACGGGAGGACGACAACCCTGGGAAGGGAAAGTTGGCGAGGTGGTGAAACCTGCGGCCATCGTGGTCGGGAGACAGAGAGCAGAGCGACCGCTGAGGCCGGGCAACCTAGGCAACCGCGGTATGATATACATGACCAATCAAGCCCCGCTACAACATCACCTGGCCAATAAGCAACAGCATCATCTAGTCACAGCCAATCAGCAGCCTCATCACCAGGGCCTGAATGCACTGCAGAAAAGACGAGCTCTCATGGAGCGCAGCATGACCACAGTGGCTCCCCTGGAGGACACTTACCTGACCATGATGGTGTTCCGCATTGGAATTCCCGATATCAAACAAACAGTAGGTGCATGTTCCCATGATGTTCCAATGAAAAAAAAACACTTTAGACACACACTATGTGAAAATACTACAAAACACAGATACCTAAAAGTGGAAATGTCACAGCTCCATATTAATCTCTAATTTGAAAACAATTTGAATCCAAAAAAACTGAAGAGTTGAAAAAAATATTTCAGCACACATATCAGTTTATCAGTTAATCAGTTAAAGAATGAACTGTGAAAATGAAACATTTAAGTCTGGTGATCTATGTAAAAAAGTTTCCCTTGCAAACAGGGCACTGACTTGAGGTCTTTCCAAATGAGGAAGTAGTTCAAGCCAAGTCTCACTGGTATTACTGCCTCAGGGAGAGATCGCTTCAATCTGACAAACAGAATTTTTAAAAATAATAATAGCTCAGGCTAATTCACAATGTTAAGGCATTGATGCATTTGGCTTATGTGCAAGTATAAAAGTATTTTAGATCATGTTCACATTGACAGGGTTTATTATTTATACTTTATCTGTATTATATCAGTACCTTATCAAATTGTGTTATTCCAAAATATGTGTTGGTGTTTAGAGTTGTTTCAAACTCAATTATGACAGGGTTTTGGTTTCTCGCTTTTTTCAAAATAAAACCCCTCAGCGAGCATTTCAGGCCAGCATGTAGTTGCTGTATTCATTTTCTTTTCACTTCGACTTCCCTGGTGGAAGCTGAATGGTTTCGGAATTGCTTTCCTACCAAAATTCTGCTGTTTTGCATCCCTAAACTAAAACACTAATTTTGCTGCAGTATTGACTCTACATCTATTCCAAATGAGATGCTAAGAGGAACCCATGGGTACTCGATGCATACATTTTTAAAATTAGCCAAATACTGTGCACAACTGTAAAAGCACATCTCTTATTTCAAAGCTGCAAGTCATCCCACAAGCCCATGGATATTGTCCCAGAAGATAGTAGGAAAAAAAACAGAGCTTTCCTCGTGTTGAGCAATCTGCGTGGACAGACATATTCAGTCAACAACATCATGTAAGCATCTGCCTTGGGTCACATATGGTCAGAATTAGTCTGCAAAATACTGTTATCAATTCACGCTTCCAGCAGCTCTTGGCTGTACAGTGGCCGCAGGTGAGAATTGGCCAGCCTACACACACCATATCCAGGTGAGAATGGGTGCCGCACTGTAACCTCTCCCTCCATCTTCCTCTCTCCATTTCCAACTCCCTGAACATGCCGATTGTTCCACATGTCAGCTAATCTGCCCTCAATATAACAGTAATTGCTAATTATCTAATAGGTTTTTAATGAGTTTGGGGAGAGCTGGGGAAGAGAATGGAGCTACAAAGAACGAAATAAGTGGAAGACATCTGTGTTGCTCTTTGGTCTCAGCCACAGGCATCATATCGAGCTCTGCACACCACTAACAAACATTCCACTGCCCCAAAACCTTGCAGCTGAAATGTTATTGGGCTGTATTAAAGAGAGATGAAGAGAGGTGGAGTGATTATCAGGAGCTAGTTAAAGAAAGCCAGTGAGAAAATGAAGACTATGAAATGAGAGATGGGGAATGAAGAGGCAAAGAAGACGATATATGCATTTACATAAACTTTAATGCTGCACAGTGAAGGGCTAAATAACTCTCCTGAGTGGGGACAAGTAGTGTCAGAAAGATCTCAGAAAATCCTTGACTGTGTAAAACAGAGTGATGGGGAGAGAAGTGACACTGTAATATACAGTATACATTACATTAGTCCTCTCTCCCTGGGATTAGCCACTCGATCTCTCCCTCTAAAACACACTCACCACATGCACACGCATGCACACACACAGACACACGCACACTGTATTTATATATACACTACTCTGCACAATTACACTTCCACAAGAACACACAGACTCACATATATACTTTGCAACTCACTTATATGCATGCACACACACGCACTCTCACATACACACACACGAACACACACATACATACCCACACTTATTCTCATCATGCGGTTTACCTCCTAGGGACCAACAAGACATTGCTACGGCAACGGGTGCCTGCCTTCACTAATGAACTGGTTGCCATGCCAATAGAGTTGGCCTACACTATTTAATAGTGCAACCTAGTAAGGGACTGAACTGTGGAGGGGTGGGGGGCTCCAGGGGAGCAGAGGGGACAAGGAAGTGTGCTGAGCTGTGCAATTTTTACTTACAGTCCTCTGAAATGGAACAATAGCATGGATGCATACATCTCATTCAGACATCTCAGCTCTGTTGTTAAGGCCCTACTGCTGGTCAGCTCTGTCCTCCGGCTCCAGACTTTAATAAGAAAAGAACAAAAAAAAAAGGTCCTCCTTTGTGAATGCAGGAAAATGGAATAATATGGAGAAATGGGCAGTCCACAAATCACTGTAAAATCTAGTTATGCATACTGCACACATAATACATCTGGTGTGTTTTTTTCAGGCCTGTGAGCATCTGGTATATCACACCAAGACACACAGTAAGAGGCAAAGGAGCTTTTCTCTCCAAAGTAGTTTGCTCTTTCACTCTTGAATTATGGCATAAATCAGATATTGTGCATGCAGAGATCAAAGACTAAAATAACAAAAGGGAAATGTTTTTTTTCCCAGTATAGATTCTTTGTTCCCTTAATAGAGGTAAAGTTTGAAATGATGTGAAAGTAGTTGCAAGCTAGACCTGAATATCCTGATGGCACAGACTACAAGGACAAAACAAGTCCTCTTATTTCCAGGAATGCATTAAAAAGTAATGCGTTCATATTCTGCACACACAAAACTCACATGTTACATCATACACCAACTTATTCAAAATTGACATGCTACACGTATATCAATAATGATCAAATTATTTGGGCCAAATATTAAACCAAACCAGGGTGAGAAGTAAAAAGAAAGAGTTGTACCTTATTGCATATTTTGACTAAAAGTGATTGCTTATATGACTGAAACCCAATGGCATTGTACTTTTAATTTTGAGGGTTTAGTTCTGTCAAATAAATAAAAGAAAGTGTTCCCTCATATATATTAGCTGTAGTTACATTAAAAAGAGTGGATGGTTTTGGTTCTTCTCAGCACCTGAATGTGATGAAATTTAGTTTTTGTTCCTGAAAACCATGTCCCTGTTAAACTTAGAGGCAGTAGTGTACTTTTTGCTCCTACGTTTGCTTGTCAGCTTAAGTAACTAGATACTTATCAGATTATATGTTTTCCTGTCAAGAGAAAATTATGTAACTCCAAATTTGGTATTTTTTTTCCACTGTTTATGATAAAGTAAATTTTAAAAAACCCCCAAAACACTGGATTAGCTGGGAAACAGCTAAAAACAAGGCTGTTTTGTTAACTTTATAGAAATACAAGATTAACACAAAACATATAATTTTCACAGAGTGGTAACAGTACATTTAAAGATTCTGACAACTCCCTCCACCACTGATATTTCTTGTCTCCAGGGCAGATGTAAAGGAGAAAAACATTAGCACATCTCCACCTCTGAGGCCTCTGATCTCCATTCTGCCCTGTGGTCTCTTTGTGTGTCCGTCAGAGGTGTCTACAGTTCGATCCCGACTGCACGGTGTGGACCGCTAAGCAGCAGATCATCTGCTCCCTCAACGAGTCGTTGTGGGATGCCTACAACTATGGCCTCTTTCAGCCGGCTGGAGACGGACGAGATGCCAAGTTCCTGGAGGAAGAGCGGGCCCTGCGAGACTACTCACAGACCTTTGAGAAAGGGGTGCCTTACCTGGAGGTATGGAGCCAGAAATGCTGGCAAAATGACTCAGTGCAGGGCATTAGTCCAGGTGCTTCCTGCAGGCAGATATCTTGACCTGATGTTAAAAATAAAACATCTGACACTGAATTTATTTCAGTGTTTGTTTTCCTGGTTAACTTTAAACATATATTGTAAGTGACTTTTTCTTCCTTAAAATGAAAATCTAGTGCTTTTCAGAGACTTCTCCAAACTACCAGGAAGTGCAATCTAATGAAAAAAAAATATTTTATATGAGATCTGAATAATGCTGCACATACAATACAAAGGAAATGACCTCAGTCTTCTCAGTGGTTGCAACTGCCCTGACTGAGTAGTTTGCTGAAATTGATGATGTTAAAATACTTCAAAAACTTGAGATAATAATAAAATAAGTAATAATACCATGAACTTCTTGCAGGAGCAACTGCGAATTTACTCAAAGATTAGGGGTTGTTTAAATGAATTTCCTGTGTTTGACGCAGTCAATGAGTTGTAAACAAATCATGACAAAACATTTTTATTATTAAAGGCACTCTGTACATGTGGTCACAGACAAATAAAATTCCGTCTCTACACTTTTAAAAAGCATGCTGTTAGATGACATCAATATGAAGTTACCATGCTATGATACAGTTAGCCCACAGTGCCCTCTGGTGGTCCAGCTGCGGTAAATGCTGATATGCTGGGTGGGGCTGAAACACTATACTGCACTTAGCATTTGGCTTC
The DNA here is from genome assembly GCA_029783725.1 of Acanthurus tractus. Classification (NCBI taxonomy): domain Eukaryota; kingdom Metazoa; phylum Chordata; class Actinopteri; order Acanthuriformes; family Acanthuridae; genus Acanthurus; species Acanthurus tractus. The sequence goes on along the minus strand of JAQNCA010000017.1, from coordinate 12,151,803 downwards.
AAACCAGAGTGTTTACATTCTTGAAAAGGTTCCAGATGAGAACATGTCTGTGTGCTGATGAGCTCTGTGACTAAATCTGCTCCACGGCATCAAGTATCTCAAAGCTTCATGAGTGCATGTACTTATAGCACGAGAATCTGTTTTGTTTGCTGTTATGTGATTCATATCTGTTCGTATTTTTTTTTGGTTTGTTTTTTTGTTGTTGTTGTTGTTGTTGCTGGTTTTTTTTCTGTTGTTTTTTTTTGTTTGTTTTTGCATGACAGTATTGAAGCACAAGTCACATGGAATCTGATCTTTCCAAATCTGATTTGGGCCACTTTCATCTGGTCCTAAATCAAAAACAAATCTGATTTTATGCAATGTGACCTCAGTCTGAACAGTCATGTTGGGATTTGTGCAACTCTTACGTCACTCACTCACCTGAAGTGCGTGCCTTGCTGAGAGACTATTGTAAAGAGGTGCTGACAGATGTAGCTAAAAGTAGTCCTTGACATCCTGAAATCTTGAACGAAATCTTTTCTGTTGAAGCTATTCACGTCAAACCACCCCCAGCTTTGACCTCACATCCTCACCCCTCCATAAGAAGTAACAGCCATTGCTCCACAAAAAGCAATAAAAAAAAAAAAAATCTCTCATTTTTCACATGCTTATCATCATTATCATCAGATCACAAATATTCTGGCTTCCACTGCACAACAACTTACAAAACAAACTGCAAACTGACTGCAGTTACCTCCATGTTTATTTTTGTATGATTGAATGCTGCATGTGACATCTTTGTTGCTGTTCTTTTACACATGCCAGTCAATTCAAGATTATCCTTTAAATCTCCATAGGCCTCATTTAAAAACAATAAATATGAACCAAGAAAAAATCATATCTGAGCCATATATCAAAATGGAGCAATAAGGTTTGCAGTGTGATGTAGCCAAAGAGTCGAGGACACTGTAAGTTAGACTTAGAAATACACTGTAGTGATTCTATTTTTAATTATTTGGCAAGATTTGCTTCTTTATCCTGGCCAAATGTCCTTCTGATGCTTAAAATAGCTGCTCTTTGGCTGTCGGAGGTGCAGTATTTGGTTAAACTCAGCTGTCAGCCACCAGGCAGGAGCTTAGACCGCCTCTCTCTCACCTCCACACTCCTCCACCTCTGAACAGTTTGCCATTGCAGCTCATTACTGATGTGGAGACAGCACATCCAGTCAGGTGGTTTTCATTGACGCTGTATCCCATTCAGAGAGGAAGTGGATGGCAAACCTACCTTAACATGCTTTACTCATCTTTTGAAGGTTGTTATGTTTATGAGTCAGTGAGTTTTTTTGAAGACTTCACCCCCTAATTTTTTATTCATGGTGGAAAAGAAAAGGCTCTGGAATATTTAAGAGCTTACCAGATGAAACTGCCTGCACATAATTAATATTGACTGAGATTAAAACTTTTCATTCAAAATTTAATGCTTAATATTTGGAGATAGGCCTCCATTTTAGTTTTGTATGGGTGTCAAAAAGGCCTTGAATGGGATACATGTTATTAGCGACTGCATTATATTTTAAAACTGAGGACTACAGAGACGTGAATGTCAGTAATCTATGTTAGATCCTGTGATGTAAATTGCCTTTTTCCTCATTGGTAAAAGGCAATTTAAGACCATCAGAACAAATAATTACCAGTAGCTCTCTTTTGACTGCATCCACAGTTTACATTCCTATAAAGAAATTTAATGCATTAACATTTCCAGGAACACTGAACGTAAAGAAGTTGTACTTTAAAAATGAAAGGGTATTCATTTATAATTTTATGTTTTGAAATGAGCTGGTGTAATCACAAGTATTCCAGTTTGTCTTTTTCTTTATCTGTCTATATTTTAGTAGCAGCTTTAACCAATTCAGCCTCCCATGATCAAACTTTGTCCAAAAAAATTGACAACACAGATCTGACTTGATATTTTAAAGAAATAAATCATGGAGCAGTTCCAAAGACTTTGAGTGGGAGACTGAATTTCTGGAAACATTGACAGTTTCATTGCAGTTAGCAGGAGTAATGCTTTTTGTGCTTTAAAGCTGCAGTGCTGAAATTAGTTGAATTTAATTTTAAGCCCAAAAAGCACAACCAAGCATTTTATGAATTAAAAGAATACATTTTTTATTTTATTTTATTCCGTGTCCCAGCTTTGCCTCCGTGCTTTTAAAGAAAGATTTTCATATTTTAAATCCCAAAATAAAATAACGATTTCCAGCACAGATAGTATTTTCTGTCTAAGGTTATTTCCTCTTTGCATGATGTATCACTGATAAACTGAGTTGTGTTGCAGTTTGGTGAATCACAACTTTCACACATATCTCTTTCTGGTCCTCAGTTTAGGTACAAAACCAGAGTTTATAAACAGACGAATCTGGATGAAAAAGCTCTCGCCAAACTCAGCACAAAGGTATTTTTTCTCATGTCTGTTGAACATTGCTGGTGCGCTGTATTTATTTCTACTTGCTGATACATTTCCTTCCTCTCCTGTCCCTCTCAGGCCAGTCTGAAGAAGTTCCTGGATTACATTCAGACTGGAACAGTAGAGAAAATGGTAAAAGTCCTCGATAAAGGTCTCGATCCAAATTTTCATGACCCTGACGGCGGAGGTGAGTTAGCAGCAGTCCTGTGTGTACTCTCACAGTGGAAATTACATTTTTTTGAGAGTTATATAGAGTTATCTTTGGAGTGATATTGAATGATGATTTGAAACTCTGTAAAAGTATCTATGGGTGGATTTTCACTTTCACCTCTCTGCCGGCCATCCTTCCTGACCCCTCGTCCTCCTCTGATGATTCAGAGACCCCGCTCTCTGTGGCTGTGCAGTCAGGCCTGCCGGTGGAGGGCATCAGGGTGCTGGTTCAGGGCGGCGCTCATTTGGATTTTAGAAACAGAGACGGCTTGACAGCGGTGCACAAAGCTGTTAGGGCTCACAATCACGCTGGGCTGCTGGTAAGGACTTTTAGAAATTCTAGGCGCCTGCATGCAGATAACAAAAACACTCAAGTAGAACAAATTGAAAGATTATGTAAGCATATAGTGACTTAAATATCTTATATAAAATTTTTCAAGTTAACAAAAGAACATTGCAAAAGATGCATTGAATGTGGGTGGTCATGATATGTAAAGATAATTTCACAGTGCTTTAAATACTGCAGGCATAACACTATGAGTTGGTCTTAAGTTACATGCTTAAGAGGCAGTTAAAGAGGCATTTTCAAAGCTCTGTTACATCAGCTGCCTCATGGTGCCTTCAAAGACCACGTATCAAACCAACTTCAACGGGACTGTACTTACAGATATACAAAAAGTTAATGCAATTATTTTGTCTTGCTAGGTTCTCTTGTCCCTCGGAGCCTCTCCAAACTACAAAGACCGCTGTGGCCTGACCCCGCTGTACCACACTGTCCTGACAGGGGGCGACACCTCCTGCTGTGAGACCCTGCTGTACTACAGGGCAAGGCTTGGCACGAGGGATGAAAATGGCTGGGACGAGTCCCATCAGGTATCAATGGACCGCTTAAGAGTTTAGAATTAGAATGAACTCAACAAATACAAATCATTCTATTCATGGTTTCTTGTCATATTTTCATGATAAACATCTCTGGTCTTTGTCTCTTTTCATGTAAACTTTAGCAATGCACCAACATTTCCCTGTCTTCTGTCACTGTCACCGTCATGTATCGCCCTCAGTCTCTCTGTCAGTGTTTTCTCACACTCGTGTCCTCTGTGCCTTCCTCACTCGTCTCTCCATTCTCTCTCCTTCCTCCCCTCCTTCTCTTTCCATAGCACAGGGATGAAGATGAGTTTGGAATGGAAGAAATACATAAGGTACCCTTCATCCTCCCATCTCATCATCCCCACCAGCCTCTCAGAGGCAAAGGCACAGAGAATCATGAATTGATAAAAATGTAGATAAACAGAGGTGAACACATTAAACCTGTTTAAATGTGGGTTTTTTAAAACTAAGTCCAATCCAGAAAGAGCATTCAGTATTATCTCTTTCTTACTGTAGATATGGGTGCATTGCCTACATTATGTCTCTGTGACATTCTGGCAAATTTGCATTTGTGCTGCGAGCCGGTTGTCATGGTATTTTATTTTGGTTTTGCCGTGCTCCGTGTTTTCTTTCTTTACTTTGTACACATCTTGTGATATTTTAGTCGCCGCAGAAAAATATGAGGAAACCTCACAGGCTGCTGAAGGCTTGTTTCTGTTGTTTTAATGTGTTTTTATTTCCTTTCTTTTCTACCATGGTGCAATGTAATTGGCTGTGACCTGTTTTTCTGTGAGAGTAATTATGCATTTAAATGTGAATGTAAGACATTTTATTTTCCTTTCTCTCTCTGTGTACCTTCACCTTCTCCCTTTTTCTACCTAATGCTGTTCTCTCAAAAGAGTTCTCTATGAAATTGCCCTCTTCACTTAAAATAGTCCTTTTCTATACTTGCTAATACTGACAATTTGTGGTTATTTCTATCACACTCTTGACATTGAAAGGCGTGCCAGAATGGCCTTGCCCAGCACTTGGAGCATCTGCTGTTTTATGGGGCAGACACCTCTTCTCAAAATGCCTCAGGGAACACTGCACTTCACATTTCTGCCCTGTACAACAAGGCAAGTATGAAAACACGTCCATAATATAAAGCTGTTATTACCATAATTATTATGCTGGCTTTATAAAAAGGTGATAACCGATTGCTTTTCCTCTCTGAATGATTAGGAGAGCTGTGTCCGTGTTCTCCTGTACAGGGGAGCAAATAAGGAGGCAAAGAATAAACATGGTCAGACTCCTTTTCAGGTAAACGCTTTTACTGTCAGTATCTGTTTATATGTTTATATTTACATGTTTTTTTTATCAAAGTAAAATTGCATTTGTAGAGCTTTAACCAACACAAACTAAAAGAGAAAAAGTAGACTACACAATAAAGCAAGAAGTGGCTGTCAGCAATGTTGTAATAATTATAGAGCAATTATAAATAATCTTGTTTTGTGTGTGTGTGTGTGTTTGCAGCTAGCTATAATGTCTGGTCACTTTGAACTCGGGGAAATCATCAAAAATCACAAAGATTCTGACATAGGTAAGCTTTCATGCCAAATTGTCTCTTCTAAGAGGTTAATTAAGAGTTTGAGTTATCACCATCTGCTTTTTTGTATTTTTCCTGAATCTGTCATATGATTGATTAGTTTTTGGCCAAAGGTAGAGGGAGGTGAGCTTTTTACAGCTGACATTACACATATATCCAACCCCTTGGGTGATTATGGAAGAAGTTTGAAATTAATAACTTTTTTGGTATGTCTGTGTTGAGTAGTTGAAAATTGCAAAATGCAAGTCAGCACCGCTAAGAAACTGGAGAATATCATCCTTCATGCTTTTACCATTAACTTCCATCTCAAGGGCTCACTAGTGGAGGTCCATGATGACATGTGTGGCAGTGGAGGAGGACACCCCTTCTCACAGCTGAATTGAAATGTTGCAGAGAGAGATGACAGCACAGAGGCCAGTGTTGTCCAGTTTTTCACACAAAAATGAGTTTTGAAATTTCAAGAAACAGCAATGCCACAAAAATTGTTAACATCAAATTCTCTACATAATCACTCAGAGAACTGAATTCGCATGTATTTAGCAAGAGCTGTATAGCTCATCTCCTTCTACCTTTGGCCACAAACTTCTCAACTACCCCCTCCTATTTGCCCTTACAACCTCCCTTCTTTTCCCCTAACAATCACTTTATTTCTACCTTAATTTCTCCCCATTGCATCAAACCCCACTACCTTACTTTCTTCTCCCACACCTCTGAACCCTGAACCCATGAACCCCACACCTCCATCTCCAGTGCCCTTTTTGGAATCGCCAAAGTATGTTCCCAAGCGAAAAGAGAGCGCCCACACCCTGCCTCTCCCCTCACTGCATAACCACCCCCTACTGCGTGCTAACAGCGATAACACCATGTCCCAGTCCGACCCTCTGGCCCCACCCAACAAGGCTGCAACCAATCCCAACCCAGTACAGGTACTGCAGACCGTTAGGTAGATGCTCATCTGTTGGTTTTCGTGATATTAGACATGCTCTTTAGATTTTGCATTTCTTTCCCAGACTTTGACTGGTTATTTTAGTACAGAATTAGATTTTAATGCTCTCGTCAAACTTGGACTGGGTGTGTTTCTGCAGGCCCAGCGTAGGGCCTCCATTGGCATGAGAAGCTCCAGCAGCCCCAGAACTCGCACTCGCTCTCCATCCAGAGGGAGAGGAGGCCAGAGTGATACAGAGGAGAGGCACCGGCAGCCCAGAGGCAGACAGGGGTAAGGAGCCTGTGAGGGGAAGAGCATGGAGAGAGGGAGAGTGGTCTGATCAGGTCCTCTAAGGCCATCGGACTGTGGTGCAGTAGCTGCGGCAACCACTTGAAAACAAACACACATTAGTATAGTTTACAGCCATGCCACTATTCAGCAGTGCTAAGCTTGCCATCATGCTCACAGTTAACATAGCGATCACCAGTTGTCACGATGCATTCAATAGTTACTGAAATATTTAAGTAAAGAAATAAAGTGGAGGAAGGACTGATGAATAAAGCAGCATTTACAGCTTGTTGCTAGGCTAAAAATAAACCAATAAATACAGGGTTCCAGAAACTGTTCTGCACTTTCTATTTGTGACACTTTTAATTTTAAAATAAGAAAAAAATATCCTACAGATGCAGCTTGATTGACATCCACCTCCACATGCTCTTCATCATTTCCAGTTAGTCCATAACTCATTACACTAATTCTTTTTATACTAAGTGACATTGATTTCTACCGTACATTAATTTCTTGTACTAACTGTGAAAATAGCATATGCTTTAGTTTATTATTATAGCACAGAATAGAGGCACAGTGCTTTAGATTTGTTAGCACTCTCTGCGCGCCTGACATACTATATGTACTGAAAGTCTAGACACTGTTGAAAAATACAAGACTGCAGCATGAATTCCTGCTGTTGGTATGACTGATTAGTATGACTCAACTACTGACTGTCTCTGATGTGGCCCGACAAGCTGTAAGTCGTCTCTCTTTGTCCACACTTGTTTTTCCACAGAGTGCAACACTGTCTTATCTCTGGGTTTTATAAGGGGCTATCTCTGTTTCATCTCTCTGCCTCTCTCTCTCTCTCTCTCTCTCTCTCCTTCTGTAGTGCAACCTCAGCAGGCAGTGGTGGAGGTCAGATGAAGCGTATGTACAGCGCAGTGCCAGGGCGGGTTTACGTGGCCACTCGTGCCCACTCTGCCAGCGGAGACAGAGAGCTCTCACTGAGCAAAGGGGACAAAGTTAAAGGTGAGAGGGTGTAAATTTACAAATGATGACATATGAGAGCATTAGAAAAATCACATTGAATTACTGGGTTTAATGACTGTTATCAAAAAATCTGCTATTGACGGAGTATCATTTGACAGATAATTAGCTCAATGATCTTAACAGTAATTTGGTGCGATGTGGAGGTACTTGAAAGCAGCTGCAATACAGTTAGATGCAGGGAAAAAAAATGTTAACCACTGCATCTGAAACATCAACAGCAAGGAAGAGATGCGCATGAGGGAAGAGAAGGATAAACAAGAGAAATGAGAAGCACCAGCAGACACATCCAGTCATCACAAAGCAACACATGTTGCATCCGTTCTCAGCGGATCGTACGATGTTTTTGTAGGAAAAAAAAGGTAGCTATGGGTAAACAAGGAAGGTTGAGGGAAAGATATATAACAGTGTTTGTGACAGTGGGTATACCACCCAAATTATACTGAATCCACCTGTCTGTCTGTCTGTTTTTCGGTCTATCTGTCTCAGTGTTAAGTGTAGGAGAGGGAGGATACTGGGAGGGAACTGTAAAAGGTCGCACTGGCTGGTTTCCTTCAGACTGTGTGGAGGAGGTGGCGGGTCCAACCAAAGACAATCGATTAGGTAAAACAAAACCCGTTGACCATTACCTCACTGTTGAATTTTGAAATATTATTCTGTCCTTGGCATATGTGTAGCTTGTCCTTTAGCCTTCCTTGTCTTGTTTCTTAATCATTCATTTATAAATTGAAAGATATTTGTTATTGATGGTTTTGAGATAACGCTCATAAGGTTAACAATGTCAAGAGGTAGGTTAACAAGACACATAACAAACATACAAAATAACACAGAAAGCAGAAAGGGCATGCTGAAAAAATGGGTTGCATACTTCCCCTGGGCTGGATTTATCCTTTAATTCACTGTAACACCCAGCACATGTCACCCTCATGTTCACCAGCAGGCCTTTTTTTTGCAGCAGCAGACAGTGGCACATGCACAACACACTCACTTGTCTCCTACTTTATTTTTCACAGCTGCACTGATCACACAGCAAGCAAGCCATATGCGACACAGAGGCACAAAAACAGGGTGTAAATGTTTTTGATTTGTTTGTGTGTTGCGCTCAAGACACAACACTTCTGCAAGGAAGACAGAGAAGGTGTCATGACGGGAAGCTGAAAGATTAGATGGAGCTTATGCTTTGCCTGCCTGTGCCTTTGCAGAGACACGCAGTGAGAAAGCCAAGAGGAAGCTTTTCCGTAACGTCACGGTCGGAGCCTATGACGGCACAGATGGCCCCAGGTAAGAAAAGTTAACATGATCTTCTAAACCTTTGATAAGAGAAAAAAAATTTAAACTGGAAAACCTGACTTGCTGAAAGAGTGGAAATGTGAGGTTGAGTGGTTGTCTCACTGTCCCTGAGGTTTCTCCCACTGCATACTCGAACAGGAACCCGCCCAACAACCCGCCCCCCCCTTGAAACCATGAACAGGATACCAGTTTAAAAAATAGACTAATAAAACTAAAGTAGCCTGACTGGATTACTACGTGAGCGTGGGAAGCTTCTGAACTTTCTGTTCTCCAGTTTATCTCTGTATTGCAAGACTGTCAGGCCAGTCAAGTTGATTACAAAAGCTGACACGCTCTTGTTTTGTAGGTAACAGGAGGTTCTTGTGTGTTCGAGGGCTCACTTGTTTCACCAATTGTGTTTTCATGTCTTCCTGTGTGCTGCATGTGTCTGTTTTCTGCTGTTTCTGAACAGCACTTGCTCCCTATTGTTTCCCGTGTGAACACGTCAGCGTTGAAAGCACAAAGAGCAGCCATGTCATTTTCAGCTCTGCCCCTTTTTTTCCTTTTTTTAAATTTTCACTCCATCAGACAAAAATGCACTTGTCTCTCTGATACCTCCATCCACATGCTCCTCTCTCCTCTCTGGTTGCTTGTTTACACTAAACACAATAATGCTGTAATGAAAGGTAGGGGGGAGGAGGGATTTCTTCTCCTCTGTGGCATCTGTCTGAAGCTGATGCTGTGCTCTGGGCAGGTGAAACTGTGTATAATGAAGCTGTGCATGTTCGAGAGTTAGAGTGCATGCAAATACATCTGTGTGTGTGTGTGGGTGTGTGTGTGTGTGTGTGTGTGTGTGTGTGTGTGTGTGTGTGTGTGTGTGTGTGTGTGTGT
>JAQNCA010000017.1:12117390-12139890 GCA_029783725.1 Acanthurus tractus | reverse complement strand
TGGATAGAAGAGAGGATGACTCAGGAGGGTACATAATAACTCTGGTCTCTAGTTGGCTTCCAGCTTCGTTGCAGCCAGTTCAGAGAGCGTGTCCTACTAGCCAGCAGAGATTAACCAGGGGTTTTTGCACTTTGATTGCCCCTTATTAAGTGGTGATAGTCAATCTGGTGACAGATGAGTTGAGTAGCTTCAAGCATGTAAAAGAAACCAGGTGTGTTAGTGCAAGCCATCCTGCATTGCAACTTAGAATAACCTGGAAGACCAATGCAGGCCACATTCCCCCTCTTTAAGATGTGGATGGATGAAGAGCCGGACGGATTCGTCCACCCACTCCGTGTTACTTTGATCCTCAGAGAGGGAAAGCACGATGGAGGACAGGGTGAGAGAAAAAAGGAATGAGGTGTGAGGAGCAGATGGCTGGAAGGCGGCTGTGCGTTGGCGAAACAGTAACATTGATGGAGAACACACAAGGGATGGACCTCAGTAGGGGAAACTAGCGATCGTCTGTTCAGTGCTAAAGTTGCTGCTTGGTGTCGAAAGTCTGGATCTTCAGGACCATAGGCCAACACTCATGACTCCGCTGGACCTCTGTGATCCCACAGCAAAACTTTATTACATGCTCTGCTGCAGTAAATACACAAAACCTTGCTGGGTCTGTACTGTAAGAGACAGTGTGGAATATAATATGATACTGTTATTGTTATTTTCGTGCCAGTATACACATGGGTGTTTCAGAAGTGGCGGAGGCAGAATGAAGTCGAAGTGATGGGTTCCTCTGCCAGAGATTAAAAACCATTCAAATCCGCTGCCTAGAACCTAAAAGTAAATTGAAATTTTGTTTTTTGCGAAAGATGGATTGATTTATTCTAATTTGTTGAACAACAAAATTACCCTGATGAATGCCTGGCTGCGGACCATACTGCCAGACAGCCAATGAAATGACTGTGTTTATATAGTTAAGGTTGGAATTTGCGTCATGCTTTTGGATCTTGGGTCTGCTGACTCAAGCTAAGGAGGCAGAATTTGTTTGCAGCCTGAGAGTAAGAAGTGCCTGAAAAATGTAACTCCAGAAAAATAAGAAAATTATTTTTTCTGCTTCTCATGAAGTTCCTGGTGCAAACACAAGCACACAAACTTTCCATTTGAAAGAGGGAGGAACCAAAAAAGTGTATTCCTAGTGGAAAATTATGTCCTTGAGCTAATCCAGAGCACTTTTACTGCATTGTTTTGGCAATCAAGCCATGGCTGTAAATAAAGAGGATTCTTGGAATAGGCTACTTGTCCTGTTCACACACAGTTCAGCCCTTCTAGGAAATCAAATACATTGATTTGTCAAATGCCAGTTTGACTTAAGTTGAGGAAACACAAACTAACACAGAAATTAGCTGCTTTGGGAAGAAATAGCTGGAATTCCTCTCAAATCATACAACTCAGCTCTGCTTAAGCCCCAGGCTGTCTAACAGAACCAAGGTGAATTGACATTGTTAGAAAGTCATGTCCAGAAATGAGTCATGAGTTGTGGCTGTGTGTTATTGTGTGGAGTCCATTTAACCACTCCTGTGTTAGAGAAAGGATTGTAAAGCAGTTTGGCCAAACATTCCAGACATGGTAATAGAATAATGAAGGAGCTTGCTGGGCCCACTGTTACACTACTTCAACACTGATATAATAAGATTGCATCACTAATATCTATGATCACTGTTTTTGCTGTAGTCTTTGAGCGAAAGAAGCTGTTTGCAGAGAGAGATTAGAGGCTTGTCTGACTACGTCTTGTACATAATTCGAAGTGTCATGTATGACCGGTAGTGGTGCGCTGGAGTTGGTAAAGAAATATCCTTGCAAAAGCTGCCAGAGGCAGTGACAGCTAATGTAGTGATTTAGGTGCATTTGGAAGTTTCCATTATCAGTGAAGAGGATGTGCACATTTTTTTAATGTGCCGTCCCCCCTGGCCCAGTGCTTGTCAGCTCTAGCTGGATTAGCCCATAGTATGGAAAGTCATCTCATATACACTTCCTCCCATTGTGACACTACCTGCATTCCTGCCATCAACACTTTTGAACACCAGCCCTTTTTGTATGACATTCTCAAGCCAACTTATCTTTTGCTGCAGTGTGATTTCATAATGTGATGCAGTATAGCTGTTTTCCACATTCAGAAAATAAATGCCTTATTTGCATGACAACAAGACGTTTCTTTTGCTTTGGTAGTCCTATAGCTCTCTTCCTCTTTAATTCCCTCTCTTCCTCTCCCCCTATTCTCTCCATCCCCATTTTCCCCTCTGCTCCCTCTTTGCTCTCTTCAAGTGACTACATCATTAAGGAGAAGACAGTGCTCCTACAGAAGAAAGACAATGAAGGCTTTGGCTTTGTGCTTAGGGGAGCCAAAGGTGAGCCTTTTCTCCAAAATTCACCTCATATTTCTCTCTCCCTAGAGATTTCTCAGTCTCATATGCTCTATTTCTCTCTTTAAAATCTCTGTCTGGTCTTCTTCTTCTTTTTTTTTATCAAACCCAGCTTGTCATTATCCATGTCCACTCATGCTCATCCTTTTGTTGTCTTATCCTCTGCAGCTCAGACTCCTATAGAGGAGTTCACTCCAACACCGGCGTTCCCCGCGCTGCAGTACCTAGAGTCTGTCGATGAGGGGGGTGTGGCCTGGAGGGCGGGCCTGAGGATGGGGGATTTCCTCATCGAGGTGAGGACAACATTTGGACTAACCCTAAAAGATACCCATTACTGCATTTCAAGGTCCACATTGTTGTTGTTGTTGTTGTTTGATGGTGTGCATTTTTTATTTCCAAGTAGTCAAATCACTGTTTCTTTGCAGAGTTTGAATATTTTACAAACCATACTGAAAGAACTCCATGATTACACAGACACTAAGATTTCTTTTTACAAGAAGCACATTATTACATTTTGGATGAGGGCCTCAGATTTAACTGGTGCTTTCTCCACTGATGAATGCAATAAGTGCAGGCATGTTCCTCTGAGAGGCTCATAACTAATGCTGGGAGAAGTAGGAAATGAAAAAGACATAGACAAGGCAGGCCAAAGAGAAGAGAAGTGGATACACCACACGCCACCAAACTCCACATCATTTCAGAGTAACTTCTAGGATGCACTGAACCGAAAATCAATGCTATCTCTAGGGTGGGCAACAGAAATACTTTGCTAGGCCAGACACAATCTGTGAGTAAAGGAGCAGTGCACTTCAGTTCAGAGGGGTTATTTCTATGTGATTGCTGAACTCAGAATTACAAAATATTTCCTCTGACCAACAGCACCTGAAAAAAATATTGCTGTTACTTAAAATATGGTCATGGTTTATTGGAATTTAGAGATTTGAAAAGCGCCATAAAAGTACAGTCCATTCATTGGTGGTCAAGCTCAAATTTTGAAACCAAAAACCTTTTTTTCTTCTGTTGGTTTTCTAAAATGTCTGACCTTTGCTGAACTGAGTTTTTCATTAGAAATTAGTTTTTAGTTGTTTTTTTTAAACTAAAGGCTCAGATGTCTGTGCCCTTCCCTAAAATCTGAGAGTCAGTTGTACCCAAGCCAAGCTGGTTCTGGTATTTCACAAACTGAATCAATTGAACTGTTCAAGAACTTCTTGTATTATATTTAATATTGGGGTTCGGATCCATTTCTGCGGTCACATTTCTGGCCAAAGTTATGTTCCTGTGTCTGTATGAATTTTGAATCTTTTTTCTAGTCAGAGTTTCATGTGGTGCGGTCGAAGCAGCACATTTGTAGCCATCATGTATCTTTAGAGGTTCCCCTGTGTTGCCTTGAGAACTCAGCTCTAAAAATGGTGATTGTCAGACCTCTATTAAAGCTGACATATATTTCTAATTAGTATTCAACCTAATATGAGTCACTTCTGCCCATGCCTTTTTGATTTACTGTAGTTGTGCCTGAATTGCTGGTGCACTCGTCCAAAACATGCAAAATTAAGTACAGTATATTTGAAGCTAAATCTTAGGAAACTGTAACAACATAATGTCAAACATGGGAGAGCTGCACTAGCAAAGTAAATCAGCGGTCACAAGCTGATCCTCATTAATTTTGAAGTTCTTGTGTGAACTCCCTGTAAAATGAGTTGCTGCTTGCTTTGAAATTGTTCTATTTTAAATTATTAATTAAGCATCATGTCAACCCATTCAGTTCATCTGCATCATTCTGCCTGTCAGGTAAATGGCCAAAACGTGGTGAAGGTTGGCCACCGGCAGGTGGTCAACATGATCCGACAGGGAGGCAACAGTCTCATGGTGAAAGTTGTGATGGTTGCTCGAAACCCTGAACTGGAGGATACTGCTCGGAAGAGAGGTAAGAGACGAATTTTCCCTTTGTGTTATTTTCATCCTGTTTATGATGTGACGTTAAAGCTGATTGCATGTTTACTTTACCCTAAAAGCCTGTTGCAATGTGGTTGTCCTTGGTGACTGCATGTTTATATGAGAATACTAAACATTAAGTCTGCATTTGGCTGGCTTCCCCTGGCAGCCCCACAGCAGACTAAGAGACTGACTCCTCCTGCCATTGCCCTGCGCTCCAAGTCAATGACATCAGAGCTGGAAGACATGGGTAAGATGATACAGGGGACAAAAGACTGAATACAAAGAATAAAGAATAAAGATCGGTCTGGAAAGAAGTAAAAAAAATAAATTAGATTTTAGATTTGAGTCATCCATTTTTTTTCCTGAGAGGTCACATTTGAAATAGCTTCTGAGGGGGTTTAGCAACTTCTCTGCAGGATGATGGTACAGAACCACAGTGGTATGAGGGAAACACAGCATTAAATATTAACCAAGCTGATGCACAGAGCCAAGAAAAATTATCCAGTAAACGTGTGATTTTATTGTGTTTAATTAGCAATAGTTTGATGGGAAAGGAGCTTTTTGATTCATTTGCACTTTTGATATAAGCAGTGAAGAAGAAAGGTGATAATTAAACAGCTGAGAGATTTAAAAACGACTGCATGATGTGAAATGATACTTGCCTGTTGCCATCAGTCACACGCTGCTCTTTGTCTCTTGTTCCTCTGAACCAAATGTGCTGCACACAGTGGACAAAGGTGGGAGAGTCATCGATTTGTGTGCTCTCATTATCATTTCCGTTCCCATCACCATCCCTCTCATCACATCAATATTCCTACCATCACATGTGTCTGAGTATGTATTTCATCCTTTCATCTGTTAAATACACATGACTACACAGCAGCTTTAGTCACACCTAATTTTTGTTTCCCGTATTATGTATGCTACAGCTGCGTCTCCATGGAAAAAGAAAGCAGGTGAATATCAGTCTTTATCATTACTCCCATCAGCCCCTGAGCTTTAATTAAAAGTCAGCTTGTTTGATCCTGTTTTTTTTCTCCTCCTCTCCCAGAATACGACTCTTCTCAGGGTCCTGATAAGAAAAGGACAGTCTATCAGATGGCACTAAGTAAGAAATCACTCTCGCTACTCTACTCATACTGTAACAGGGTGTTTTTAAACCTCCAGGGGACAGGAGGGGACTCACTGAAATCCTCCTTTTCATGTTTCTGCCTTTATTTTAAGCTCCTTCTCACTTCTTCTCTACTTTTCTTCTCTGTCCTGTCTCTGCTCTGTCTTTGTTTCAGATAAACTGGATGAAATCTTGGCTGCTGCCCAACACACTATTACATCAGACAACCAGGGCCAGAGAGGTCATGGGGGCAAGAGAGACCGGAGCAAGAGTATTGTTCCTAACGTCCCCAATGAGGTACAGTTGGGAATTGTAAATGGTTGTAGTTTTAACCATTACCCTAGCTTGGGCTCTTGTTAGCTTTTTAAACTAAATTTCCAGATCTGAAAAAATATGAACAAATACTGATCAGTAATGGACCTGTTTTCCCAGCTCTATACAACAGAGCTTCTCCACTGGTTTGCGATGTATCACATATTTAGTCATGGAAGTGACTAATGGTAACCAAAATAATGATTCATATCTATAAAGCAGCCTGGTCTTTAGTTTCTTCTTTTTTTTAGCTCAGTGTGTTTTCCTGCCCTCACTGCACTTTACAGAAAATGATTGACAATGGGCCACCCACACCAAGAGATTTATTTAAGCGTGAGTCAGGTTGTGTCCATTCATTTATGCTCAGTTGCCTGATATACTAATACTTGAACTGACTGGTTCTTCTGCTTTGCATTATCCTGTACATGTACCAATCAATGTCAGTTTAACAGCCAACATTAGTTTGACTTAATTTAATCTGAGTGAAGGTTTCTTCTCTTTACTCCCTTCCTACTTTCAAATGATCCTTTGCTAACTTCACTAAATGTGTTTCGATCCCTGAAGCAACCCTACGAGCAGCAGTCGTCAGTGAGTATGGTGCAGCCCGGAACAGGTTTTGGCTACAACCAAGCTCATTTTCAACCAGGCCATGGTCAGCATGCAGTCATGATGCGCCAGAAATCTATTGGTAAAGGAAACTGTCACAAAAAGATTTCTGCCTGTCCAATAATACAAGATTCTTTTTGAGTGTCTTTATAACTGCTTGTGTGAATTTTCTCAGGGGTAACTGAGGAGGAAAGGCAGTACCTTCACCCACCTGCTATGAAGCTGGCTCGCAGCCTTTCGGTTCCGGGACCTGAGGAAATCCCCCCACCCCCTAACACATCTGCCCCTGATCCACCTTTGTCCGCAGGCCCTCATCCTGGGAGAGGGCCTGCTATGCCCATACCCCCAGTGTCTCAAGCCCACTACCAAATGCACTCCCAGCCAGTCCATTCTACTCAAGCAGGCTGGGAGAGGGGAGGAACTGGTGGGATGAACCAGCAAGTCATGGTCCCCACCCTTCGTAGACAATCAGAGGGACTGTGTGTCAGAGAGCCTGAGGCACCCAGGAGAGGTGGTGGCAAGATGGGAGGGTTAAGGAGAGGCTACAGCAGCGCTACCCCACCGACAAGTGCTAAGCCCAAGGCTCAACAAGCACCACAGCATCATCCGCACATGGCAAACCGAGAGCAGGTTGGGGGGGTCGGCAGGGGGGCAGCCAGGAGAGGTGGCCGAGGGGCACTGATGAAGCAATCAAAAGTGGAAGATGGGCTGAGACAGCACAGAGGAAAAGGAGTTGGAGCTAAAGAGAAGAGCTCCATCCCTATTCCCACCATTATTGTCAAAGCGCCATCCACCAGCAGCAGCGGCCGAAGCAGCCAGGGTAGCAGCATGGAAGCTGAGCCCTCCCAAGATGCAGAGGACCACATCTCAGCTGATGCAACCCTAGAAAGCTCCAACACCAGTCTACCCTCGCCACTCACCCCCTTACCACCCCAGCCCCCTATGTCCACTTCCTTACCTTCATCAGCTGTGTCCCCAACTGTTTCTTCGCAGCAAAACCTTGATAACTTGGATTACACTTCAACATTTGGTTCCGCCTTTGGAGGAGGAGGAGGTGGTGGAGGTGCACGCAGGGAAAGAGAACGTTTCCGAGACATGAGAAGAAAGAGCGCTTCTTTCTTCCTCTCGTCTGAAGAGGACATTCAAGGAGAGGCAGGGGGAGGAGCAGGAGAGGCAGGTGGGACAGGAGGGGTACTAGCGACAAGAATTCAGCCTTTACAGGGCTCACAAATGGATGTGCCCACTCCTCGTTTACGGCCCTCCAAGTCTATAGATGAGGGCATGTTTTCAGGAGACAGCTACGTCAACTATTCCAGCAGCATGCCCCCAGCCTTTGGACTGCCGGAGTATTCTTCACCAATCCTTAGTCAGGATGGCCAGCCCAAGTCAGCTCCCTCAATATATGGCACCCAGCCTGCAACCACCTTCATCCACCCTCTTACAGGTAAAGTTCTGGACCCCTCGTCTCCACTTGGCCTGGCCCTTGCTGCAAGAGAAAGGGCCCTTAAGGACGACCGCAGAACGCGCAGGGAGGAGAGACACTTTGGCCGACAGCTGTCCACAGTGGGGGCGTTCCCAACCCCTGTTCAGACCCCAACTCCTTCCCTTTTTGCAACCCCAACGCAATCAGCCTACACTTCCCCAGTGTCCCTCCACCTAAGCTCCCCCACTGCCACCACCTCGCCTGCATCAATGAGTCGGCCACAGTCACCAAGGATATTACGTTTGGGAGGAGGAGGTGGGGAGAGGATGGAGAGGGAAAAGGAAGGAGGACCCAGGGAGGGTCTTAGAGTTCGTTTTTCAGAGGACAGAACCAATCAGTATTCAACCCAGTACTACCCACAGAACACCAGGGAGAGAGAAAGAGAAAAGGAAGTGTATGAAAGCAGACCTGCTCCACCCATACAGCCTCCTCCACCGCCTGCTCAACCTGCACCCCGCAGACCTTCCTTTCTTCAGATGGAAAGCACTCCCCATACCAGCTACATCCCTCAGTACACTGTCCCCACAGCCCCAGCCCAGACACATGAGGCTATGGGAGAAGCACGAGCAGCGGGTGAAGGTCTAGGACTGATGGTTCTCCCTCCACCAGCTCCATCAATAGATGTAGATGATGAGTTTGTCTTTGCAGATCCCTTGCCCCCTCCTTTACAATTTGCAAATGGCAAGAATGAGAGCGTTCAAGAGTTTCCTCTGCAGCGTCAACACCAGAGTCAACATTCTGTTGATGTTGCTGCACCTCCTCCACCCCCTCTTCCATCTACCAAGGTTTCAAATGCTACCCAACCCTCTCCCCAGGGTGGTGACTCTGCTGCCTCCAGCCTTACCTCCTATGACAGCGAGGTGGCCAACCTTACACAATCAGCTCTTTCTCCATCTTATCCAGCCCCACAGACATTTCCCCCTTCTTGCACCACCAACACCACCTCTACTACAGCTTTGCCTGCCTCGTCACTACACAGACCTCAGCCCATGTCCCATTCTCACCTCTATTACAGCAGCTCTAATGACTCCTCAGTAGGTGGTCACACAACCGGCCAGGACAGAGGCACCACTGCCCTCACCGCCACCATGACATATGCTACCACCACCATGTCCGTCTCTGCTGCTGCCTCAACAACCACAACCTCACCGTCATCCTCTGACTACAGCACAACCATGGCTGGGCCAAAGACTGGCCTCAGCACAGGGGGTAAAGCTGCTGATCACACTCATCACCCTACTATTATACCCAAGAGTGGAGACTGGCAAGATGCTGTGGTGGATTCTGGGATAGAGGAGCTGGACAGCCACAGCAGTAGTGACCACCATCTGGAAATGCTGGGATTAAGTGGGCTGAGAGGAGAGAAGGGAGGGATTGGAGGAGATGGGCGAGGAGGGGAGGGAGATAGAGGAGGTGAGCATCAGGATCCTTGCACGACCTTCTCAGGTGGGCAAACATTTGAGGTGCATAGCGCAAAAATGGCAAACCCTGTGTATCCAAAGATGGCTCATTACAAGGAAGTAGGAGGGAGGGGCCCACCAGTAGCACTTCGAAGGCAGAACAGCACTTACCCTGCTCCATTACAGTTGCAGGGACAAAGCAACATTGAAGAACCCAGGTTAGATGGAGCTCTTGCAGATGATAGGAAGCGCAAACAGAGCCGATCCAAGATGGAGGATGGCTTTACCTCTGCTCTAGTTGCCTGCTTAGAGAGGCCTATGGACACTCGCTCAGTGGGCTGGGCTGGAGTTGGGGAGCATGAACTTGGTGGCATACAGAGAGATGGTATGGTTTTGGAGAGCCGCAGACTCCATTCACCTCTTTCGGGTGTCAAGGCCAGCATCATCAATGAGCTAAGCTCCAAGCTGCAGCAGATGAGCAGCATGAAGAGCATGGATGACTGGAGCCACACTCCAAAGTCTCCCACCATGCATAGGTTTGTTTTCTTCCATCGACCAGCCCTTCAAATTGGAGTGAAAGTTTGTGTATATGCTTAATTTTTCTGAAGCATGTTAGAATTTAAGTTTACAGGTTCATTTTGTGTGTCTTTCAGGTATTCGGCAGACTTCACTGATGCATTTCACAGCCCCCCTACTGGCCGCTCCACTTCGCCATTACCCACCTCCTCCCCACAGCATCGTCAGATCCTGACACCAAATCTGTCCGCCACTCCTTCTGTATCTCCTTCCCCTCAAGTCCCGATTCAGCGAAACTGGACCCGCTCTCCCTCTCCACAAATGCCTTCCTCACCAGTTCATTCACACCCTCCACATTCCCCAACTTACTCCCCATACCCAACGTCACCCAAACATCGGTCCAAAATGCGCAGGCAGACTTTTGATTTTCAATGCAGTCCCACTAAGGAGATGCGCTCTTCAGTCTCCCGGCGGAGGGCTCCCAGCCCTCTTATCTATAACACTGAACAGCCAAACCCCAGCCCTCCCAGACCTTCCTCTCTCCCCATCCTCCCCAGTACACCTGTCTACAACAACCCCTTTGATTTCCCTGGACCCCTCACTCCTCCTTCACCTGGCCTCCCTCTAGGAGATACCTACAAGGCTTCAACCCCTCCACTGTTCTCCCCATCAGGTGTACCAAGTCCAAATCCCCTACTTGTCTCCCGCTCTCTCTCCCCCACCCACTTCCTCTCTGGCGCCTCCTCTCCCATGCACTTGCCCCCCAGCCCATCCTGCCTCAACTATCCCCATCTCACCCCTCCTCCACCAGCCAAACCCTTTGCTGTCAAGCCCCTTCCCTACTGGACCAAGTACGACGTGGCCGACTGGCTGGCTTACCTAAACCTGGGTGAACACAGAGAGCGTTTTATAGACAATGAGATCGATGGATCACATCTGCCTTCGCTCACCAAGGATGACTTTTTGGACCTGGGAGTAACACGTGTGGGACATCGAATGAACATCGAGAGGGCGCTGAAGAAACTCACTGACAGGTGAGGGAGGACTAAAAGACTCTTGAACACATAAAGACGATGGGGTCGAAAGATCAGAGAGGAAGCACCGGATGGTGAAGGAAAGTCAAAGTGTCTCATTCCTTTCATAGAGGTTATCTGGATCATCCCCTTTATGTTAATTGCATATAATTTGATAAGTTATCTCATCTTCCCCCCATCCCTTCTCTTTATTAACCTGTTTTATCAACCCTATTTGGTTGCCTCCGACTTTATTTAGTTTCCACCCATTCTTATTCTTTCATTTGCCCTCCTTCTCTCCCCAGGCTGTTCTCCTCTCCTTTGCATGTCACTACTTCTCCCCGAGACACAGACTGAGAGTGAAGGGATGATTCAAAGATGAAAGAAAGGGAAAGAAAGAAATTGACAAAGATGAACATTATCAGAAGATGTGCAAGAGAAGAACAGTGGACACCAAAAGGTTGTGTTGATTTAAGCTGATCACTGGATGCTTTGGGGGGAAGTGCTTCGTTGCAAATTTGCGATACATGTAGAGAAAACTGTTGATGAAATTTGTAACTTCTGGTCAAGAAAAAAAGGTATGAAGAAATTGAGAGTATCTTATGAAAATGATTCTCTTCAACTGAAAGACACCTTAAAACGTTTGATGGACAGGCATTTAATTAACACACTGATTTGTGCTGTAAAAGACAAACATGTACACACACACTCATATTCTCACACACACTGACAGACGGATTCTCACACCATCTGCTGCTTAGCAGCACTTAGAAAACTCCAGTCTGAGTTAAAAGAAAAGTTGAAAAGTTGCTGCTTAAAGGGTAAACCCCAATAAAATGTGACTGGTTGTGGCTGAGCCAGAAACTCTGGTAAGAGCAAACACATCCTAACATCAGTTTTATAGCTTTAAGCAGATCAGAGTATCTAATGGCTGTGAATAGTGGGGCCAAAGTCAGAATATAAGCAGAAGAAATTCAATGGTAAATGAGGACAGAAGAAAATGATAGACAACAATAGTATCCTTTCATATATTTGCCATATTTTCCCAAATGATGCCCCAATAAGCTTTGTATGTATGTTCTTTGCGAGCACTAACTATATCTTACATGTTAAACAGGATTCACTATCAGTAGAACCATTTGTTTTGTACTAAGTGCTGATCGCAATCATTCATTTCAAGCTGGTCAGGGTATTTATAGCTGTTAAATTCAAGTTGTGCATAATGAGGACATACAAATATTGACCAAGCATAGATGTGAAATGACCGTATTTTATTTTCCTAATTATTCTATAGAAAAGAGAGGAACTGAAAGGGATTTGCATGTTGTTCTCAACTGCAAATCATCTTTTTCTAATTGGTGTTTATGGCTGTAGCACAGGTCGAGGGACGGATCCATCCACTTTGATGCCATAATGTTGAGCGCTCTCTCACACAGCAGTGATCAAAAGGGCTTTTTACTGCTTCTCTGTCTGCCTGACTTCCTCAACCTTCAGCCTCTGTGAGTCTGTGTGTCTGATTTTGTGCGTGTGAGTGTTTGTCAGCTTGCGTTGATGGCCAAATGCTTTCTCTGACCTACAACCTTTCTCTTTGTAATGCCTTTTTCCAAAACATATTTATAATGGTCACAAAACAATGTTTTTTTTTCTCACTAGTTGACAATCCCAACTGTTCTCTATTCCACACATCAGTCCTTGAAAAGAAATCATCTGACCAACTTTTCAAAAGGTTTTTTCAGAGTGATAAATTTAAAGTAAATTCTGTATATGTTACATAGAGGAGAACATGAATGGCCTGGACTTTTTAAAACATGCCAGTTTAGCCATTCCCTGCAGTGAATTCAACTGTGAGGCAAAAACACATCATTTATAGATCTATATGTAATGATGATGATGACAATGATAAACATAAAAAATATAGTAGAATAAAGATTATATCAAGTATGTAAACATTTTTTAAGAATCTCCGTCTTCCAAATAGTGTGGACAAATTATTTAAAGTTCTGTTTTGTTTATGTTTCATTTTTTGGGTTTTCTGTAAATGCTTTCTATACTGCTCGCCCTGTGGTGCCCCAGTGAAGCTGACACACGTTACTTAATGCGTATTCTCTCTATGTGAGTTTAAAATTATGACTCTGTGTTCTCCTGCTGAGTTGCCTCAGTGCTATCTCATGATGGACTTTTCCGAGATGTGAAAGGATTGAGCAGTAGTGTAGAAAGCATTACATACTATGATTTAAAAGAGTATTTTAGGTCTAGTGAAATGCATAATGAATATGACTACTTACAGTATGAGCATAAGTATGCAGAGATAAAAGGTATATATATAAATATATATATATATAAAGTTTTGCTTTAAATAAAATACAGTATATACTGATAAACAATATGATAGAGGTACAACTAAGGTGTTGAAATAAATGCTAAATAAACGATGGCCTTGTCGTGATTCTCATTTCTTCTGACAGATTCGCATGATGATCCAATTTAAAGTGCTGTGTTTGAATTGAGTCATTTGGCAGCAGCTAGTCTCAGCCCTGCGGTGGTTGAACACAGCGTTGTTTCCAGGACCAGGATTATTTTCCCATCAGGTTCGGTGAGCTAATAGGACAAAGGAGTAGAGCTCTTGGGGAGCAAGAAGATGAGATGGCTTAATTCAAAGCAAGCAGCGGCTGCATTCATGCAGAAAACCAGAAGACCTCTGAGACTCATTAAAAACAAACTTGGAAGCAGATGAATGTAACCTTGCTCACTTGCATGGTGGCCAGTTCAAGGTGTGTGGTGGAAAATGTAAATATCATGCTGTTGTGTTGTAAAGTTTGTACCAGTTGTCCAGGTTACCCATTATTTGTATTTCTTCAATTGCAATCACCTAATAGTCAACAAAATTCCAGCTGCCAGGTCCCTTTTCTTCCCTGCAGGGATGAAACCACAAGTGGCCATTTTTCTTCCTACAGTATAAAAAAAAGTTTCTAAAAAAAAAACCAGTACAGTGATGTACATCATTCTTTCAAAGATGGTTGTTCATTTAGTGTTTTGATGATCATAATAGAAAGCGCTGTCTCACATGTGTGTCCAATATTAGGTTGAGATTTGACCACTAAGGCCACAGCATATCAGCAAGTATCTGAATTTCTCATGGTTTTTCACTCATTTTATCATTTTTTTCTTTAATTTGTTACCTATTTGTGTTTTTTATGGCCAAGTAAACAGGGCCACTGATTGTAGAAGTTTAAATTGTTAATTTTAAATGTTGTGGACTCCACATACAATATTTTGTTCACCTCTACTGTACTGGGCTTGAGGCAAGAATTTCAAAGACTTATATCTCAGAACCTGGGCACTTAAAGCAGATATTATCTGATAACCATGCCTGGGTACCATAGTGTGGAAAGTAGGGAAATGCATGTAAATTAGGTGAATGTCAAATTGTATCCTCTGAAGTAAACTTAAATCTCTGTGAAAACTTTGCCCCAAGGAGGTGCACCAGGCTTCGAAGCCAATTTTACATAGTAGCCAAACCGTGTAATTACACATCATGTGATGCACAAAAAACTTTTTCCCATAGGACTACATTGTTAAAGACGATGCTGTGACATGATGAATGCATTTTTTTGAGTATGAGAATTTATTTAAATTATTTTTCCTTTTGTCATTACTTTATTTCCCAGGTCTGATGACATTCAGAAAGTCTAGAGGAGCTACAAAACTAAATCACTTCATCCCTATTCAAGTCAGTGGAGGGTTAAACAGGAAGTGAGCCAGCTTCAAACTCAAGGACATGATGAGGACATACTGCAACCCTCGGAGACATGTCTTCTTAATTTACATTAGCTGGCATGCTGGGACAGATGATCATTAAAAACACTAACACACTGATTTCCATTTCCTTAAACTTTTAAGTATTTTCATTACGATCCTTGATGTATGAAAAGAGTCTTATCATACTGAGAACAAACCAGTGAGGCTATCTAGATTATCGTTGGCGAAATAAAAATATTTTCAAGAGTTTAGATTAAAGATCAGACAAACGCACACTTAGAAGTTTCACAATCTCCGGTTTAGAAAATTGTATTGGTTACCTTTTTTTTTTAAACATGTAAAGGCAACATCTTCCCATATCTGGCCCAAAGGAGCACATATCCATATTAGGCCTTTGCAGCCACAGGTGTGAAACAATATCTCTTGCATGGCGGGTGGGTGGTGAACTTGGTCTGAATAAGTTTTTAAAAAATTAGTTGATGTTTGCGTAGTCTAAATATGTGGAGCAAAAATAGAGAGAAATCTCAGTCACATCAAGGCAGCAGCAACTGAACTGTAACTGTGGGATAACACGACTGCTCTGAGCTCAGATCCAGAAGGGTAAATCCCAGAGTCAGTAAACAGTGTTCAGTGAACCTGCTCTTTCTAGGTCTGACCACAGAGAGAATGGCGGGTCACAAAGGGGCACAGGGCTAACGTGGCAGTTCACGGGACACCCCTCGCCTCCCCTCTGCAGTCACATACACTCACTAATAAGCTCACATGACATCTGTTTCACACTGACAGGATTCTGTGACCAGCAGACAGTCAAAATGAAGGTTCAGCATCTCATTAGCACCATATTGAGAGAGACACAGGGAGGGGAGGGACGGGCTGGGGAGAGAGAAGGAGGGGGACTGTTCCAGCTGTTTTTTTTCTAATAGCAGAGTGGGGAGAAAGTGAGTCAAAGATGAGCTCAACAGGCTGATAGGGAGGAAGCTGGTGAGTTAAAGAAGCAAAAGGATGGGGTTAAACTAAGGAACAGAGGAGAAAGAGGAAGAAGGGTTCATCCTGGTATGACTGTGAACTAAAGTATCACCGCTGACGGGGGAGGAGAGCGAGCAAGGTGAGTTTCTTCCTCCCTCTTTGTTTGCCCTGAAGCCAATTAGCAGCGACTGATTACCATGCAAATGCACTGGTTTGTTTAATTTTTTTTTCTCTCTGCTTGCTTACTTGCAATGTCTCGGTGTCTCACGCCCACTCTCAGATCAACAACGCATGAGTGTGTGTGTTTGTGTGTGCGTGTGTGTGTGTGTGTAACTTTAAGTGCCAAGGGAAAATTGGGTCAGGGAGAGAGAGAAGAGAGGGAGAGAGGCATGTGTTAGAGGAGGAGAAGCACACTGGGAGAGGGGGAGACGGACAGAGAAATGGAGAGAAATCCTCAGCAAGCCCTTGAACTACAGTAACAAGTGGTCACTTGAGTAATCACTGGTGATTCAGAGAGAAATGTAAGTGCTGGTTTCTCCCAGGCATGAATGCTCTGTTGCCACTTTGTGCTTTACTGGCTTGTGGATGGAGTTTTTTTTTTGTTTTTTAGCATTAAAACTACTTTGATACGAATGTATGTTTCTGTGTGAGGAAACGAGTGAATCTGAATCCTGTTTTAAAACCTTTTAATTTCCTCTGCATGGACATGAACAGAGTCAGATGGAGGATAAAGTCCAAAAGTGAAATCTAAACTTAACACGTTTCAACTTGCAAGAGCTCACAGCAAGAGGAAGCAATAATAAAACAACATGACAATATGTATGAGGACCAGCTAGCAGGGGGAAAGAACGTCCTTGATGAGCCTGACTCTTCGTCATGCTCGGTCTTGTGACGAGGTGTGGTTAGTCACTTTCATATTACTCAGCCAGCAATGTCTCAACTAGTTGTCTAAACATAAAAAAAGTCCCAATGCTTGTGTCCTTTCCTTGTTTGTGCATGTCTTTTGTTTAATCTGCCTACTCCCTATAAAATGTATTCCCCACTTGTGCTTTGGCTACATGCTGCGAAACAATGTCAGATATCTGTAGAGTTTATTTATTTTAAATCCTGCATTCCCGTTTTGTTTCCAAAATCAGAAATCTGCCCCTGTTGAGCTCTTGCAGTTGTGATCTCAGAGTCAAATAGCGGGAGGAGTCAGAGTGGCAGACAGTTGGTTCTGATAGGCCCTGTATTAGTCAGAGCAAAGGGAAAGATGACCTTTCCCTTGCTGTTTATTTTGGGAAGGCAACAGGAAGAATGCTGGAGCAGCTGTTCTATTCCTGCTGGCAGATCCCACCCCTGTGAATTCCAGTCTGCCACTGCAACGGCACTCCCCTTACTCATGCAGGGGGGTTTGGATGTATCCAAGCACTGTACAGTGTAAATAACACCTCGTCGGGATCATCAAAGTTGTTATGGCAATAAGCTGAGCAACCCACACACACATGCACACCCTGCAAGTTTTTCAGCCGACAATTATTCCCTATCAGATGAGCCAACAGGGTGAAGAGCTCTGCTAATGGAAGCCCAGTGTATCTGAACATTAAACTGTGCAGAAATCCAACCTGTTGCATGCTAATGAGTGTCACCTCTCTGCCAATGAAATTTGTCTTTCCTTTCCGTGTTATGAATGGTAACCAGTCGAGCAACTCTCTTGTGCAACACAAACAGCTATATCCTACTTTCTGAGACAGAAACGTTCCCAATAATGGCGAGTCTTCCCAAAGAGCCGCCCGAGGATCCAAAGAAACAGAGCTTTTGGATGGTGAGGATGATATTTATGATCGAATCTAAGAAATCTACCACCCAAAGAATAGCTAGCTAATCCAAGAAACAGTGCTTATGTGTGTGGGTGAATATAAGAACTCAAACCTGTTCTTTTTACACATCATCACCATCTTTCCTCCTCCCAGCCGAGGAATTATGTGCGCACAGTGCACCGAACTGACCAGTCCTTCCAGGCCTGCAACGACATTGTGGCCTGCTTCATGGAGAGAGCAAAGGTGGAAAAACAGTACGCCCAGCAGCTCAGCCAGTGGAGCAGCAAGTGGAAGTCCATAGTGGATTCTCGTAAGTAAGAGAAGCTGCTTACGGGGAGCCTAAAAACAGAGAGTTTATATTCCCAGGCCTTTTTGATCATGGCAGCTATCAAGTTCAAATCCCTGCTTTATTTATATTAAATAGCGTCATCTGTGATTGTTGGAAGCTCTTCAGTAGACAAACGAAGGTCATTATTTCTCTGTTGGTTCAATGACTCAACTCTGTGCTGTGCTCTCTGTGTCATTCCTCAGTGTGTATTTTTTGCCTCCTTCCCCAGGGCCACTTTATGGCTCCCTCATGAGGGCGTGGCAATGTTTCTTTACCTCCACTGAGCGTTTGTCCGCCCTGCACTCCTCCATCTCTCAGTCGCTCATCGCAGAGGAAGGGGACCGAGTAAAGACCTGGCAGAAAGAGACATTTCCAAAGAAACTCTTCTGTGGCTTCAGAGAAAGCTACGAAAACAACACAAGTTTTTCACGTGCGCAGAAACCTTGGACCAAAAAGCTAATGAAGGTCCGATGCTTTTATCTTTTAGATTCATACATGTGCATGCTTTTTTTTTGCAGACAGAGTCAGCCTAACTGGTTCCTATGTCACCAGTCTTTATGCTAAGTTACACTAGCATTCTCATAGCCTTGGAATTATGTATTTACCACATAGATCATCTACAAGAGAGCTAATGAGCGTACAGTCTTTCAAAAATGTCAAACTTCTCTCTTAAGTAAACAACATGCATGTGTGTGAATGTGTATTCAACAGTTGGAAAAGGCCCGAGTTGCACATCACAAGTCCTGTCAGAGGGAGCAAACAGCCCTCGACAAAGAGAAACAAGCAAACGAAAACTCTGAGATGAGTCCAGAGAAAAAGGAGAAAGTCACAAATGCCAGAGAGAAGGCCACAGAGGAGAAGGAAAAGGTGAGGAGGGGTGTTTACACACGTCATGTGCGCTGAATAAGGGCTTTATTCGCAACACATTTAAATTCACAATCACCGATTCACACCATGTCATAGAGTACAAACATGTTGCAATCCAGTGAAATTTTGTTGGCCTGCAGCATGTGGTCATATTTATACAGTTGAGGAATTATCAACTCTGTTCCAGACATTTCCCTTGTATGGAGATGTGTTATTGTTACACTGCTCAGTGTTTATGGAGCCCAGAATTGAAACAGTGAAGCGCACCAGATGATTTATACATTTCAGATCATCCACCACCAAAGAAACACATTAGATGTTCTTTCTTAGTGAGCATAAAGCAGCTTTTTATCAATAAAACGGTTCTTGTTTGCTGCCTGCAGACTAGAGAGCACTATGAGAAAGTGCTGGAGGATGCGACGTCCTACACACCTCGCTACATGGAGGAGATGGAGGCCATTTTTGAAGAGTCGCAGGAGGAGGAGAGGAAGAGGATTAGCTTCCTGAAGCAGGCCTTCCTCTCCATCCACAGACATCTTGATATCACCAACAACGAGAGGTGAGCAGACACCAGATGACTCTTGAGATAATGCAGAGTGAATGTCTGTGTGTTTATTGTGTCATAATAAACTGTCTCCTTGTCTTTGTTTCAGTGTGAAGGCTGTGTACAGTGAGCTCCATCACACGCTGATGTCCATCAGTGAGCAAGATGATCTAAGATGGTGGAAAAACAACCAGGGTCCTGGCATGCCCACAGACTGGCCAAAGATTGAGGTGTGTTTAAAAGTTTCACTCTAATAAATAGACAAAAAACAATGCATGCACTCTCAGGAAAAATAAGTAAAAACAAACAATGGAGTCATGCATAGATATCCTATTTGGAGTGGGTATGTTGTATATGAATTGGTATCCAAAAGCATTAACATCCAAATGCAATAAAACACTATGTGCCTGACAGAAGTATATAAAAAAAATTAAAATACATTGTGGTGTACTGATTAATAACAAGATATTAGTTGGGTTTCGTCGTGAATAAGAGTGGGATCATGAGATTTGTTTTTTTTTCCTGTTAAAAAGCCACCATTGTAGATTAAAATCTATGTGGCTGACTCATGTAGAAATGTTCACAGATGAGGTGTTTTTAAAGTTTTATTCACGTTATGCTTAGTCATGTTTGCTGATTTCCCTTCCTCACTTTCTGACTGGTTTAACCAGGTGACAGAGTTATATGCACCATTACCTTAAATAACATACAGATTTCTCTGTGTTTAAACATTTTTGGAGATTTGAGAAAATGCACACAAATCAATAACAAAGCCTAAGTTTTTTTAAGACACTTTATCATGTAAATGTCATATTTGCCTTTAAGGCAAAACATGACCTCCCATAGCATTTAAGAAAAATTGTATAAACAAGACCATTAAAGTAAACATGACAGATATTATAGATTTTTGCTCCAAATGTGTTGTCACTTGTTCTCGTATAACCTTAAGCTGTGAGAATATTTGCACAATTTTGTTATGCATTTACTGTAGCTGTTTTACTACATCAAACTGTTTGTACAATGGAAACCCAAACTTTCAATCTCTTCCATCAGGAATGGGTCCCACCAGTGAAAAAGCTAAATAGAAAGAAGAGAGAACAGAAAAGAAAAGAAAGCCGACCGTAAGTTGTCCCATGTGCTGCTTTTATTGTGTGATGGCTAAGGTAACTGAAAAGCGTACATTTTATTCCACATCATATTCCTGTTTTTTGGCTGTTTAATCATCCGTTTTCTTCTCCTGTTAGTGTGATGATTGGAGGTGTGAAGGTGCGAGCTTTGTACGACTACGTGGGAGAGGAGGGTGATGAGCTGTCCTTTAAAGCAGGTGACACATAAAGTGTGAAGTGACGCCGCTCAGATTTATTTAGATGGTAGTGTTATTCACAGTGTTACTGCTACATCATAGAAAAGATTTCATACAAAGTTACAAGCATTGTATCAGTATGAATCTGAGTGGGAAGACATTGATTGCATCCCATCTCTTTTAAGAGGTGTCGGACAGATTGATAAACATAAGTGTGCAGTAATAGTGATTTCACTGATTCTACTGTACATGAATTGAAAGGAAAGATTTTTTATCTCATCATCGATATTGGCACTAGACTCAAATGTGTCTTCATGACAAAGCTTTGACTTTTGCAAATGTTATTGTTTTATCTTGTTGTATAATAGTGTTGTAGTTAGCTTTTTTTTACTCTTGTAATGAGGTGGAGACAGTAAAATTTAGTTCGAAACTTTAGTTTTGACACCATGTTACAATACAGATGCTGCAAAGACACAAAGCTACACTTAAAATTTGCTCACAGGGAGATTTTGACAGCACATTTATGTCTTTCATTCTGTACAGTAAAGTGTTTGAATATAAACAGATAAAAGAAAACATGAAAGTTCCATTTACAAAGTGTCTAAGGTTAGTAGGTAGACAATCCTGTTCAGGGCTACTGAGAACAAAGCAAACTATTTAGATCTTGACTTACAGTAATAAAAAAGACTTTAAAAAATGCCACATGGTTTGAACACTGGAAGAAATTTGTGGGGGTTTAATTTAGAGCAGACACCTACTGGCCTTTACAGGAACAGCATCTTAAGGGCATTTTTGCAAAGTTTTAACATGAAGCTGTGCTGTGTTTTCAACTGGATCTCCTGTAGCATCGACATGGTTCACACAGGTCTTTTCCAACAACACTGACCCAAATTTGTTCTGGTTCATGAACCTAATTTTGATATGTTTAGAGAGTTTTGACAAAAAAAGATTGTTTTAGAACGTGATCATTTGTTCCCAACTGGAACCCAAAACAAGCAGGTTTTCCTTGCTAATCAGTGTCCATGTGTCAAATTCTACAAGTGTTTATGCATTACGCAATGACCTTTGTGGATGATGAGTTCTTGATTACAGTGGTTTCTCTCACGGCAGTTAAAAAAACGCAGCCTGGTTTGCTGGCTAGAACCAAAGTTCCAAAAATCCTGAACACACTGGTTCAAACAGTTAACTGTGTAGTAAAACAGATACAAAAGTTATTCTGGTTGATCTGGTTGATCTATCTGGTTGATGTAATACTTTAAAGTTACATGGTAACACATAACTTAATCTTTATTAAAACAAGGTATTTAATATCATAACTTCATCCATTTTATTTCCAGGTGAAGTGTTCCTGAAGGTGGAGGAGGAGGACGATCAGGGATGGTGTCGAGGAGTCCTCAGCGGAGGGAAGGAGGGCTTCTACCCAGCAAACTACGTTGAAGTTGTCGAGTGATGTCACACTGTCTAATACACTTCTATCTAAACTTATTTCTCACAAATCTTTACTTACGATCTTCTGAAAATAACAGCTTTTGTTATATTATATTTTGTCACATTGACTTTGAATTAATGTCAGATTTCTCCAATGATAAATATTTTCAGCCATTTTTGAAAGGAAAAGTTTATTAAGGCCTTTGAATTCTAACCTATTTGGTTTAAGTACTTTAAAAGATATATTAACTTATGAAAGACTAGTATTGTTTGTGCAGGAGCTGTATGTGTATATGTGTGAGTGTGTATGTACGTTTACATGCATGTGTGCATGTTAAGAGGAAACAAAAGAGAAAAAGAGAGGATATTTATTTACTGTCATAATGTGTGAGTCAAAGAAGTTAGTTGTTAAATGATACACAGGTTTACAATGATGTGTGCACACAAGGATAATGTTTACTAAACAAGGATTATGAAGAAACACACACTTTGACTGAGGAAATGATTTTACAAATAAAAGTGTTATTGTTTTGCCTCTGGTCTGTCCTACTGACATTTTTGTTGTTTTGCTAGTTTTGTGGGTCTATGGACTACAATGCCGGGCAGTTGGTTAGTCTGACTGAAATATCTCCGTAACTATGAGATGTATTCGCATTCAACAGTCTTTAATGAAACCCAGAAGATGAATCCTACTGACTTTATCGATTCCCAAACTTTCCATCTAATTT
>JAQNCA010000017.1:12075099-12117290 GCA_029783725.1 Acanthurus tractus | reverse complement strand
GCATTCAACAGTCTTTAATGAAACCCAGAAGATGAATCCTACTGACTTTATCGATTCCCAAACTTTCCATCTAATTTTACCATAAGCTTAACATTCTTATTTTTTCTATGAATGTCTCTACAATAGTTAAATGAATTGCTATGGAATTGGGGGAAAAAATTAAGATCCACAGAGGATGAACCATCAGCATCAACTATAACCATATTTTTAATTTCGCTGTGTACTTTGATTTATAACTAAGCTGCTAACAGTCTTATGAGCTTCAGCTGTGCTTTGTGTTGCACAACTTCCTAAATATATTTTACTAGCACTTATCAAAGAAGACAGATATGACAAACATTGTACATGCTAAACATCAGCTTGCTAGGACTGAGATAAGATAAAACATTATTGACCTCCAACCGGGAAAACTGAATGACGGCGTTATCAGTGCATGCATGTTAGCATGTTGACGTTAGCATTTAGCCCAAAGCAAGATGTGCTAATCAATGCAAAAGACAAAAGACAAAAAAAAGAAAAGAGGAGGGATTTGTGTCTTTTTTTCTGAAGAATTTCATATATTTTGACAATTCAATGTGTTGGGGCTTCATTTTTTTGTACACTTTCATTTTTCCATGTGATGATACCTTTCATTGCATGAATCAAGCAAAGGCCAAGATATAATGCATAAAGACACAACAAAAGCAAACAAATGTTGCATTTTGGTCAGTTTAGGTATATATGTCTTCTTACGTTCATTCGTCCAGTATAAAAAAGTCTTGTACACTGGGATTGGCATTACTGAAACAGATGATATTATATTATATGAAAGATGGCGTCTATTAATCACCATATTTTTTTTTCAAATGCAAACTGGCAAAGCAGTTCTTTCTATAACAAAGCAGCTCGTTCAGAGTTTAGTACACTGTTATGCATAGCCTGCAGGGCTTGCTCTATTGCCAGACAAAGGCCAAAGAATGAAGTTACACTTAGTCTTTGTTGTGGATGCATCACTCAATCTCTTTCCAGCAATCACAAAAAGTTTTACAGCAATTCTGTCTTTCTGTCCGTTTAAACAGAGCATACACCCACAACAAAGTTACTGGAGTCATATCTAATTATTATCTCTATTATAATTTTCCGAAAGAAAGATGAGGCCTTCTTACAGCAAGTCAGAAATTGAAACTGACATATAAGCTGCCCTGCATGCTGACACTTCGGACATGTAGTAAATGTTAAAATATAAACAACACATATGGAATTTCCACCATCCATACATTCATATATACATACACACCCTGAAGCATAGTAGCCTTATGACATATATTTTAGAGGAAAAATCCGTACAGACTATCATGCACAATGAATAATCTTGAGTAATCAAAGTTACGCAATTTTTATTGCCTTGTATCTATTCCTCCACCCATTTTATTTACACTCATTTAATGTTTAACTAGAACTATGCAGTATGTTTTAAAGCTCTGACTAACCTCACAGCTTTGTGCATACTCCACACTGTGGTATCAAAAAAGACTCCTTAGGAAAAAGAAACCTGTTAGACAAGATGTCTGAGACAAATACAGTGGATAAGGAGACGTCACACAGCAGTTGAAGCGTTTCTGAGACCTGGGAGGGGTTCATGTTATGGTTGTACCTTAGAGTCAACATTCATAGGACTATTCATGTGTAAGTACGTCTCCGATTTGCTCCTTTTCAGAGGATTTTACGTTTTTTTATTGGAGTACTTCTTAAAGGTGTGTCAGCATATTAAAAAATGACTGTCTCATGCTTGCCAGAGAAAATTATGCTGTAATTACTTGGATTACTTGGGAGAGCCATTACATGTATTTTGTGTTAAAGGAGTCAGTTTAGCATTTGACTGTTTAATTGAGTGCCACCTTCTTTTGAACAATGTCTTGTCTGTCACAGGTGGGTAGACACAAGATGGAATTTGCTTGTGGGTTTGTTTATGTGCCGAGTCAGAAGGATGGCCAACGACCCAATGCCATAAAACGCTCAGGTGGGATTTCTTTCCAGCACTCTAAGGCATGACATCAAAGAGAAAAATCTAAATTTATAACATTTATTCCAGTTTAAAAAAAGTGGGGGTGTTTGGTGTTAGTTGTAGTTGTAGTTGTCTCAATTCCACAGATCACTAGCCAGACACAGAGATATTTTCAGTGCAGCTTCAATGGAATTTGACACCCGAAAGCTTTTCAAATCCAAAACATTACGAGAAAACAGCAGATTTCAGTGTCAAATTCAAAAAGCTTCTTAGTTAGCTCATTTAAAATCCACCAGAGAGACACAAAGCTTTCACTCTGCTGTCACTGTACTTACGTCACTGACACCTGCTGTCAGAGGAAGTCAAATGGCACTCTGGAAAATGTTTAAAGCCATTAAAATAATTAAATTCCAGTACTTAATCACAACATTTTTGCTATTTTGTCTTAAATATCAAATCTTGGATACACTTAGTGTGAAAAAGAACCTGCAGGTGTTTTTTTTCCTTTCATCTGAGCTTTCTGGGTGACTGGTTGGTTAAGTACCATTATGTATTATGTAATCAGTGGCACACACAACCTCTCCTGTCTATCTCCGAGAGGATATTTCTTTCAAATACTTTTCTTTGCTCAGTAAAAGCCATCTGCCACCTGAGTCACATTTTCCTCACAGCACAAAGGTCATCCCTGCACCAGTTGTTTTGTCTGTGCTTACATTTCTCTTGCAAGAAGCTGATCAGCAACTGACAGCCACTGTATATATCTTACTAAAAAATTTTTTTAATGCTTTTTAGCTCTCCTTCCTCCTATTAACTGGGTCCGTCCTCGCAGTCCTCCACCTCCTCCCCCTCAAACAAACTCTGCAGACTCTAAATCACCAAAAACCAATACGTCTCCTCCCAAAATTATTGAACAGCTGGAAAAAAGCAAGGAGGTGAAGAAGGTTGGGAAGCCCACTTGCTTCTATGAAAATGCAGAATTTCATAAAAAACTGCAGACAGCTTCTTCCATCAGTGCGACTCCTCAGCAAACAACACCTCCTCGAAAAACAGGTACTGTGGTGTTGTCAACGTAAATGAATTAATGATGCACCATTGTGTTATCTCAAATACCTTAGATACATTTTAAAATCTGAAGGGAGACATTTTTTATAAGAAAACTCAGTGTTATCCTCTCAGTCACACTTCTGGGCTACCAAACACACAAAAAATAGCCACTGTCCTTTCAGTTAATAAAGTTAATGTGATACTATGGAAAAATAATCCTCTAAAAGACTTAACTTACCAAGATTTGGCCCTCTTCGTCATCACAAACTCAATTCTCAAACCTTTAGGCCAACGCTGTGTTGTTTTCAGAAGCAAGAACATTTCTTGCGATTGCTTACACATTAAAGTTTGTCCTCAGAGGACTTCAGCACAGACCTCAAATCCTGTATTTACCTTGTCTCTCAGAAGATTTCCAGATGCTACAACCTAAAAAAACAGATGGGTGAGTGTACCCAGGGGTCTGTCTCTGGGGGGGAAAATAACATTATGAGGTAAAAGAAAATGTTCAAGTGTAAGTTCAGCCAGTGTACCAAAAAAAGGTACTTTCTCATTACTTCTAATGGTATCCAAGCACGCGGATAGTTCTGGTTTTTATTTGGCCAAGGATTGAGATTTCATAAGCGGTGCAATTTGTTTGGGCTGGAGGCAGAAATCACAGACGGCAGATTATCTCAGAATCTGAACATATTAAACCAAAAGTATTTGCATGGTTTAAGTACCACCAGAGAATAGAGGCGTATTATTTCTCCTTTTCTCTCTCAATATTGATCCTAACTCTTAGGCGCAGGGTGCTGATAACTTTAATTTGATAGCAGTGCTCCCTTTTTTAAATTTAAAATCTGTAACAATAGGCCGGGAATTGCTACAGCTGTAAAACTAGTTGGGCTGCAACGAAATTAATGTAACAAATTGTGAAAAACTGACTTTTCTGCTAAAATTGACAATAAAATGTATGGGGTTTGGTTAGATAATTACCGATTACTCATAATTAATGAACTAACATATTAAAATGGTGAGTCCCAAGAGACAGAAACATGTTTTTTCTCAATATTTTTTGTGAACTAGCAAATTAGGTCTGTAACTGAGTCTATGATTCAACTGCATGAGAGAAATTGCCACATGTTTTGTGGTCCACTGCCTTTGAATTGGTATTTCACTGACCAGCAGCCTCCCGAATGACAGTTTGTATTATATGGGTGAAATATTCCTTTTCATCTGTTTTACCCAGCTCTTCTTCCACCACGCATGAAAGCTGCATCCAGCAGCCCGCCTCTCTCCTCCTCCAACACCAACAGTCAGACGCTTACCTATGACCTCCCTGAAACTGAGCCAGACATAAACATGCAACCCTGGCACCCAGACTACTCATACGCTCATCCAGAGGGCACGGGGCTCCAGATGAAGCTGCCAGCTGATATCGGCAGCATGTCGGCCCAAACAAAAGGTAAACAGATGATTGTTTTCTGTTTTTTTTACACAGCATGCTGTATTTTCCAGATTTTTAGCTCTATGGTTTGTTGGGACTATGGTTTAAAGGAGCAGATCTCTCTGTTCTTCTGTTAAAACCTCAGCCCCGCCCCTTCCTCCCAGGCCTCAGTTCATGAAGACAACGCCAGATTACCTGGTAGTCCTACCTTCATCCCACCCCCCCTCTTCATCCCAGAAACCCATTTCAGACCCGTCGCTCGTCCCATCAACTACTAATAAAGGTAAATGTGACCGTCTCTGTCACACTGTTAAAAGAATCTAGGTGATTTTGAATATCTTACTCCAGCAAAATGCTTTTAAACTAAAAGCTCTTGTTGTTCCCAACTCGGGTCAGCAGATGACGGGCTAGTGCCAGGGAATCCTAACGTGGTCCTTGTCAGTTTAGGAAAATTGCTGTCAGAAGAAAGAGGTCAGTAAACTTTATCTAACGCCATAACTTCATTATTGCCTATGTAATCTTATCTTCAGTCTAATGGGCGTTTAATAAAGCTCATGTTTGCATATTTCCAGGGCAAACTATACAAGGAAAACCCACCTCCTGCTCCCAGTGCGGCTCTGTGCTGCACTCCACCTATGATAATGAGGTAATTGCATACTGTATTTCATTTAATCTTTATTCTGAAATGGATAAGTAGGACGGCGATTAAGAGTCATTAATTTCAAATGGGAATAAGAAGCGTAAATCTCCTCATGATCACTACTGGGAAACGCAGAGCGTGACAAACTGTTAACGGCAGTGAAGCAGAGGCGTTATTGATCAAAACATAATAAAACAATGAATAAGCTGGGATTAGTTTGATTGATACAGACTGCAGGCTGGTTTTATCTCCAGTTGCTCTCACTGAGTGTTTTCTCTCCTGCTGAATCACAGGTTAAAGTGTGTTACTTCTGTCAGACCTCGGAGTTGACCAACACTTCCAGTATACCCCAGTGTCCTCTAAAGGATGGTCTCTTTGCACTCTGTCCTAATGAAAAGCTCCTCTCTCCTGCTGACACTCTGCTGCTCTTTTGCATCGACATCTCAGGCTCCATGAGCATCACCTCTCAGGTGAAAACCACATGACTGACACCGATCTGTTTGCTGCCGCTGAGCAGCTGCCATTTACAAAGGCAAGTTGTGTTGTTTTAATTGATCAATCTCTGTTGTTTTAAGGTGTCAGTGGACGAGCATGTTGTCCACAGATCCCGTCTCCAAGTGAGTTTTGTCTCATCTTCAAGTGTCCTTTAAAAGTGACGAAAGTTTAAAAAAACTGTAAACATTCACACAACAGCAAATTCTCCAAGTAACACAACTTGAAAACTTCACCTTCAGCACAAAGAAACCTTTGTTCATAAAAACTCTGTATTCAAACCAGTTTGTTCAGGAAGCTGTAACTCAGTGCGTTCAGACATTAAGTGACCAACAACCTGACACACGAGTGGGTCTCATCACCTTCAACAATCAGGTAAGTTTGTTTATTTTACTTTTTAATCCTACTTATTTAAGTTTATCATAAAGGAATACAAAAATGGGATTTTTCTTCTTCATCCCTTCATACTTGTGTTGTCAGGTGACCATGCATGGCTGTGACAACTTCGAATCACGTGTCCTGAGCAATGCTGAATTGACCGACAGCAACTACTTGAAAGAGGCTGCAGCTCGTTTCCCCAGTCCACCTCCACTCACAGAGACCAAGGACCATCTACGGAGACAAGTTTTGGGGTCAGAGAAAAAGCAGTGATTACCAGTTTCTTGGTATAGCGTGCTATGAAAACTGACTGTTATCATACCATGTAAATATGCTTATCTGCTGCATTTTACTTCTATCGCATTAGTATTTCAAGAATTAAGTTTATATGAGTCTTTGAGATAATAATCAAATTAATAATCAATTAAAAAAACCCTCTGTTGTCTTTCCTTTACAAGTAACGTTTTGATGATAATAATAATAAGAAGGTAATACCATGTATTTAATACCATGAAACCAAGATATATTCTGGGAGTGAAAATTGTATCTCGCTCTCAGTTACTTGTTTTGTCAGTTTTCGACATGATAATAACATTACTGTTAGGTAACAGATGTATTTTTTGCTCTGCTTTTAAAAGATTAACTGAAAGTGGGACCACAGCTCTCGGTCCGGCTGCTCTCCTGGCAATTGCTACAGCATCCAGGCAGCCTGGGTCTAAGGTAGGTTTGGCCTTCTTAGGAGTTTAATGTAAAACATAGACCATACCAAAGTAACTGTATGTTTTTTGACTATTCACAACTCACATTCATTTAAATATCATCATTTAACTGCACAACACAGTTGCATAGATTCAGCAAATCACAAGCACATTGTGAATGTGTTTATGACAGATGTGCAGACCCATAAACGAATAACATGAGTTCAGAAGGAACCAGTAATCCGAAACACTGATGGATCATTAACTCCTCTTTTTAAACATGAAGTTTCATTTGTTTGACTTCCATCAGCTATCTGGCTCCTCCTCTGTTAACAGAATAAACATTTTATTTTTCCTGCATCTGACTGAACTGATTTCCATTCATTTCAATACTGGCTGAACTTAAAAAAGTACTTGGGACAACTTAGTGTCTTTTTTTTTGTTTGTTTGGCAAAATTATAGTACTGCTGAACATAGCTTTAACTGGATAAGCTATGATGTTTGTACAATATTAGTGAATTATCACAAATATGAGGAAAATAGCTTTGGCATGATCCTAAAACAACAATATTTCAGTTGTTTATTTTTCCTTCCTCTAAAAACAATGCAATTCTGACTTGCTATCCCCTCTGATCTCCAAGGTGATTATCTGTACAGATGGGAAGGCCAACACAGACCTTGGGAATCTGGAGGTAGAAGATAATGACGCTCGCACCCTTCTTTCATCCACCATCTTCTACCAAGAGCTAGGGGAATATGCTGCCAGTCAGGGGTTGGTTCACATCTCCTTAACCATGTCAAGAATGAAGCAAGCATGAAATTATTTTACCACTGAAGAGACACTTAATTTACATAATTATAGCTCTGTCTTACCAATATAAGCTCTAAGACTAGTACTAATATTAGCACAAAGAAAAATAGATGGAGAATGTGTGTTGTGATGCTGCGATGAAGTTCACACTGAAATGTCTTTCTTTCATTAGTGTGACAGTGTCGGTACTGTCCATAGAGGGAACAGACTGCAGGCTCGACGAGCTGGGAAGACTCGCTGATCGCACTGGAGGGAAAGTAAGAGATCATTTGAAACTGTATTGTGATGTTTTATGGTTTGTCAGCTCTGTTTAATTGGTGTCAATATTTTTATAATGGGTATCGCACATTAGATCTTGCTCTTTGTGTTTTGTCCTCTAGGTGGTGATAGCTAATCCCAACAGGTTGCACCCAGAGTTTGAACAGCTCATTAAGAACAGGACCATAGCTACACATTGTACTCTCACGTTACTGCTGCCCCGCTCACTGTAAGATCTGCATTCTGTATAAACTTAATACAATTATACCTAACTTCTTCATCAAGTGGTCTAGCTGGCATATAAATGCACTTTAAATTAAACTATTATTAACAAAGCGTTGCCTGATGTTCTGCTTTGGTCCAGTCGGGTGAGAGGAGAGAGGGAGGCAGGACACAAAGGGATCAGAGAGGTGGGGAACGTTGACCCTGATACAGAGATCACCTTCCAATTTGGAGCCCATGAAAATGACACACAAGGTGAGAAAATGTTGGTTAGACAATCATGATGCCCGAAATGATGGACTCTAATGACTGGTGATTCTCTAAATTCTCCTCTGGCACCACCGTAAGGTTGACATTTTTGGTTTTCAGTGAAAACATCAGCATGGAAAAATGTTGTAAACATAATAGCATTTAGCTTGAAACACCATTGTGCCTAAGTGCCGCCTTACAGAGCTGCTGGCATCACTGTTAACTCTTATTCATAATTCAATATATACAGACACAGCTTAGCTATTATGCTGAGCATCTGGACTTATTAGACAATTGAATTCTGCAGTAGCTCATCCTTAATTTGAATCACTAAAGACTTGCCTCGGGGGAGCGGCCTGTTTTCTGAGTGGAGGTCAGCTTGTGGGTCAGAGGTGGCGTCATGTGAGCCAATCTGACCACTGGCTCCCCACACAGGCCAGAGCACTGTTTGACTCATTGGACCGCTACAGTGCATCTAAAACTAGAAACCAAACAAGGCTGTGTTGGCATAATTAGTGAGGTTAAAAAGGCATAACGTTCTCTCTCTGTGCTTCCTAAACACTCAAGTAAATTCTCATCATATTTGTGTTGTTTTCCGTGCTTCTTTTCAGAGCCGGCTCCAGCCTCTGGCAGCCGTGTGTCCATCCAGCTGCAGATCAGGTATAAGCAAAGGAACGGACAGACGATACTCAGAGTGATCACTTCAGAACGAGATGTCACTGATGACAGGTGATAATGATGTTTCTATAATCACAGCGTTTTGAGATTGCATCACGCACATGCACACACACACTGAGCTGTTTTTATGCTTGTGGCCTCCTTCTTAGCTTAAACAAGTCATTATCTTGTGACATCTTTAATAAACGAGGCATTCTCACCCTGAGGACAACAATTGATTAGATTTATTATTTCATACCAATCTTAGTGAACCTGTAGGCATAGCACTTTTAAAAATCCAAGGAGATTAGTCGTTGCTGAGATACTG
Source organism: Acanthurus tractus (assembly GCA_029783725.1). NCBI lineage: Eukaryota > Metazoa > Chordata > Actinopteri > Acanthuriformes > Acanthuridae > Acanthurus > Acanthurus tractus. The sequence continues at coordinate 12,108,103 of JAQNCA010000017.1, read as the reverse complement.
GTGCCCTCACATCATACAGAAATGACTGCACCATGTAAATCCCATTTCTCATCCGTTCTAACATTCAGTCGTTCAATAAATGTACCTCTCATCTCAGTCTGCCCGCTTCATATACTGCATGAAGGTCATGCAATCTATTGTCTGAGCTGCTCCTGTGTGTTTTTGCAGAGCAATACAATTGCAAGGCTGAAGCACTAAATGTTGAGAAGCACTCTCATGATAAATATGTGGCCCTCCTTCTCAGCTCTGTGGCCCTGTCCTCTTTGTCCCTGGCCATCATTCAGCTCAACTCGTCACAGGCTAGCGCCGCTCTGGCTGTGAGGGGCCGCTTCCTCGACGCCAGGAGGGAAGGCGAGATGCAAAGGCAGCTGATCGAGAGAGCAATGTGAGTAACAGGAAGAATGGAGGGATGGAGGAAGTACCGACTGACGTTAGTGCGTGGGCAACATGTAGATTGAGAGCTACTTTGTGCTGACGTCTAACAAATGGATTTAATGAGGATTGATTCAACACTTGGATGCAAAGACAAAAGACAGACAACATTAAGTCTAAGTCCAATAATTGTGCATGATGATATTAACAAGGAGTTAAATACCATTTTGCATCAAAGGCTGTGAACAAAAATATGAATTTCAATTATGCACGATGCTGCATTAGATGACAGAAACTGTGAGAAAACTGAACAACTTGCAAAAGAAAAAAAGGAAGGAAAAAGAAAATCAAATAAACAGGCTGGCATTTAAATATTCAAATACATCTAATTAATTCACTTTCAATTTATTTGTTTTTAGACTATTTTTATTCCTACACATTCTTTTCAACTCAATATAGAGAGAGATAAAGAGAGAGACAGTGAGAGAGATTTTTATATTTTTGGTTTATTTAAAATGAGTGTGCAAACTTTTAAAGGCTGGGTTATTGCTTATTTTCACCCTGATATTATCAGCAAACTGACAGTGTGTCTCTGAATGCATACAGTCAAGTTTTAATGTTGTGAATTTCCTAAAATGAGCAGATCCTCAAGTGTGTGTGCCTGTTTGCAGAGAGCATAACCGCAGTATGGAGGACAAACAAACATACCAAGAATGGGTTAAAACCATGGAACCACTATACGACAACATACATAACTTCACAAGAGTGAGTTTTAACAGTATTTATACAAGCATCACCGCCTCACATTTGTTGGAATCATCACATTTAAACACTTAATTCTTGTTTCTTTCCAGAGGAAATCTGTCGTTTCGGACTCACAGGTAATTTATTTCATGTCTTTAGAATTGTACTGTTTACTTCTGGAATACTTTGCCCATTTTGTTTAACCTCTCCTAATTATTCTAACTAATTATTCTAATATTTCTTCTGATTAGTCTTTAACAGATGCTGGTGCAGCGATGCTCTACGCCATGAAGCACAGCAACAGGAAGTCCATCTCACTGAAGAATAAACAAAAAGCCAATTGTCTAATCTCCCCCTTTAACCTCTTAAGCACCTCAAGTCATTGTTGATCAGGATAAATTATGCTGTTTGACTTTGATTATCTCAGTGAATCAATATCATTCATGTATTTCACAATGTAAATAATGCAAAACAGGAGATCAACATGGCCTTCTGTATCATAAAGAAAACTCAATTTTCAGAGTAAGACTCGGTGTGAGATTCCCTTCAGCATTACATTTTAAAAACTGCAGAGGCAGTAGAAAGTGTAGATGGGTGTGTGTTTGACACTGTCCCTGTGGCAGTTTGTGTTTTTGCGCTGACCAAAACACACAAGAAAAACCTGATGTAGAAACACCATCATGCAGCTAACACCTAGATCCCTTTGTCAGCAAAACACATTTCACAACATATGAAACGCTCCAACACAACAGCTAAAATCTTTGCTTTCACAATACTGTAATTATGTTCTAGCATATGTTATGCGTTAGCACTAAATTTGACAATGCAGGGGAAGATTTAAGCATGACTGTACATACTTTATAAACACACAATATATGCACTGAATCGTGGGAGAAAAAGCAAGAATTTTCAAAAGTTGCAAAGGTAGTGAGCGATGGAGTACAAGCAAAATAAGACTGAACAAAGAATAATCATGCCAGAGATGGAAGCCAAAGCATAGACAGACATGCGTTTCTCTGGGGCGGCCCTAACAACACAAACATGTAACTCTGAGCAGATGTTGGTGGAACATTTGTATGGCCCATTGTTCAGCGCTGGGAGGTTCCAAGAAAGCAGAACATAGAGAAACCAGGATTCAACCAGAATACGCAGACTGATGCTGAGCAGGTAGAAGCATACTGTGCCTCTGTCTCTGTGGAGATCTAAGACCATCCTGCCCTTGGGGTCTGTGGATGCAGCCTGAACCTCCATCTCCACATCACTTTTCACCTCAGAGCTCTTCTTCTGGGCCATGGAGCGCAGGTGGGAGGTGAACAGCTCCATGAGCAGGACGGTGAGGATGACCAGCATGTAGATGAAATTCCAGGCCACCATCATGGGTTTGTGAAAGTGTTCATTAAAACAGGCTTTGGTGCAGATGCTGTCCTTTGTGCCGTTGCAGGTGAAGTCTGCGTCCAGTTTGGAGAAGGGCAGCTCAGCCAGGAAGAGGATCACCAGGCGGACGCACAGAAAGCCGAACCAGAGGGAGCGGCACTTGTAGGTGGTGGTGGCATCCACTGCCGTTCGAAGGATGGGAATGAGGCCTGTCACTAATGCAGCCATCGTCACTCCTGGATTTTGTTGGATAACTTAGCAGCAGGAAATTGGAAAAAAGTGAAACACTGCACTACTGTCATCATTTATTTATGACAGATCATTTTACGTCAATCATGCTGATGTATCATGGTAGATCTTTTCTATTACAGTCAGAAAATTATCTTATGTTTAAAGCATTAATTTTTAAATTCAACAATAAAAAAATCCTAAAATCCACAGCTGAAGTTCTGCAGAGACTGAACAGAATCTAACAAGATTTGCACTCAAAAATCAGCTTCTCTGCCCTGCACACTCAGGGATTTTTTCCATCTTTAAATGGGATGTGCATGAACTACACAAAAGTAAGCATTATTGCTGCAGTCGTCTGACCAAAGTCCAACAGCTCGCAACTGATGCCGTCTGTCACATATATACCAATCTTTCCATTTTAGGTAGCGTGAAAGCATCTAAGCATTCACAAATATCACAGCAAATAAATGATAAACTGCTCCGTTGTGCATGCGAATAGTTCTCAATGCTCTGCACGATGAATAGGAGCAAAGTCTTGCGGAGAATGGACCTTACCTTTTTAAGTTGCAGTCTGCTAATGAAATACTATCTTTCTCACTCTTCCTTTCTTTCTTCTGGGTGTAAGATATGTCATCAGAATAGGTGTTACAGTTTCTAACTGTATTAAGTGCTGATTTGGCAAAGCTTTATTTTACCAAAGCTGTACTCTGCATCTCATTCTTTAAAAAGTTCATAAAAGGCTCACAGCTAGAGAACAGCTGTACAAAAAACAGACCTGTTTTGCTTGAGAAAGAAAAAACTATAAAAATATTATTGCTTTTTAGACATTACATGTTTTTATTGGTATAAAAATGCTATGTTTTTGCTTGAATAACTTGGAATGCCATTGATTTTTTGTCAAAAAATGTATAGAATAATTACATATTTTAATACACAATAAAACAGTTACAAATGGTCTGTATCACCAAAACATAAATTTAAAGAATGCCAAGAATTTAAGACAAGCTGATATTAAAAGTCCCTATAAAAAACACGTTTTTTCTGTGATCACAACAGTATCAATGAGATTTTAAAGTGATCAGCACATATGTTTTGCAATGCCACATTTTCATGAAGACGGTACAACAAACAATTTTTTCATAGGCTACTTAAAGTACAGTATGTATTTTCAAACATGAACATCATATGTAACATTTTCCAAATACCATGTGACAAAACGTTAACACTTTACTTGAAGAAAACTCTTTTGAACTTTTTGATTGATTTTTTTTCTTAAAAAACAATAACACTTCTGTGGAATAAGACCCTTAATCTAAAAGATTTAAGGCCACTGGCTAAATACTTGTGGAATCAAAATTCCATAACCATTAAAAAAAAAAAAAAAAAAAGATTAAATTCCCTCTTCTTTGACCAAGTACTCTGGCAGAGTCTGAAAAGCAGTCACAGGGACAGTCACTGGAACTGTCAGGGATATGGTGCTGGGTTCAACAGCAGCTGGGGAAACCTCATTGGGGGGTGGAGGAGAAGGAAGTGGGTCAGTGTGAATAATGTTTAAGTCACTGAGTTGTTGGGCAGGCGTGGTAGCATCTCCATGAGTCCGTAAGTGCTTGCGAAGGTAGGCAGCAAACAGAAAAGCTTTGCCACAGTGGGGGCAGCTGTGAGGTTTGCTGGTGGAGTGGATCTTCTGGTGTTTACGCAGTCCAGATTTGTTGAGGAAACCTTTGCCGCAGCTGTTGCAGACGTGAGGCCTCGGCTTGGGATGCTGCTTCTCATGCTCCTGCAAGTCTGCCAGCTGTGCAAACTCTGCCTGGCAGGTTTCACAGACATGTGAGCCGAGCGGCACGATTTTGGTTACAGACGGAGGAGCCGGTTCAATGGAGTGAAGGTTTTCATGTGCCTGAACTTCATCCCAGCTTCCAAATGTAGCATCACAATGAGAGCAGGAGAACTGAGGTAGAGTTGTGTGGGCAGTAAAGCTGGAAGCTGACCCGGCCTCTGTCTCCTGTTGCTGTGGTTGTGGTTGTTGTTGTGGTTGCTGTTGTTGTTGTTGTTGTTGTTGTTGCTGCTGCTGCTGCTCAGAGTGCTCAGCTAGGTGAGTTCTCTCATGCTTGCGCAGGCTTGAGGACACCACAAATGACTTCAAACACTCCTCACATTTGAAAGGCCTCTCTCCAGAGTGCACGCGGCGGTGCTTGTTCAGGCTGGAGCGCTCTGCAAATGACTTGTCACACTCAGAGCAGGAAAACGGCCTGAGACCTGTGTGAACAAGCATGTGGCGCCGCAGATCCCATGACGCTACGAAGGCCTTGTCACAGCTCTGGCATTTGTAAGGCCGCTCTCCAGAGTGGACACGTTCATGCACAGCCAGATCGGCTGGCTGGCGGAACCTCTTGGAGCACTTGTCGCAGGGGTAGGGCTTGAAACCCAGGTGGGCTCGCTGATGTCGACGGAAACTGGAGGGGTCAGAAAACATCTTGCCACACTGTGGGCAGAGGAACGGCTTCTCGCCAGAGTGAGTGCGGAGATGAGACTGGTAGGAGGACAGCTGGGTGAAGCCCTTACCACACTGCTCACACTGATAGGGTTTATTCTGGGAGTGAATGCGCTGATGGCAGGCCAGGGAGGAGGAGCGGGAAAAAGCTTTGCCACAGTCTGAGCACAGGTACGGCTTTTCTCCCGTGTGGGAGCGCTCGTGGTTTTTCAGGTCCTTTAACTCTGTGTACGTTTTCCCACACTCTTCGCAAGCATACGGACGATGGCCCTGGTGGTTCCTTTTGTGTTTTCGGAACACAGAGGGGTCTGCAAAACTTTTACCACACTCAGCACAAAAGTATGGCTTTTCTCCAGTGTGAGAACGCATATGCACTTTCAGTTTAGACAGAGTTGGGTAGCTCTTAGAGCACTGAGGGCAAGAGTAAGGGCGTTCTCCACTGTGCTGTGTCATATGGATCCTCAGGCATATAGCTTGCATGAAGGCCTTTCCACACTCTGTGCATACGAAAGGTTTCTCCCCGGTGTGAGAGCGGCTGTGGTTTCGGAGCTCTGTTGGTGTTTTGTAGGCTTTATGACAGTCTGGACACGGAAAGGGGCGTTGGGCTGAATGCGTCCGCTCATGCTTTGAGAGTTGAGCCTTGCTTGAGAACATTTTAGAACACTGTGAACACACATGTTGCTGCTGACGGTCCTTTACATGTGCTGAAAGCTTGTGGCTCCTCAGAGCTGACAGACTCCTGAAAGTCTCTGTGCATGCAGAGCATTTGAAGACAGGTTTGGTTTTCGGAGGCCTGCCTCTGCCACGTTTTTTTGCAGGCTGATCCCTCACCAGCTCTTCCTCTTGTGGACTGTCTTCTTCCTGTGCAGGAGGGGTGTATTGCTCTGCAAGAGGTGGGCTGCCAGGCTGAGGAGATGCCATCTTTATACCTGCAGCAAGTATTTTGTGGAAAAATACTTTAATGAAAATGATTTAAATAAACAATTCATAAGCAGAATAAGGATATGAGACTGCAAGATTGGTCAGCAAAAATCAGGGTTGCGACAGGTATGCATCAGGAGAGCAGATCGTCAGTAACAATGGCTGGTGGTGACACAGGAAAAATGTATATAATAACATGATAACAGATATATGTGGGTGTGCATTAAATCACAAAATGGCTGGCATTAGGACCTCAGGGACAATAAGCTAACCGCTTTGATGCCAGAGGAAGTTGGCGATGTAATGACAGGGACCACCGTATATTAATGACCGACGTGTGCCCGACTGGAGACAAGGATCAAAGCTTACGAGCCAGTGTGATGGTGTTAACCACCGGATACGATATGTACGTATTCATTTTCGCTAGCTTTCTTGCTAAACATTTCTCTCACTCAAAATGGCTGGCTTTAGGACCGGCTGCACCAATTCACTGCACGGTGTCATCATCATGCCCGTGCTTGTACGGGATGCGTTTAGTTAACATTAGCTGTCTTTGCGTCTTGCAAAAAAAGATATTAAGGTCTTTCTTACCTAAATCAGGACATTAAAGGCGGGTCAGTGGTGCCTGGAAAAACGTCAAGGTACACGACAACATTTACTGTAAGACACAACGTAGTTGACTGGCTGCAAGCTGAGGGGACGGCTCTAGGACCATGATGACGAAAGCTCTCGGCAAGCCAAGTGTGCAACGTTTTAATGTGTTTTATCGTAAAAATATTAAGATAAGACACATAACAAAACTTCAATGTTAAAACGTAGTTGTCTGATAAAGCAGACTTTCTGTCCTAATAGCAGCATTCCTATCAAACTGAGGTAAATATAACGTAACTGCTCATAAGAGGAGATTCCTATGTGAGCTCACTTGGCTAGTAGCTAATGAGCGTTCTGACAAAACTAGCGACATGATGTGTGATGAACATTGACGTTTTATTTTTTATCAGCATTTTATAGCCGTGAAAAACGTTAATTTATCACTGAGATTGCTGCCGTTTGTATCAAATCAACTTTTGCCCAACTAGGTTAGTTACTTTCAAGAGGGAAGTATTTCTCTGCTGCACATTTCCTGTTTCCTAGCAACAAGAGCAATGTGGAAATGGGGATGGAAGAAAAAAAGACTATTGTAAAAAAAGGGGGTTGCCCTTTACATTAAATAGCGTCTTTTTTGAGCAATGAATGAATACATGTCTTCGGAGGGTTACACTGAATTATCACTGCTGCAGGTATTTTATTTGACGCATTTGCTGACGTTGTGATTCCGTACTGAAAGCGACTTCTTAGCTTTTGGTGCAATGTTTGTTTAGCTAGCCATGATGATGCTAGCTGACATCGCGCTAACCTTAGCTCGCTGCTTCGTTAGTAAAATTCAATCATAGTTAACCCGTCCGACCTTCCCTTTAACCTGACGAGGGCGTATGTGTTCATTCTGGTTTTGTGCAAAATGTCGGAGAATGAGGATATCTGCATTGGCATTAAATCTGAAGACCGAGGCGTCGGTCTCCCGGTTTATTGACATAACTTAGCTATATCAGTTAGCCTACTGGTGCAGATAAGTAGGGAAACAAGTCAGGCTTGGAACCATTTCTAGCTACCTGCATTCAATTTAAAATGCCTGTACGTAATGCTACCTGCCGCTCGAGATGGGTGTAGACCAAACATATCAGGGGTGTTTTTTTTAATAACTTATTAGCTTTGACAGACTTAAATCAGGTCAACTCATGTGAAGCATGAAATCTAATAGCCGTTCATTCTTGCTGCTGAAATAAGATAGGTGCGTTGTAAAGGTTAAGCTTTCAGTTTGTAATGTAGAATGATTGTGTACTGCATCTATGTAATGGAACTAATGTATTCAGGAATTTTTTTTTAAAGCTTATCTGTGTTTACTTATAATGTTTACATTGCTCATTGCAAAAAACTGAGTAATATTTATCAAATATATTGTTTATGTATTCTCCACAGCTCTAACTTGCATCTCCTCTGTCCTTTACAGCTCGCTCCGCCTGTTTCTCCTTAACTCAAGTCATTCTTCTAAATGCGTGGGACTACTTTTCAAGGTCCTCTCCTGTGATACCTCCTTTGGCACTCCTTGACCTTTTTGTGAATAACTTTATTCTTTTTCCGACGGATAATAAAGGCATCTAATGCATTTCCCTCCCGCATACCCTTACACTCTGTTTCTTGGGCCCTTAAATAAACCTTGTAATGGCAGTGCAAGATCCTGGCAGGACAACAGGTTTTCCTTGCAAACAATGTGGCATGGTATGTCCCAGTATGCCCAGTCTGCTCGAGCACATGGAAGCTCATCATCAACAAGAGGAAGAACGTAAATTTAAGTGTGATGAATGTGGACGCGGTTATAGGCATGCTGGTAGTTTAGCTAACCACAGAAAAACTCATGAAGTGGGTTCTTTTCAGTGTAATATATGTGGTAAAGAAAACTCAAATGCGTTGTCCCTGAAGAGTCATCTCCGGAGCCACACTTCACAGAAAAAGTACTCCTGTGCAGAATGTGGGAAAGCCTTTCGTCTTGCAACTCAGCTGGCTACACATGAGAGGGTTCATCTTGCCAGGCGAGTAAAGGAACGGTCATATAGAAAGGTGGATATGGATTATCCCACACATGAAATTGAGAATAATCAGCCACATCATCTCAGTGAGCTGTCCGCCGGCGTTGGGATTTCTACAGAAAATGGGCCAACTGAGGACAAGACAGAGGTTGTTTGTACTGCGCAATCGGAGACCTCTGATGATGCAGCAAATCGACCTTATAGATGTAATTTATGTGACAAATCATACATACACCATCGAAGCCTGACCAATCATAAAAAGACTCACCAAGTTGGGATGTTTGAGTGCACAGTGTGTTTCAAACTGTTCAATAACATGGCTGCCCTTTACAGCCACCAGAGAACTCACAAAGCAAGAAGTGGGACAGACCCTGGGTCAGCGGGTGAGTCATACACAAGCACACCACTGGACCAGTTTTCACCTCAGAGCCAAGATGCTCCAGTAAACTTTTGCCATTTGTGTCAGGTTGTATTCCCTAGTGATGAGGAATTCCAGGAGCACATCCAGATGCATAATTCTTCATCTTTGTCGTTTGGACTTCAAGATAACTTGACAGAGAACCACAATATATCGTATGACAACAGTATTGCCTCACCTGAGTCCAATTTTTATGCATCTCCGTTAAATAATGTTCCCTCTGTATCATCAGTAGATAATCACGCAGGGTTTGATCAACTGCAGGAGCAGATTAGAAGCAAAGGTCATGTGTACTCAGACTGCTCCAATAATCAAACACCATCTTCCAATAGCACTCAGGGAGAAACCTCAATCATGGACACAAGCATTCTCAATCCGGCTCTGACGCACACACATAATACTGATAATGCAACTTTAATGGAAGAGACTTCAACTGTAGATTCTGATGGGCGTCCCTTCAAGTGTCAAATCTGTGGTAAAAGCTACCGCCACTCTGGGAGCCTCATCAATCATAAACGGTCACACCAGGTGGGGATTTACCAGTGTTCAATCTGCAGAAAGAGCTATCCCCACCTGGCTGCCCTCAAAAGTCATCTCCGTCTCCACAAAGCTCAGCCGTCGTCTTTTAGCCTCATCGCTGAGGGAGACTGGCTCTCCCCAGAGCCTCTAACTTTAGATAACCAACAGGCTTGCTTTTCCTCCCAAGATGAAGAGGAGGATGGCGCTCACCCTTTGCTTGGTATAGATCAGGAGAATGGAACTGACCACAGCAATGGCGCTTTGTACCATGAACAGTTTAATCAGGACTTTACCCAGGATATGACTGTGCATCTACCTCACAATGAACACCTGATGCAGAGGCACATGTGTGCCGACTGTGGAGAGACATTTGCAGACATTGCAGGGATTAAGTCTCACAGTTGCCCACTGCTACAGCAGCATCATGATACTAATAGCAGTGACTATGACAGTAGGTTAAATTTCCAGGACAGTAACGGTCAGTGTGCCATTGGAAATCCAGGTAGTAATGTAGAGTTCCATGGTCTAAATGGTTGCCACAACCAAAGTTACTTTGAACAGAATTTTCAAGACAATACAAGTAGTGATCAGCTGAATGGTGACGGAGAAGGTGATGATGCTGAAGAGGAGGAGGAGGATGATGATGGAGATCTTTATCAGTGCTCTATATGTGGGAACAGCTACGCCAGTATGAGAGCTCTCAGGAGCCATCTCCGAGGGCACACACAGTCCCATGGTACACCTGCAAGCTCAGGGCCTTCTTCTATGTCCTCCCATGAAGAAGTGAAAGACGAGGAGCCTGGAGAGATGATGATCTGTAGCACTTGTGGAGAAAGTTTTGCCAATCGACAGGACTTGATATCTCATCAGCTTCTACATGACAAGAGCCAGGTAGATAGTGTTAATGATAATGTAAAAGTAAACAACGGTGATGTATTTGGAGGCAAGCAGGAAGCACCGAGTATCATCTGTGGCAGCTGTGGCATCTTCTGTACCAGCTACCATCATCTTGAGAACCACAGCTGCACAACTGAGAGAAAGGATGAATTGACACATGGTAAGGAGGAAATGAAAGCAAATGATGTTGCCAAGCGTGAAGAAATGAGCCACGTCAAAGAAACTGGTAATACTGAAAATCGTCAGTATAAGTGTGATCAGTGTGGGAGGTCATACAGACACGCCGGTTCCCTCCTTAACCACAAAAAGTCCCACAAAACAGGTGTGTTCAGATGCCTCGTTTGCCAGAAACGCTTCTACAACCTGTTGGCCCTTAAAAACCACCAGAGGTCCCACTTTGATATTAAGAGGTTGGTTCCAACAATAATGCACTTAATACATGTACTTTTTAAATATTTTTTTAAAGATTTAATTTTTGTTAGAAGTTATGCACAGTTTTTTTTACCAAAAAAAGCTGCCTGTAGATTGTGTTTTGTGTTGTAGATGGGCTTTGATGTTATGTTTTTACTCCTTTTCTTTTCTCTGTTCCCTGTTTTTACAAACAGAATTAACAATGTGCCCTGTCTCTCTTCAGGCATACTTGTCATGAGTGTGGGAAAGCCTTCAAAATTCAGAAGCAGCTATTGAATCACCTGAGAAGGCACAAAGAGAACCAAGCCAAAATCCGGGAACTCAATAACCAGATCCAGGCCCTCATGCAGATGAATGGGACCAGGTCAGATGGAGGAATGCAGTCCCTAACTGCAAATGCCAATCAGGCTTTAACCACTTCTCGAAGCTGCAAGCAGCTGCTTGAAGGAAAGACAGAACAAACAAAGTCTGAGACTTTAGTCAAATCAGAGGAAGCAGGTGACCAACGTCCTTTCGCCTGCGACCAATGTGGGCGCACTTATCGCCACGCAGGAAGTCTGGTCAACCACAGAAACTCTCATAAAACAGGTGAATATTACTGTTCTGTTTGTAACAACACATACTCAAATCAACTTGCAATGAAGAACCACTTGCGCACCCACTTTGCATATAAAAAGCACTCCTGCCAAAACTGTGGAAAAGGCTTCAGGGGAAAGAAGCAGCTATTAGCCCACATTTGTGCAGACCTCAGAAAAGATGGGGCCGGAGGCCGGAGGGGCCTGAAATCTAGAGCTTTTAAGTGCAAGGAATGTAAACAGGCCTTTCTGTCTGTTGACCAACTGACAGCCCACACCTGTGATGGACCCTCAGGCATTAGTGATGCACAAACAAATGAGTGTTCAAATAAAGAGGAGCGACCCTTCAGGTGCAACATATGTAATCGTAGCTACCGCCATGCAGGTTCACTCCTGAACCACAAAAACACCCACAAGACAGGACACTTCAGTTGCACCTTCTGTTCTAAGCCCTTTACCAACCCCATGGCTTTACGCAACCACACACGCATCCACACACAGAAGAAAAAGTATGTGTGTCTCACATGCGGTAAAGCCTTCCGCCTCGCCAGTATCCTGCACAACCATCAGAGGGTCCACAACCGAGTGTCATGTCACTTCAGCTGCTCCGCATGTGGGAAGAGCTTCCAGGGAAGGTCTGGCCTGAAGAGGCACCGCTGTCGCAGAGGTCAGGAGAACTCAGTGAGAACTGGAGTCCAGCAGTCAGAGAGAGGAGACAAGTGCTTCATGTGAGTGACTCTTATTGTGAAGTGCATGTGAAGGCCTTTTTTTGGTCTAGTAGCCAGTACCAGCTTATTGTAGATCTGAATAGATGCAAATGTTGGCTAACAGGTTATCATAAATTGCAGTACGTAACTGCAAAATAAAAATTCAGTATAGTTCTCTTACCAGAGAGCCCTGACAACTTTTTCTCAACTGTAAAAGTTCTAGTTAGATACATATTTTGGTTGTAATGCTTATAACAATACACATTTATAGAAACCCTTATCAAAAAAACTTAATGGTGTAAATTGATTTTGCATTTATCTTCAAAAACATCTGACCAGCTGTTTTTGAGTGTAAGTATTGGTATCATCCTCAAAAATCCAATAGTGGTTAGGCTATTATAACATAAGGCATGATACCTTTCATACAAGTAATATCAAAGTATTTTAAGTAATTATATACAAGTAATTTCCAGGTTTTATAAATACTTCACTTTTGGTTCAGATGAACTGAGTTAAAATGTTAGGTTTTGAATATAAACATTTCCCTGCTGCAGGTGTGACCTGTGTGGGCGCTCCTACCGCCACGCTGGCTCTCTCCTCAACCATAAAAAGACACACTCCGACAACCTCCACCACTGTACCTTGTGTCTCCAGACATTTCCTGACCCTCTCACTCTACAGATACACTCACAGATGAGGCGCCACTGCTGCCCCGAGTGCGGCAAGACCTTCTGTCTGGTCGCACACCTGCAGAGCCACATGGAGGTGCACTCAAAGGACCGGTCTGTGGTCTGCAGCCTCTGCCAGCAGAGCTTTCCCAGCACAGCCAGCTACCAGCAGCACCAGGACATGCACCACAGTGCTCAGGACCCCTATCAACAACAAGGCCTGGACGAACCTGTGGATAACAACATCTGCTGGGACTCAGGAATAAATCAGGCCATGGGGATGGACAGGATGCAAAAACAGGATCCACCACCTTTGTCTCATATTCCAGAGAGCATCACAAATTTGCAGAGTAATGACTCAGCGGGAACAGAAGAGAAGAGCCACGTCTGTGAGCACTGTGGCCGCACTTACCGCCACGCCGGCTCCCTCCTCAACCACAAGAACAGCCACAAGACGGGCTCCTTCTTCTGCTCCGTTTGCCAGAAAGAGTTCACCAACCTGATGGCTCTCAAGAACCACCGCCGCATTCACACAGAACCCAAGCGCTACCAGTGTCTTGAGTGCGGAAAGGCCTTCCGTGTGTCCACTCAGCTCATATGTCACCGACGAATCCACACCAAAGAGAAGCCATTCGCCTGCCTGCTGTGCGACAAGAGCTTTTCCAGCAAATCCAACCTGAGACACCATCAGAAGATGCACCAGAACACCCAGACTTATGACTCCTCTTTTAACATGGATGCTAACACGTTTATGGACTTAGATATGGGGTCCTTCCTTTGAAGTAGGATTTCTAGAGAGTACAATGGAAGAGGTTAGGTGGTCCTCTTGTTTATCTATTATTTATCCCTCTATCAATAATTGTACAACAGTATATTTTGTTTTTTCAGAAAGTGCTCCTTGGTCCTGACAGACGCTCCTTTGAAAAACATGCACAATTCATTTGGACTTCCAGTCTTACCTCCGCAACAGATTTTGACATCACTGAAAGATCTCCAGAGAGTTTATCAGTCAACTTATTATAAGGCCTGAATGTTTTTCCATGAATACACAGAATCCCATAACACGAGTGATGAAAACATGAGTCGCCACTCGCTCCTCTATGACAAACCAAGCAACCAAAGTGAACGAAAAAGTGCACCCCAGGTCCATGTCAGCACATAAACCGTGATGAGATGTTTTTGTAAGACAGTACTGTCCAAACAGTGATCTCTCTTCTCTTGCTATGTATAAATGTGTTCAGTGCCTCTGTAAGTTCCTTAGGAAGCAAAATATACAAACTCTTATTTATCTTTGAATCCTTTTGTCAGCTTTGCCGTCAGTATCGGAGGACTGCTCACTTTCCTTTGGGATTTCTCATAGGGCAAGCCTGTCATTAATAAGTCAAATACCTCTGGTTGTGTCCAAAGGTCAGTGGGAAAGTGATTTACTGAAATCATATTATCAAGTTAATAGTAGTATTGCTAATAATATTCACTTTGAGTGACATTGTATGCTAAAATGGATGTATTTATTAATTTATTCCTGTTATTTTATGTGCATATTTTATTAGGAAAAACTTTTAATGAATGTTGTAAAAAAAAAACAAAAAAAAAACAACTGTCTTCTAAAACTCACGTAGCCTTTATGGACCTTCATCAGTCGATTTGTATTTTACTTCTATGCTCTCAGTTACAAAAGGCAGGAATGAATGAGCCAAGTATAATTGGCATTTAGTGGCAGCACTCAGGGTAAACCTTCAAAAGGAACACACCTGACGTGTAAAACATTGTACATAATAAGTTGCTGAGCTGAGCATAGCATTTACTTTTCACATGTGCCATTTCCTCACTTTTACTTTTAGCTCATGTAACAATTGCCACTCCAACGTTAAGTTGCAGCTCCACATGCTCTTGAATCTTTGAGAAGCAGCAGTTATGTTGAAGTGCCAGTGCCTAAAGTGCAAGTCAACTGTAGCAGTTTAATGTGAACAAACCTCCTCTAACTGTACTTTTTATTCTGTAGAACACAATGTTGATTTTATGTTGTCGTATTTAGATTTTCTTTTTAATTTATGTCCTGCTTTGTGAATTTCCTCCACCACAAACAGTTGAAACGTCTTAAAGCAACAGTGAGGTGAAAGTGGTTCCTTTTTGTCTCGTGACTTTTTTTCCCTCACAGATGCTTTATATGAATCATATAAAATGATTCTGTATTTTCACACAAATTTGTGGCCAAAATGCCTCTTCTCTGCCAAGCACAAGTATTACTACAAGCATAGGACGGACCATTTTCACCTTCACTCTGGAGTTCATGAACCAGTTATGTTCTGTGAAAAATGTGCAATTACTGATTCTCTGGGTTATTTTCTTGCCAAGTTGTCTAATGTGCCTGTTGTTCCTAAGGTGGTTTATTTTGTCAAGTCAGAAATCTAGCAAAAGTGAACACACAGCCTTTGTTTTTTGAATAATAATCTAAGGTTAGATTTTCTTTATGCCTTATACATTACATTTCATTATGAGTAAGTATGGCACTGGTCAGAAGTATGAAATACCTCATGGAAAGCCCTGCCTACCTAGCAACATGCTACTTAATGCCTCATGCAGCTTAATTGTAGAGAATACACTGTAATCATAGAAACTCAGATGGTGATCATTTGTAAGACAAACAAAATGGATGATGCATTAATTGTAAGGTTTTTTTTTTTTTCAAACGCTGTTTCCTCCATAACATTGTCATTTCTCTGCAGTTTCTTGCTTTCAGAGTTATATTTGCACATTTATAGATGAGACACTTGTAGCCTAAATGGAGGACAGGAAGTCTTTAATAATGCAGCCAAACCATTGTCGTCTGTCGTGGTCGTCGACAGGCAACAAGTCGGCTGCTAAATAGCTCACCTCAGCTAGTTAGCAGGTTGTAATATTTAAGCAATATGCTGAAGTATTGTGTCAGTGCTGTCCATCTCATTTGTTTTGTCTTGTCGTCTGATCGAGCGCCCTGGCATCAGTCAGCATACTGACACTCGCCTTGTGAGACCATGAAAGCATGCCTTCACCTGTTTTGTCATATTATTTAAGTCTTATGTTCACTGATGTTATGATTTCGATGATCTCAGTGTATCATATTTTCATATGCCATGGTAGCCTACATGTAAAAATCACATGCATGATTTAGTTAAAACTGACTTCCTCTTCTTCTTTTTTTTTTCTTTTTTTTTTTTGCTATGTTTTTCATCTCATCTCCTGTGGTACTAACCAGGATCACTTCACTGTCATTGATCACAACTGCAGCCTGGTATTAGTGACGTGTGTTGAATCTCAGAGCTCTCTGTAAATATGACAACGAAAATAGTGGTTGGATCTCTGTATGTTCACCGCAAGTTTCTTCAGCAGGAGAAAAGTGCTAGATTAGCTAATGTGTAATAATAAAAAAAAAAAAAACGGTATACCACACATTCTGATTTATTGGATTTTTAGTGCTCAAAAATGTCTGCTCACTGTTTAATTCATATTTATATAACTATTTTGTCACTGAAACGTAGATTTTTACTTCTTTGTTAGAACTTAGTTTAGAGTATAAGCAAATTATTGAAAATAAAACTAGTTGGAAATAATTAAAGGACTTGGAGAGTACAGCATTTGTTTCTTGTCCATATTCTTCTAAATGCAAATGTAATTAAGTTGTGTATCTTAACATAATGAGATGTTTAAGAAAACGTCATTTTTGGCATTTGTCGGTTTGCATATAAATAAGACTTACATTGTTATTGGAAATTGTCAGTTTTATTGTGAAAATACATTTGGTACACAAAGCAGTTTATAAGATTGCATTTAGTAAAAGAAGTCAGTGCATGAACAGTATATACAATCAGAGATAGAAAGCAAGAGGAAAAAGCAGAAAATGTTAGTTATTGCTCAGTAAAATCGGCTGGCCTGGTGGAAGTTTAACAAAAATCTTCACTGGAGTCCCTTTGAAACTGTGCTTGACACTCACAGCTGATGCTAAACAACACTGCAAGATACTAAAAAATAAATAATATAAACATCTTTAAAAAAAAAAAAAGAACGGGAGTGTCTGTATTTTAAGTGATTTTGCTGCCAGAGTGCAGGCAGTTTACCCACGAGCAGACAGATCGCAAGTAAGACCTGAAACATTGTCAGTCATGTTAAATATCTCGGTAACCACATACTGCGTAATTTTTTCAAGATAAAAACATCTCAGGCTATAAAAAGTGGAAAAAAAACAACAACCCCGCCCAACATGATTCTCGCTGGTTTCAATGGTTACAAGATTACAACCAGACATCTAGACATATATCTTCCTGGCTGCGGATCTAAACAGTTAGTAAGTAAGCATAGTATTTGTGTAGCTTTACTTAAAAACACTGTAGGGGTCTTTTTTTCTTCTCTACAGTACATTCTTTTGCAACATTCCCACATGTTATCATTTGGGATTGTATGTCTAGTGTTTCAGACATCCTGTCCTGCAAACAGTGGGACAATGACGTGTGAATTCTGGGGTGGTGATGGAGGGAAAAAAAAAAATCCAGCTAACATCTCCTGAAATCTAAAAACATTGAAACAGACAAAACAATATTGTAATGACCTGCAATACAGGGTCCGTGTTGAACTCAGGAGACCCGGTAACAGTGAACGAGTACAGTTAACTCCATTGATCAACAGCTTTATAACTGTATGAGGCTACTAAATGAACAGCTACATGGAGGTACTGGCAGGGTCAAAGGCTAGAACACATCTCACCAACTGTAAAAGCTACATTCAAATGGCCTTAATGTGCCTAACAGTATGTCTTACTCACATGTTGATTTATCTTTAGGATGCTGTCGTGATAAATGACCAGCAGATAGATGCCGTCTAACATCACTGAATAGAAGGAGATCAAAACTGCAGCCCAGCACACATTACATTCAACAGGGTCCTGCTGGAAAACAGCACGGTAGAGGATTTGGAAAGCATCCATCTCTCTCTGAGGAAAGGACTGTAGTTTTATCTTACTTCTGAATCAAACATCTGCGAACCTACAAAGGTCTTCCAGATCAAATCTCATTTATGTGGAACGCAGCCTAAAGGCACACAAAATCTGAAAAGTGATACTGCTAATGCAATGTTGTTACTATTCCTACGAAAGGTGTGAGAGTTGCTCGTTGTGAGTCCTGCGGTCACTGTTGGACCTACACTGAGCGTGAGAACTGAGCACGTCTCCTCACTCAACAGTCTAATAAATTAATATGGTCCGGTTCTGGTCAAGAGACACCCTGCAGTCAGAGTACACGGTTTCGTGGTCCAGAGGCTCCTCCGTCCGGCTCTGAACCAGTCGCTCCTTGGTTCTGTCACATCTGTTTCCAGAGGAAGATGAGGCTGTGGAGGCCATGACAACCATTCAGTTCTCTCTGTGCGTTCACATTGTGTTAAATTATTATGTATAATGACACTTAAGGATTGAAGCAGCTGACAGTTGCTGGTTTATTCTAAAATCTGACTTGTAAACAAATCAAACATAAAAGAACCACTGTCGCTATCATGTTCTCACTTCATTTGTGACATCCTCAAACCTTCAGGAGGTAAAACTCAAAACTATTCTATTACAAACTTTAAATGTTCATCTGTTTTGGTTCCTTAACAGATTTTTAAACCTGAAAGACTGTCTTGGAACGAGTCCAGAAGCTCTGTGATAGGGCTTAAATGCCAAATCTATTCTGGTGTATTTTAAAAACAACATTGATTCAGCTTTTATTTTGAAAATGTGTGTTTTTTAACTTGGAAAAGTCTCTCAAATTTTTGTGGACAAACAATATGTTAGAATGAACAGAGCTTGTACATAGCAGGTTTTCCCTGTCATCACCCATTAAATTATACCCACTGCTCATTTCCATCAGAACTGTGCACTGCTGACTGGTCAGATTGTAAATGCACATTTACGTCTAATTCTTGTCATGACAAAGTGAAACTTATACTTACTGAAATTGTTTAAGCTTGATAAAGTGGCCCCGCAGTTTCTTCAATGGGTTCTGTAATAAATCATGACAAAAAAAATCAGCATTTCTCCAAACCAAATTAAGTATTTGTTTTGTCTCAATTGTCTGTAAAAGCCCCTTTGTCACAGCAGCTTGACTTGTCATACTAGGAAAAGATTAATAGCATAAACAGATCCTTTGTTCTGTTTCAGTGTTGCGCTAAGCCATGACAGTGAGCCAACGTGCACAATATGAGGACCTTGAAACTGAAGCAGCTAAATTGAAGTCAGCCATCATTCATTTTATTGTTCGCAACAGGATTTTTCCTACTGTGACCTGTCAAAAAGGCTCGTAAAAATTGTTCCTCAATTTAACTAAATGGATAATAGTTTATGTTCTGTAACATTTTCAATGCTTTGTGACACAGCTGCAGAGCCTTCATACCAAAAATATGAGCTGCACACAGCGTCCTCATGTTTACCAAGAATCACTTTACACCAGGGACATGACGCGATTTCAAAGGATTACTCAACCCGAAGTAATCCTTTGTCATCAATCCATGAACATCGCACACATAATATCTTTCTATTTCTCAAAAGGAGAAGCAAATCCAAACACTTAAAAATTAAGTTGAGGGAGCTGAAGAAAACATGTTTTCTCTGTCATTGAGGAGTTGAAACTAATGCAAAAGTAACTAACACAAAAACGAGATCCTCTCAAGATCTAACATCCACAGAGATTGTTTACAGTTTTAATATTGGAAAACAAAACCCTTTTTACTCGTATTTGCTCATTTTAATCAAGGCTGTGAAACTATGTACTTAGACATTAAAAAATAAATCTACTGAGCTCGTTTGTTTGAGGGATTTTAAGTCTTAAGACTCACCACGTAGAGGCCGTTTGTGTGACTTGCGTCGATGCACCATGACCCCGATAATCAATGCAGCGCCAACCAGCACCACAGCCAGCACAGAGAAACTGGTGATGGCTGCCAGTTTCCACACGTCAGGTGTCTCCTCCACAGATTTACCTGTCGATTGTACAAAAAAGAAACTTAAACTTCAGCTCTAAACTGAAGGGTAAGTATTGCTTCGTCATGACAGGAAGTCTGATTCAGTCTTACATGTGTTGCATGATGGGGTCTTTGGGTACTGCTTGCATGATGCACACGGCACACAAACATCCAGATCCGAGTTCCAAAACTCTGAACTTCCACACTGATCTGCACACAGAAAAAAAACATCAGAGATCATCTGTTAGTTGGACCTGTTTTATTCATTTACCAGGAAAGAATGAGTCAAAGAGAGGGGAAGCGGCGCTCGTAAGACATTTGTCATTAATCATTTAACATTGCTCAGGCCTATGAACTATTATGTTGTGGAGGTTCTATTTTGGTAGTGGATGCTAAAATTTTAGAAAGAAAGTACACTTTCCTGTCTGTGGAATCAAGTAGAATTAATCATAACCAGGTGACATGCAGTAGAAACTGTTAAACAACAAAACATATGAGTTGAATAGTTCAGAACACGTGAGGAACTTTGTGGTCTTCTTCTGCTCATGAAATGAAATTGGGAAATTCCTCTTGGTCAGACTGCTGATGCAACTTCACCGTCTGAGAGAGTATTACTTGCTAACTTCTGGGTGCACGGATGGGCAGGCAGTGTGTGAAGAGCAGGATGTGTTTTCACGTTGTGCTTCCGTTGAATTGTTTTGTCACTGTGTACGTGTGCGACTTCCAAAGAATAAACCGACGTGTCTGTGAGAAAAAGGCAGACGGCGCTTTTGAGCTCTGAGAAAAGACAAAAAAAAAAAAAAAAAAAAAAAAAACACGTCTAGCTCTGCCGACACAATGGAAAGCTTCATCTCTTTTTATGGCAGCCAGACAGCTGAACAATTAAAGCTGTGCATTTCCCAGATGATGAGGAAGGAATTAGCCCTGAAGATGTGACACAGTTAAAATGATAACATGCTGAGTGCTGAGACTGTTTTCAGTGTTTTTATAGCATGTGGTTTTCTCTGCAGGTTTAACATCCTGGCTTTGGTTAGGCAGAGGCATGTATGCATTTATACCCCCAAGGTCAAGCGAATATTGTGACATCCAGCTGGAAAAACACCTCCACAAAACAGTATTAGAACATAACAAGGTGAATGAAGCCACAATGGACATAACAAAGCTACAGAGAGTGTAACAAGGAAACAGATATTTGATGGACAGAATGATATAAATCTTTCTTCCTTCTCAATGTCACATGTATTTGCATGAACAAGTTTTTTGTGTCTATTACAAGGAACCAGTGTGAGTCTCTATTGAGTCATCATCTGTATTGGCTTTCAAGTTCGGAACTGGCTGCCTCAAACCTTGACGACAGCAACACGAAAAACTGTCAGAGTCGAGTTTGATGCAAACCAAAGGTAATTAAATGAATATGAGCAGGAAATTGATTAAAGCAACAGCACATAGTGAATGTTATTGCGTCAACATCACAAACCAAGTTTTCACAACATTGCTACAACACAAAGTCAAACTGATGCGATGAGTGACATTATTGATGATGATGATGATGATGGGGTTGCAGATATGAAAAACAAGGAAATCGTTTGCGGATATTTGAGAGATAAAATAATGATGATTATATTTTGTTTAGTGCAAATATTCAAAAACTGGTTTGAACACATTGCTGTACTGGGACCTTATTTGAATCAGTTTGGAAAAATAACACCTGTGATTTAAGACATTAAATATAACATTATTAGATGACTAATACTGATAAATTAATACACATGTATTATTTTATAGCATGGTAGATAAGCTTAGTGGTTTCCAACATAATGTTTGGGCTTCTTCCAAAGTGTTGGCAGGATGATGAATGGGGTAGGAAAGAAGTTTTACAGCACAAATTTGTAGTGATTTTTTTTTCTTTGGCCTTTTTCTAATCTTTGTGAAATATTAGATAATCTACTTCCCTACAGCTCACATATTTGTTTAAATGAAACCAGCTGAGAAGCCTGATGGGGAAGTGTCTCTAGGGGAAACACTGAAACATACCAACAGATAGTAGACGTCTGCACAGTGACATCGGTCCACAACAAATGAAAGGAGAACCACTGATTTGATCTGAAAAAGTGCCCTGTTTTTTAAATGAGTTTATTTTATGATTATTTTTATCTACAACAAATAAGTAGCTAGTAATCTTAGTTGTCAGATACATGAAACATAGGAGCAAAGAGTATGATGTTAACCATGACAAATGTGCTTGTTCTGTCTGTCCAAAATCTACAGTCTTTCAAATTTTTTTCACTTAAGATAAAGAAAGGCAGAAAATTGACCCGAAAGTGTAAAGTGGTTCATGTTTAACATGTCTGGATTGTTTCTCAGGCTGTAAAAACAGGTGGAAAACATCCTCTGTGGCTCTGAACCTGATCTAAAGTCTGACTAAGCCTGGTGATGTCATAGCGATGTAATCCGGGTTATCTTGTCTCGAGCTTCTTCACAGAAAGCCTGCTTTACATGCCAGAGGTACAGAGTTCAAAAGAAGATGCCATTAAGGAGAAAAAGAGGGTCTAACATAAGATGTAAATCATTATGGGAAACGTAGGATCCAGTGTTTTCAGACCTTCATCACCAAAAAGTCAGGACATCTAAGACTTTGCTGGTTTGATTTTGACTCTTTGCTTTTAAAGTCTGTCCGTTTCCAAACATTATGTAAGTGCACTTAAACATCACTGGAGCTCAATGTTAATTGACCAACTGTTTAAACTCTAATTACATACAAGCCCACTTGGTTTCTTTTACCATAAAACATCAAGAAATTATAAGACCTTAGTCCTGGAGTGAAATTTCCAAGAGCATGAGATCAAAAGCCTGCATCAAAAAATGTACAGGGGGGTGCAATATACATTGCTTTGCTGGTCACATTACACAGGTCATTACTTAACCAGCTGTAGTCAAAAGGCACCTGCTCAAAAAGTCATGTTAGAGGCATTCTGACCTCTAACTCTCTGGTTATGTTACAGCCACATGTTAGGGCCCCTGGAGACTCTCCGTCCTCCACAGCCAGCCCGCCTACAGAGCTGCACTGACTCATTTTATAGTCGTGGTCACAGTGAAAATGTGTCACAGTTCCTGTAAACATTTCTTGAGAAGATTTCAGCCCAGGCTCCAGTCACCAAGCAAGTCCAGCTGAGTTCAAAAGGTCAGTGTGAGGAACTGAACCTTGACTGCTGGTTGACCTCCGTCCAAACCAAAGCCACATCTGAGAAGAGGAGCTGTGGTTACTTGAATCAAAAACTAGCTAAAACTGCTGATTAGACCCCTGACAGTATTTGAACCATGTTCTATAAGCTTGAATTGGACATTTAAGTTTCAAAAGGGCATGATTCAGAGGTTGTTTCAATGGAATCACTGCACACATTCATGAAATGCATCACTTCCATCAGCCAACATTGGCTCTTGTTTTTAAAGCAAGAAACAGCAGGGATCATGATTTCACTGCCAGGGAAGTTTCTCAGCCTTGAAAGTCCAGAAACAACAAGTTAAGAGCAGTTTTTTGTGTCCCTCACAAGACGAGCAGCAAATCTTAGTACCTAGCCTGACAAAGGATGCTTTTGGGTGTGGGGGTGATGCATTTTGTCATAAATTGGAAAAGGGGGGTGGGCGGACCAGCAGCTGATGTCCAGATGTAGAGATGGTTTTGGGGAGAGAATGTAGATTGAGCATGTGTTGAGTTTAGCGTGTTAAAATGCATTTGGTTATCTTAATGCACGAGGAAGTGGTCCAAACCCATGTAATTATTCAATAGTTTGAGTTCTCTGTGAAATCTGAGTCTTGGGATTAAATCCAAACTTCAGACGGCTGTGGAAACAAAGTCAAAAGCCCCTTTTTTCTCTCTCTCTTTTGGAGTTGCTGTGAGACATTAAGAATGGATATTTGTACAAAAGAGCTGGACAAGGGCAGCTCTCCATGTGGCCTGTCCCGTCCACCCAGGGGCACGGATGGACGGGATGAAATAAGGCGATCGGAATGCGGAACCGGTGAGAAATGCAGCTGGTAAAGGAAGCGGCTTTGTAAGCAGACCCACTTTCTGACTCCATTACAGAGGAGACCAGACCAGACCACCAGACTGCAGTCCATGTTCATCACTAAGACAACGGTACCCGAAAATGTCTCAAGAATCAGATTAAGAAATTAAAAATATAAGAAATTTAACCACCTAACGGAGTCATAAATTACATTTGCGCAAACCTCGAATTGTCTTTAGAATTTAAAAAAAAAAAAAAAAAAAAAAAAACTTTTTTGACTTACTTTTTTGTGCGCTCACGCCGTAGAAATTGGTCACGGCCGCTATAATAAGTCCGCAAAGCGCGCAGAGAGCATTTGAAGCCATGATGTCTGCGGGTTAAGAGCTGCTCGCTGTCCGCTACACAATTCCCGAAAGTTCATCTGATTAACAATCCGTGCTGGGTTTCAGCATGGAAAAGCGAGCATCAGAGTGAGTCACCCGGAGGAGTCTGCGCCTTGTTTTAATAGCGCACACACCCACGCTAACAGTTCAACTCCTATGAGTCATTTCCTATGTACTGTACTGCTCGGATTCTCTTGTGCGCACTCCCCGACTCACAGGAAACTCCTCTAGCATAGTATGCGGTTTCATTTGCCTCACTTCAAGTGAAAGTTTCAATTTAACCACCTCAGGTATTAAGGTTTCAGTACATGTATTTCATATTTTATGTGCCACACCCCAAAGGATTTTCTCCACTTTTTACTTTTACTTTTTCTTTTTTCAACCAGAGAGTCTGTGTAGTCTGGATTTAATAGTGTTCTCATTGTTATTACCACGCCTGTCGACGTCACCCCCTCCCCTCTGCCAAAAAACACAACTCTCTGGCATGAGAGAGAGTCCCATACACAGAAAAAAAGAGGAACAGCAACTGAGGCAAAAACAGATGACATTCGCTACAAAAATCTGCTTTTTAAGCCTTTGGGAAAAAGTTGCTCGAAGTTAAAAAAAAAGTTAGATAAGCTTTATCTGTGTCCACATGGGTGCCCCTCTGCAGAAACAAAACCAGTGTGATGGTCTTGTTTTTGAATACTGACATTTGAATAGTGAGTGTCCCTGACGCAGGGTGGTGTTATTAATGTCTGGGGTTGGGTGTAGCCTGCTGCTGCTGCACAAATATGCAATAACAAAGCTAGCAGACGCATGCCTGGAGTGCTATCAAGCTGGCCCCATGTCCCAGCATTGTCTCATGTGTTAACAAAGACCATTAGTTACTACAGCAACATCTGCTCTGTGTGGCATACAAATGACCACTTAGCACCAAGTGTGTACTGTTCATTTATTTATGACAGGTTATGCACATTCACATGTTTAAATGACTGCTCATATATTTTACCAATCAAGTTATTTCACTTTCGCCAGCAGGCTCATTTAAGTGTTCCCAAATGCCTGATAAACCTTTTTTCACATATTCGCTCTTTTTCTCCGCAGTCTGGAACTTTTTATGTGTGTGCAACATGGTGTGAACTGCCTTTCCCACAAGAGCTAACGTCAAACAGACGCTAACCAACCTCCCAGTAAATAGTTCACATCATCAGAACAGAGGAGAAGGAGTTTCATTGGCTCCATTAGGTTAGAGGCATGTTGTTAAACAGATGTTTTTGTACTCGACTGTCACGGCTAACCTTTAGGAAAGCAGTCTGAGAGGACCTGGAGCAACACAGCCCACTAAGGACACCCATATGAGCTGACTTTCCACTGCAGTGATTTCATCAGTAATGAGGCACTATAAGCTGCAGATGTTGTGTCAAACTCTCCAACAGGAACCATGGCAACAGGATGAACACACACAGAGGACCTTGCCCAAGGTGATCCAAACACTCCTGTATGTGCTGACTGGATGCCAAACTATCTGACGTAACTCAGGCATTGTTAATACTATAGCCTAACGAAAGAAGTTAAGACCAATCTGGCTGTTTAGCCTTATAGATTAGAAACATGTTTTGTTTTACATATGCAATCTTCAAGTCTGCAAAAGACGTCTTTTTTTAATTTGGAAAAGTTTAAATTTCAGCTTTACTGATTTTTTTACAGGATTTCCAGCAGGACAAAACAATTCAAAGAAAACACTTCAGGATGTTCAGCCATGTACCACTGCAGTTCCAAGGTTTTTTAAAAAAAACAAAAAACAAAAAAACCTTAAAAAATATTTAAAAGTGTGCCCAGTTTGTTAAAAGAGAGGATGTTTCACATGGCAAGTATGACGAGGACAGGACAACAGTGCAGAGCAGCTCAACATGTAAGAATATCACTATGTGCACCAACAACTGTGTTTATTAACTACAGCACAACACTCAGTCACAAGTTTTACTATCTGTTTGGTCACTGAATTATGTCATCGAATGGCAATGACGTTGTGGTAAAATAAGTCTTTCCAAAGAGAGAATAAAAACAGGGACACGCACTCCTCTCATATCCCCATAACGTCTGCATCTTTGAATAAATCTTCAGTTCCTCCGTCTGTTCTCTATTCTTTTCTCTCCTTTGGTTCTGTCTTCTGTTTACTCCTTCGTTTCTCTGTGATTTAGGTGATGTAGATGCGGTGAAAGTCGTTGGCGCCAAAGGCACAGTTGCACTTGGGGCACTTTCTCTGTCGGGTGTCGTAACGCATCTTCAGACATTCGTAGCAGAACACGTGGAAACACTTGGTGAGCACGGTTTCCTTGTCTCGTGTGTTGCAGCAGGGGCAGCGCAGCTTGGCCTGGTGACGCAAAAATAAACAGTATAAAAAGGTCCATTACTACCTTGCCCTCACTGTTAAAAACCTCCACCCAATGCATGGTGCTACGGCTAACACTTGAGGGTGTAACAAGTTAGATTCGTGATATCCCTGTTGTGCAAATTGAGGGTTTGAGCTCACTCTCTGGACCGCAACCATAAATAAAACACTTCCATTGTCAGCAAGTCAAACAAATTACAAAAATGTGTAGTATTCTGCGTTACAACATATTACTTTTTTACTGGGGTGTTATAGTTTTGTCAACAACAGTCTACTGCAGGTTGTGCCAGAAAGCTGTTGGTGTTTTTATAACTCCCTCAACACTAAAACACTGATTAAAGTCATAAATTTCTCTGCAAAAGAACTGTGTTCACTCTTTCCCACCTTGTACTGGTTAATCTCCTCCTGCAAGATCTCATCAGCGTCGGAGTACACCTCCACCTTCTTCTGTTTCTCCAGCTTCCGTCTCAGCCTGGATAGATCCTCCTGGAAGTCATGAGAAAAGGGCTTGATCAAGACAAATTCCTTATTCCATCTTCCAACTTAAATCATTGAATCATGTATTTAAAGCAATATCCCCCAATAGTGAAAAACAACATACCTGTGCTCGTTTCAGGTTGCTGCTCTCCCTCTCCCGGGCGGTGCGGTTCTCAGCCACAGAGACCTGGATCTCCTTAAGCTTGGCTTGTGTGTGCTCCAGCTGCACCTTCAGGTCCTCCGCCAGCTGGGCAGCCTCCACCGCCTGCAGCAGGGAAGGAACCGGACGCACTCAATAAAAAAAAAACCTAATGACGAGATTCCTGAGCCGTAAAGTGGTGGTGGTACTGTAAGCTTGGATTGAACTTGACATGCTGAGTCTGTTATTTGTTCTTCAACTTTGGAGATCCAGCCATGTACCAACACAAACAAACACACCACTGGGTTTGTATGTTTTTATCCTATTTACTTCAGACTGTGTATATTTTCCATCTCTGACAATCATTTTCCACAGAATACCAAGTTTTTAGATTAACCTCATAGCTTCGAGGCAAACCGCTGGTTTCAGTTAGAGAAAGTGGCCATTTTTGTGCGTTTTCTGCTGTTTTATCGTTATTCATGGGTGTCTCCACTTGTGAATTAAGTAAATAAACAAATTAAGCAGCATATTTAAGTCACATAACTGCAGTCTTAACAAGTACTGAGGCAATGCTAGCAAATTCCAGAATGTCACAGAAGTAGGTACTTAACAACAAAACTTGCTTGTGTGGGAATCAGGACAGATGATGGGTTTCATTTGTTAGCAATGTACCTCATTAATGCAATGTTTTGCAACCTTAACCCCACAAAGCAAACCCACAAACCTGTGATGTCAAAACTTTTCAAAAGCAACAAAACACACCAAAATGACGATGTGCATAAGTGCAGTGTTTGGCATGTGCTATTGTTCAGAACCTGTTATGACGCTGCTCAGTGTTTATATTTAGGAACATCTGGCAGCAATTTTATTCATTCAGTGATTAGTGAATCTCAGATTACAAAATGATTTATGGCATCTCTCTTCTCACCTTTCTCTTGTTGAGTTCTAGTGCCTGTGTTCGGACAGACAGCTCCTTTTCCAGAGCTGCAAGTGTGCTTTGGAGAACGCCCTCTTTTTCTTCAAGTTTCTGCACGACTAACAGCTGGGCATCCACCTGGAAAATGTCAGCAACAGCAACAGTTAATACTTCTGTGGCATGACATAAGTGAAACCGCCGACGCAAAATTTTTTTGGTTAAACATCACCTGGGTTTTGAATGTGAGAACTTGGTCAGCCAACTCCTCCTTTTCCTCTTTCAGCAGCTTATAGATCTGGTTTGATTTGATTCGCTCACTCATCAGCTTGAAATTGGCATCGTCCTTCTCCCGTAGCTGCTGCAGCAGCCGGCTGTTCTGCTCCTGCATGTCCTCGAAGGCCTGGCCAGTCACGTCCATCTCACTCAGCAGGGCTTCCTCCTCCTCGAAAGACACAGATGTCAGGGATTAAAAACAATCACATTGTTTCTGACCTTTTGCCAAAAATTTACTTAATCACCATTTAGAAACTATTAAGTATGAGCTGTAGGCGAGCAATAGCACTGCCTCTTTTAGGTAATGTTCTGAATATATCTAAAACTAATACATATGTATGAAAAAAAATGTGTGCCCGTCTCCATTAATTCTATTTTTCAACATTTTTATCAAACAAACACACATCATCACTACACACAGAAAATGTTATGTTTTATCACAGATGTTGTTTTAAATAACCATACAAACATCACACCAAACTGACTTAATAATACAGTTTAATTTCTTATAATGAAGAGTCATAGGAGCCAAAAGAAGTTCAAAGAAATCCACACTGTTTGTAATTAAAGATCTACTGACTTTATTTTGTGGCCCAATGTAGCAGGCAAATTTGCCTGTACTGAAACATGAGCTTTCTGACAGACTGCAAGCCTTGATTAATCAAAGTAAACAGGCAGTAACTTTGAAACCTACATACAGCAGGATATATGTGTGATTTAACAGGTGTCGAAGCAGATTATGCTTCACTAAATGCAACAGAAATAGACTTAGATCGTTAAAAAAAAGTGTGTGCATGTGGGGGTCTCTGGTTGCCATAGAGATGATGATTGAAATCCTTCCTCTGAAGCACGTTTGAAAACATGGCGTGACTTTCATGTCCGTTGAGCATCACACACTATCGACAGTGTTGAGCGCTTTACCATAAAGCAGCTTTTACAAGCCAACTAGCGCCAATAAACAAAAGTCATATGAACTCACAAGTAGCTTGTTTATGGGAGAGTTTGGCAATCTGTCATCATGCACAGCTAAAATCTGGCTGTTATAAACATAGAGGAGAAAATTAAACACATTTGAGCCAAATACAGTTTGTTGCTGTACTTAAATTTCACACCAGATTATAAGGTAAACGTAAAGAACCGGATGGATCAGTATCGTTGGAGGATGTGCTTTCCCCTTTGTAAATTATGTTCTGCTAGACCTCCCAAGCATGAGGAGCTGCAGGCGTTCTGATCTCGACATCCGTCTGCCTTATGCTCATAAAATGGCATGGAACAGCAGTTTAACAACTTAAAACACCATCACAACACTTTTACATTTCAGTGTAATTTCCGGCATTTGATTTAATTACAGTCTCAGTGTTAATGAAAAGGAACCTGCGTTGTTTACGTGGTCTCAGTGCAGTTATCTGCTTTGCACCAGTTCACAAACTGAAGAGTAAATCCTCAGAACTCCTGATGTGACTGGGGTAAAGATAATATGCTGAATATTTACCATCAAGACTGTAGCACTTAGGTCGACAGCTGAATGAATATAATTGTATTACATTATCTAATGTGGGTGTATCCACCTTTTATGTACCTCATGTTTTTGAATTCTGATGACACTGCTTAACCAACATTTGACCCCAGGCAGTTAATAGCTTTAATATTTTCCATCCCATGACTGTCTGCTCACTCTGTTTCCCGACATACTAATCAAATTCCAGAAGAGCTTCTCAATATTCTCAACACAGCGAAGCCAAGAAAGTCATTCAGATGAGACAGTGTTTTACATACACAGAGTGTGTCAGGCTGGCGCGCCCAAAAGATTTTCTCCACCCATGACACGACACACTTTCTGGTGTGTCGTGTCATTCTGGGTGCTGCAAGTGTGCAGATGGTCTTAAATGTTGCCTTTTAAGACAGTACAGACAGAAACCTCACAGGATTGTTTTACAGCACCTCCATCTCTCTTACAGCAGGTTCAAACAGCAAGTAATTTGTACTGGGTAGAAAAATGTTGAAGAAACATTAAAAAAATATATTTTTTTTCCATTTCAGAATGCAATTTATTTTTACTTGGCAGAGCTAGCTTCTGCGCTGCATGGCATGGCATTTCTCACACGAATCGCACCCACACAGCGCAAGTTAAACAGACGAAAGACGCATAGTGGAAACGAAAGACGCCCAATCTTTCTACTGAAAACTATGTTTTCAAAAAATTGATATTAGAAGACAAACTGTCACAACTGGATTATGACTAGTGTCAATTCTTGTAAGTAAAAGGTTAAGACAATTCATCGAGAAAATGTTTGTATCAGGACAAACCTGAGAGAATAATTATTATTACTGCTTTTAACATCACCGCTGCCATGCTCACAGATTTCAAGTGCCAACAGATTTAAAAGTTTGGACAGAAGCTGCAGAGAAAAAAATCTAAGTTACCAAAAACAGAAAAGAACCTATATTACATTGCGCTGCATTTAATTCACCAGCTGATCAGATTTAAATTCAGGCAACGCTGTCAGCTTTCAGTTCCGCTTTTGTCACCTAAGATTAGGAGAACTTCTTTCTTAGGCAAATGTGATACTCATTGCACTACTTTCAGTCCTAACACAGCTGGTTAACTTAGACTCATATCTGGTGCAGTCCCCAAAGCTTTGAATCTAACATTTCTCCAAATATAGCTGATGATTCATGTCTCTTTTCTTACTGGGTAGAAATTCTTCGTAGGTCTTGTTGATTTGAAAAAAGTGTGGGAGGTTAAAGTTTCACTAACTTTTTGAGATATTCCTGATCTTCAGAGGCAATATGCTCTGCATAATTTGTCAATTTACTGTAAAAATCAGTCACTCTATCTCTGAAGATATAGAAAAGGCCTTGTCACATTGTCACCGCACACATAAGAAACTGCTACAGGAAACTAAATAGATGCTAATGCGACTAATGAAACTGGCAATGACATTCACGGATTCTTGTCATGTGTGAAAGTACAAAGCTAAAGTTCTGTTATTGTGGACAAACTGGACTTTCTTGGACGGTATCCAATTTAATTTTTTGATATTGAATCTTTTGATTATGGATTTTAACTGGACTTCAAATGGCTGTTTGTGTTACAGCAAAGTATCTAACCAATGGATCATTTCAAAGTTGAAGTGCACTAAATCCTCTTTTTGATTCTGAAACTATAAAAAATAAAATCTAATCTCTCTTCTCTCTGGTAAACGGCTCCAGATGAGGGCAGAATGGTGTGACTCGGGCTATTTATTTGTCCAGAAGCTCAGTTTACCCGACTTTCTCTCTCACAGGGACAATCATCATTAGCAGCTGTCTGCCCCAGCGTCCGTCCCTCCGCTCTACTCATCCAACCCACACAACACTCACAGCCTCACATTACACACCATAGTCTGCATGGATGATTTGGAAACTCAATGTCAATGTAATAAATGAAGCTTGGAATAATTTGGTTCAGCTCTGTTGCCTTTCATTAAGTTTGGAACCCTTTGTACATATTGGACCTATGCTGTCATCTTCTACATAATAAGGGTTTCCTAAATCAACTGACCACTTTCTCTGCACATTTCTTACTGCAAAATCAGTTTTCAATGACCTTGTTGTTAGTTTACATGTTAATTTATTTGATTTTGCCTCTCTCTGTTGTGTAGAGATTGCTAGGGATGAATGTTGTGCTCACTAATTTTATCTTCATCTTTTCACATGCTCTCATACATTTGAGATTAAAATACACAGATACCTGCTTAGTTGCAGCCAGTTTCTTCTGCAGATGCTCAATGGTCTCTTCAGCCACACGGATCTTCCTGAGGGCGTCTTCATCAGCCAGTTTCTTGCTTTCCTTCCTCTCCCTTTCCTCCAGCTCTCGCACTCGCATCCTCAACTCATCCACCTGGGCATTTCAACACGGGACATTGCATTTAACATTTATTTTTGTTGGGTTCAATAGAAATGTGCAAAAGTATGACAGAAGGACAACACACCAAAGAACAGACCTCAGCTTTAGATTTACGTTCAGCTGCCATTAGCTGCACTTTGTCCCTCTGCTCCTTTGGAGCTGACTTGTACATGTCCAACAAGAGCTTCATCTCTTTCTGGGACTCCTGGGCTTTCCTGATGGGTAATGAAGACAAAAAGGTTGTATTAATCAGCAATCCCATCAGCACAATTAGCTTAGCGCTTTCATTTAACATCAAATATATGGCAAACACTTCTGGACTTCAGTAGTAGGAGGACGTACTTGAGTTCTACTCTGAGCATCTTCAGTGTGTCCGAGTCCTTCCTCTTCAGCTCGTCGCTGCGCTGCCTCTCTCTCTCACGCTCCCTCTCTCGTTCTCGCTCAGCCTCCCTCTCCCTCTCTCTCTCCCGGGCACGCTGTCTCTCCAGTTCCTTTCTCCTCTCCTCCTCCTCCTCCTGGTCTTCATCCTCCTCTTTCTTCACGTCGATGCTGTCGCTTGTCGTCTCTTCTAGAATCAGAACCCCCGTGTCGCCACTCTGGCAACGCAACTGTTAACAAAGCGAAAACATAA
>JAQNCA010000017.1:12062572-12074999 GCA_029783725.1 Acanthurus tractus | reverse complement strand
AACTGTTGACAAAGCGAAAACATAAGAAATGCATCACTGTTGTTTCACTTTTGCTTAGAACGACCCATTAAATCTCACTGAATGAAACAAAGCAAACTGCTGTCCATGAATACCGTCATTTACCTTGTTGATCTCCATCTGTGTCTCCCGCAACTTCCTCTTGTAGCGCTGCACGTCACCTTTCAACTGCAAATTGTGGTTCTGAAGACTGCTGATTAAGTGTCGCATCTCTCTGTTGATTGGTCCTGAAAGAGCGAGGCGAGGGATGAGAAACAGACACACTCAGAGCATCATTAACATGTGGTTTGGATTTGAGTCATTCAGCATCATCTGTTGCAGTAAATGATGAACCCAACTGTTCATTACACATGAATGATATACTGATAGAGATGATATTCTACACTTTGTTACAATAATCAATATCTGTGCTAACAGATGATGAAAACGTCTTACTCTACTGATCAGAGTTGCTTAATATTCACCAAGTATCATCCTCAAGTAAGGTTCAGTAATTAATAAAGCTTATTCTCAGTCACAGTTTTTTTCCCAGAGATTATGAAAACAAAATGTGCCTCAGTCTGTTTCACAATAATGCTTTTGTTTTGTCTTGTTATAAATACAGCACACTCCTTTTCTGTAAAGTGATACGCTTTGATCTCTCCATAAAAGCTCACTGTCAGCCAGGCTGTGGCATGTTTAGTTTAGCTTGAGCCAAGATAACAGAAAGCATTTGGTCAAAAAGAGAGGTAAAACAAGGTGAGCAGGTGGGCACAGCAAGCACGCTTGTTCACTCATTTGCACTGAATCTGCACTGAAAATGTTGGCATGGAATTAATAATATTTACAAACACAGTACATGTTAATCCATCACACTATGGCATTATTTCCTTCCCCATTTTCAAAGTCTCCCAGTGGATGTGTGTGTTTTGAAAGGTACCTGCTTGCTCGTTGGCTGCCAGGTTCTGCTCAAACTCGATACGCAGCATCTCGTACTCTTTGCGCACCTGGGCCAGGGTATCCTCCAACTGGATGACCTCAGTCCGCAGCTTCTTCTGAAGGGACAGCTCATCACTCTGAAAAGTCAAAACAGTAAGACAAAGTTGATCTTATGGCCAGGCAGTGGTAATAAGACACTGATCAAGGGTTTAACGCTAGAACAACAGAGAGAAAAATATCAGGGTTCTCACATTTTTGTCTGATGAATAAAACTTATTTGTTCTTGATAGATCGGCTCTGTTCTATAAAATTTACCTCCATGTGCTCAATCTGTCGGAGGTGGGCGTTTTTGGCAGTGAGCAGGAGGGCTCGTGCCTCATCGAGTTGGGTTTTCACCCCAAGAGACTCATTGTACAGCAATGAGAATTGGGACTGCAGACATTTGTACTCCAGAGTCTCCTTCACAACCTCTTCTGGAATATTCCGCAAGTCCATCTAAAAAATACCAAGAGAAGATGGTGAAACAAAGGATTGTGAAATTTAGTTTTCTCCTAGAAATAAAATGTGTTCTTCTTGATTATGATGCAGAGTTTTACTCATATTTCTAATCTAACAGCCAGAGATATCTTTACCTTGAGCTTCTCACTCTCCCTAACAGCCTCCTGAAGCTCCACCTGCAGTTTCTCCAACTCTGCCATACGGCTATTAGCCAACTCCTGGTTGTGTTCCAGCTCTGCATTGAGACTCTCAAACTATGATGAGAACAACATGTTATAGATAGGAGATATATGCTTGGTAAAAAAACACTGCTTTGCCAGCACAAACTGGCATTTTAAGATATGAGGTCAGTTATGTGCAAAGAAACACATGCATGTCACACAAAATTAATTGCATAGGGGGCCCTTCCTATGAATGCTCACCTTCTGAATGTTCAGTGTGATCTGGCCTCCAGGTAGTCCACCTGAGCTGCCAGTGCTGCTGTATCCAGACTTTAGCTGCAAACCATAGGTTAAAAAAAAAAAAGAATATATGAGACAGAAAAATAACATAAAACACAGTACACCTACATACGTCCTCTGACATCATTCGGTCAGTTTTCATTTTCATCACGTTCAGACAGCTGATGCAAACCCTACCACCCAATACGCATGCATGGGCGGCAAGATATGCACCAATAAGAGCACCTGGCTTGACATGCATTGCTGCTTACAGCCTTATCTTTGTCAACACGTGTGAGAGCAACAATAGCAGCAGCCTACGCCTTGTGGACAGATAAAAAGCAGCAAGTCTCACACTTGTGTATCATACAAAAGCACCTGTTCCATGGCTTCTGCCAGATGTTTATTAAGCTTTTGTTCCCTATTGCGAAGTTTCTCAATGTCCCACTGCAAGTCCTCAACCGTCGTCTCCATCTCAGACACTTTGGTCTCGGAGCTGGTCACCTTGTCCACCAACTCATTATACTGCAATAAGAGCAAAGACATGACAGAGGACAAATTATACACCAACAGTAATGGCTACAAACACAAGGACATTTCTGAAGTTTTTATCATACAAATACTTCAACTTTTTCAGACTCATACTCTCATACACATTCACACACAAGCATTAATATTTCCCATACAAGCTAACGCCAACAAGCAGTGCCAAGAAAACTGTACCTCCATGGACATCTTGTGGTGGCGGCCCTGCAGGAGAGTGGCCAGGTCTCGCAGTCGAATGTTCTCCTCCAGCAAAGTGTGGTTCATATTGACTATCTCAGACTGGCTTTCGTCTTCACATGCTGCCAATTAAGATCAAGACAGATTTGCCAAATTAGAGTGGAGCTTAAAAGTAGGTCTTCACAATTAATTTAATCACTGAAAGTGAAGGCAGTGCTTTTAATTGCTTTATGGATATGCACTGTGAATTTTGATGCAATGATTTGTACATTAGCAAGACTGCAGCACAACATGGAAGTGAAAGCAGTGCTTTATATATAACTGTGAAAGTGGGCTAAAAATATTTGTCACTTAAAATAATCAATGAACATGTAGCCCTACCAACAGGAGTTAAAAAAAATGTTTACATCAATGTACACAAACAAGTTGATCATAACATATTAATCCCACTTAGACGCAGATAACTAATTTAATGTAGAACATAAAATGTGTATAGGTGTATTTTTTCCCTTATTTGCACGAAATATATGAATGTGTCAGTAATAAGCATGTCTGCGTAGTTACCTGCAGCCTCGACTTGCTTGCACATGTTGTCAATGCGGCTGTGCAGTCTGTCGAATACACAAACTAAGCAGGCAATGGCTTCTTTGCTGAACTGCATGCGGTCTTGAAGGTGCAGGGTGAGCTCCTCTTCACTACTGTGCTCCAATGTAGTCAGGAAACCCTTGGCATTCTCACTTAAGGGAGGAGGAGGTGGCAATGCTTCTAAACATAGTAGAAGGTGGTTATAGAGGAGGTAAGTTAAAAATCAACGAAGCATGTAATATATGGCATGAGACCTCTGCATTTTTTTTACCAATATGGAAGTTACTTCTGCCTCCATGACTGCTCACCTGTTGTTGAGTCCTGTGGCTCTGTAGGTGTCAACAACTCCTCTGACCCTATAGGTGGTGGAGGGGGCTGCTGCTCCTCCTGACGCTCTTCTTGACTCTCCTCTTGCTGCTGCTGCTGTTCTGCCTGTTCCCCTTCATTCTGGGCCTCTGGAAGTGGAGGCGGAGGCACAACAGGTGTTGGTGAGGCTAGACTGACAGCATCTTCCTCCATTGGTGTGGGATCAGGGAGAGGTGCTGAGGGTGGGGCAGGGGCGGGTGCCACCTGAGCTTCTGGCTCAATACGCTTGCGTAGGACATGCACAATCTCTTCCAACTGGAAATCAGACACAAATGGGTTAGAGGAAGTGTTAATCCTCGAAAAAAAGTATTACCATGCACATGTCTTTGAACAACAAAAAAGTCAAAATTTGTAAGATTTTTTGATTACCACTACTACTTGCATTTATGTGCATACATAATAAAATACATTTCACTGTAAAATTAAAAAAGTAGGTCATAAGGGAAGATGTTGGATAGCATTTACATAGATTGCAGTTGTTCTTATTTGTGGCTGCTATTTTATTTTCTTAATAAGATTAAATCAATGAAATCAAATATGCTGAAGTACCTGCGACCAGTAACGGTTGACAATAAGCAGGGTGGTGTCATCAGTGGCTTGTCTCTTCTCCAGTTTCTCAATTTTCTCTCGTAACTCATCCTCCATTGCCTGCCTCTGCTCCAGGCGCTCACACAGCTTCTTATTCTTGAACTGGAGGACCTTCATGTCCATTTCCTCCTACACAGAACAAATACAGACACCAGTGTGAGGAACATAAGAGATTCTAAATGATGATCTGCAAAAAGTCATCTTGTACAAAATCATGTGAATTGCAGTACTAGTTATTGGGGTGTGAGTAAACATCATATGACTGACCGTGGAGGAGACTCCAGCTATGCGTATGGGCTCAATGAGAGTGGTGGTGGTCTTCTCCTCTTTTTTGCTTTTCTTCTCAGGTGGGCCAGGGGGGCTGTCCCCTCCCGAGGGACGTTTTCCTCCCCCAGCACCTGACATCTTTCCTGTCTCTGCAGGTGGTAAAAAAAACATGAAGCATTTGCGTTTGTGCGGCTTTAAGAATGAATTCACAAAAAGGAACTCATTCATTTGACATCTGTTAGCTTAACAGTTTTCAAGCACAAGGCCACTGGTATTAACTCGCTCTAAATTGAGCTCTTATTGTGTTTGAATGAAAAGATATTTTCCTGAACGGTTAAATTGGCTGTTGTTGTATAAAGCTTTGCCTGAAAAGCTACCGATATATTTTTTGTTCAGATTTATGACCATTAGCAAACTTGCTAACGCTAGCTAAGCTGATGCTAACGTAAATTCTGCTAGACTTATCTGGCTAAACAGAGCTCTTTGTCGGCGTATTCAGCGACCGGTGGTCGGCATTTTTTGTAATTAAACATCAATGCATGCGTAAGATATTCTTAACAAAAACGGTGAATCAACAAAGATGGAAAAATCGTTATATACTAGATATTTACGATACAAACCTTTGCAAGGAGCGATTGAAAATGTAACTACAGGAAACGACCACAATGTACTTCCGCAAGGTAAAAAAAAAAATCTAGAAATTCTATAATATAAAATAAAATAACACCTCAGATTATCTGAATAACTGGGAACTCTAAGAAGTAAATTGAAGAAACGATGGCTTATTTTGCGTTGTCTCGAAAAGATTCCCGAAAGAATTTTGTGGGAAAAAAAACAAAACAAAACAAAAAACCTATGCTCATTGCAACTTTCACTCCGGCCTCACGGGGGCAGTACAATAAAATATTCTGTAAAAAAGGGTACAGAGAGTTTCCAAGAATGTGACTAGAATGTAAACAGGTTTCTAGGTGCTAGCTAACGTTATCAAACATTACTCTTTAACTCCCTTTGATTTTTGATGCCGCTTGTCTGCGCACAGTTATGGCATTAACTTAGATTCCTCGAGCTGATATGGCGTTATTATACTAATTTTTATTCACCGTCTCTCTCCCTCTTTTCGCTTGATTGCATACATGGTGAGTAGCTTCCTGTACGGTCAGTGAACCTGCTGCTAAAGCAAGGACAACTCGAAAACTCAGCAATGTGATATAATGATGGTTTAAGAGCATATTTCAAAGGAACAGAGGATAATACAGATGTGTTTACAGCAATTAAATCCAAAGAATGTTGGCTAACTACGGTTAAGCATAGAGTTAAGTATTGCAACACACTTCCTTGTCAAGAGTCAGTGAGTCCCTGTTAAAAATCATACTGCACTGTTACATAGTGAGACTATGTGACTGACAGTTACTTATTGTTATAGATTCATATACTGTCACCATGACCAAAGACATCGTTGTTGGGGATGAATTACCAGACTGGGTGGGGGCCAAGGAGTACTACCAGAAATATGATCCTAAAGAGGTGATTGGCAGGTGGGTCCAGCAAGACAATATGAATTGAAATCTCAATTGTCTATTTATATGATGAAAAACATGCTGCAATATTTGTCAATGGAATCTCAGGGGGGTGAGCAGTGTGGTGCGCAGGTGTGTGCACAGACACACCGGTCAGGAGCTGGCAGTAAAGATTATTGAGATTACTGCGGAGAAGATGACTGCTCAGCAGCTGGAGGAGGTGAAGACCTCTACACTGAAGGAGATCCAAGTCCTCAACATGGTGAAAGGACACTCCTCAATCAGTATGTTGGGCATCTGTTCTTTTCAAAACACGAGCACAGTAATTTTCAGTTTTTCGAGACTCAAAAGTATTGAACCTGTATTATGTTTTGCTCCCTGTAGTTACTCTCATTGATTCCTATGAGTCAACAACCTTCATATTTTTGGTGTTTGACCTGTGAGTATGACAATTACAAGAAAAAGTCCTTATAAATCCTCCCTGAAGTGAATGTGGGTTGTTGTCAACCTCTTGTGTTGATTTGCAGCATGAGGCGAGGGGAGCTGTTTGACTACCTCACAGAAAAAGTTACTTTGAGTGAAAAGGAAACCAGGTGAGCCTCAGCAGCAAACACCCACAGCAGCTAATTTTAAACTGATATACAATTAATATTTCTGCTAAAATTTACCAAATATTACTCTGATTTTATTGCGCAATGAATGTTTTTCAAGCTGAAGTTACTTTCCATATATTTTAGTGCAAAGAAAACAACTTTTAGAGTCTACTAACATGCTTCAAGCACGACACAAAGAAGTGTTTACGTGAAAGTTAAGTTCTATACATCTCTGCAAGGCAAATGTAGAGCCTACAACAGGCACACGAATACACTACCCAAGAAAACTTTTTAAAACAATCAGACTTTCAAAAAAAGAAAAAATTGACATAGACTAAACCATGATGTTCACTATAATGGATTACCTGACTCACATTAACACTACACATCCCAAGTCTCGGCGCGTTGATCTTTTAAGAATCTTAAACACTAAATGAAACCAAACCAGATTATCCAAAGCCGATGCATTTTGTAAAACCTACTCCTCTGCAGGAGCATGATGCGAGCTCTGCTGGAGGCCGTGCAGTACCTCCACTCCCTCAATATTGTCCACCGGGACTTAAAGCCTGAGAATATTCTCCTTGATGATCATGGACACATCAAACTGTCAGACTTTGGTTTCTCAGTGCAGCTACAACCTGGGGAGAAGCTGAGAGGTACTGTTGTATAAAATAAAACTGATGACAAACTGAATGTTTCATTTGTATGTATAAAGGTTCAAATGATGTTTTCTTGTTCTTATCAGAGCTTTGTGGGACACCTGGTTATTTGGCCCCTGAAATACTGAAATGTTCGATGGATGAAATGCACGCAGGCTATGGCAAGGAAGTCGATCTGTGAGTTTCTCCACTTGTCAGTGTCATTCATACCAGGATACAATTACAAAGCATTCCCTGATCTGTTGCCCTGATTTTTTTTTTCTAATTCTTGCCTGATTTGATGCATGTGCGGTAAAGCTGGGCATGTGGAGTGATCCTCTTCACCTTATTGGCCGGCTCACCACCATTCTGGCATCGCAAACAGATGCTGATGCTGAGGATGATCATGGAGGGCCGCTATCAGTTCAGCTCCCCAGAGTGGGATGACAGGTCTGACACTGTTAAAGACCTGGTAAGATTAATTTTCCTAAGAGTTTGAATTGCAATAATATCATGCACCTTACTATTGTGAATGAAAAAGAAATCTGAGATCCTACCTTTATTTTCATATCCATTTTCTTATTTCTGCAGCCTAAATGTGATTTACAAAAAAAGACACTGAAAAACTGATGTACGCTTGATTTGATTCCGTGATCACATTGAACACACTAATCAAAAACGGAATTTGTTTTTAAACTATCAGTTCATTTTATGTCATCGAAAAGTACTCAGTGATATCTATCTAAACTAAACCAGACTTTACTAAAGATGGATCACTTCCTGTTTGTATCTCGTTGTATCTTAGCGACATCATGAGCTCCATTTTTATCTTTTTCCGCTTTAGCACCGGCGCCTGGTATCTGACAGAAACTACCATGTGCAACCCTAAAAACGTATTACCATTACCAAATGAAATATCGATATAAATTTTATTTCCAAGAATGAAACAATAAAAATAGCATTTGAAAAACAAAACACAACAATCAACAAAAGGCAATAAATGAGAAAAAATCATGTTCAGTTTCACCTTGCTATAAAGTAACAAACAGTATTTTTCTGCAGAAAAAGAAAGACAGTTTTTTTTTAAAGACAAAAGCATTTGGTCACACAATTAAGCTTTCTATGATTGCTGCTTAGATATCCAGGTTGCTGGTGGTGGACCCTGCTGTTCGTCTCACTGCTGAGCAAGCTTTAGCACATCCCTTCTTCAGACTGTACCAGAGGGAGGATGTGCGGCTCTTCAGTCCCAGAAAGACATTTAGGGTGAGTCACAGCAATTAATTTGTCTTAATTGTGCCAGCAAATAAAAAAATTTGAAACCTTAAAATAAAAAAAAACTCCACTCTCATCTCAAAAAATCCCCCCCCTCCACCACCAGGTGCTGATAGTCACTGTGCTGGCCTGTATCAGGATGTACAGCCGTTACCGCAGGGCCCGGCCACTGACCCGTGAGGTGCTTGCCAGAGATCCCTACTCCCTTCGCGGTGTCCGCAAACTCATCGATGGCTGTGCCTTCCGCATCTACGGGCACTGGGTGAAGAAAGGGGAGCAGCAGAACCGAGCTGCCCTCTTTCAGAACACAGCTAAGATCATGCTGCTCGACCTGGAGGACTTTGAAACCTGAAAAGTTAACCTCATTCCTAACCACATTGATTTTTTATTTAAACATTTGCATGTGCTGTCATGTCATTAGCATTTGTCATGTTACATTAGTGTGTTTTAATTTTTAGATAAGGAATTCAGGGACCGGGGTGTTTGTATGCCTTAAAGCGCATCATGGCTCTGCAAGTAAATGATAAGCATGCACAACTAAATGTTCCTTATCTGCCTTTTAATCCAAGTCTGTGGCTGATTGAAACGTCTTGTCAGGTCATCATGTTTTTTATTGCCAGTTTGCAGTAAAACACATTGCACAATATTTTGTTTTTTTTAAACACGTCACATGCAAGTACATTATGTACAGCTAGGATTTTGCTTGTGGATTATCAGTTATATTTGAAGAGAGGATGTATTTTTAAGCACTGTGTGAACATTCAAGCACTGTGATTAATTATTTAATATAGAATTTTATGTTGTAAAGAGGTCCGGATTCGCTGATATTTTAGCATTACACAGCAGTGCCGGAGGTTGTTTTTTTTTTGGAGAGAGAATCTTTTAGCTATCATGCATGCACACATTCCTCTGGAGGAAACTCACTTAAACTAACTGTGAAGACCATCTGTGACTGAATTTCCTGTTGTACTGATCATCACCATTCCTTACTCAGTTCATTCTCCAATGTAAAAAAAAAAAGGCACTTTTCCTCAAAGTGCCTGTCTGAGAAATGTCTAGTAATTGTACAAATGCAGATGTACATTGTAACAACAAACAAGAATAGCAAGGAAAGATCTTATTGACAATAAAACTAACCTTTGAGTTGAAATAGACTTTTTTTTCTGAGTGTTTATTGGGAATCGGTCATTTTTTGGTCTTGTGGTCGAGCTGTGCAGAATCTGGTGCTCTGTTGTGCTCATTTACAATTTCTTTTATTTGCTGATTTAGTTGTCCAGACACAAGCGCCATCTGCTCTCTGACCTCCTTCTCGATCATTACCTTCAGCTCAGATTTTGAATCTAAAAGCAAGAAAATAAAGCAGTTGAAGTACATCATTTGAGTGCATTGGCTTATGTCAGCACGGTCCTTTTATGATTTGTGATCATACCGAGTGCGTTTCCCTCTGGCTCTGCGACGGATGTTTCCTGCGTTTGTAGAAAGCCATCAGTCTTTTGCACTGCTTCCTCTTCTTTTTCCATCAAAATTTCAACATCTGGTGCAAGGAAAGTACCTAAAAGTGATAATACATCTGATCCAAAGTGTTACAAAATATCCGTAATCATGAGTTCTCTGTGTAAAATTGAACACATTTGTTTAGTGCAAGGAGGATAAGGTCATTTTTGTTTGTGGTTCTTCAAAACAATGAAAATTTACCATATGTGAGGCATTGTTAAGCAATTTCTAATCATTAAATGATGGGTTTAGAGTCTAAACATCCCATGTTTTGCCTCTTCTTACACAGATTAACTATTTTTTATTGGTTACCCTCTTCTTTTTATACTCTTTCTTATACAATCCTATGTTTTAAAAAACCTGTTAAACACTTTTCATGTTAACATTTGTGCTTCTTAAAACTGTGAATACCCTGTAATTAATACCTGAAGCAGAGAAATTCTCCATGGTGGGTTCATCCTTGTCTGAGATCCCAGAGTAACTGAAAGACAAATCAAGTTTGACCTGTGAAAAAAAACAAAACAAACAAACTTAAAATCATTACTCTCCCCAAATCAATTTTAACAGGACTGAAATTAAATATGATTAAAAGAAATGATAGCAAAACTTGGTCTGATCCACTTTGGCTGATTAAATTATTCCTTATTCTTACCTGGGGAGTGAAAATATATTTGTAGAGTTTGTAGTGTCTCATATAGCTGCTATAGATGTAATCAAAGATACAGGTCACCTCCTCATAGCTGAAGAAGTTGATACTAAAGGGAGGTCGCTGGAGTGGGCAATCACAGACAAATATTACACTAATTTATAAAGTCTTGAGTGTCAAAGTTGTGTTTGTATGAAAAGACTTAAATTGTTTTACAGACCCTGACTGAGTGACAGAGAAGTAGCTCCTTGCAGTATTTCAAACACTGTTCTTTGTTGTTCAGTGGAGTTTCTGCAAGAGAGAAGTTTCAAACACATTCTGCAAAAAATTAAGGAACATTTAAATGAATTATCAGTTCATATTAAACCTGTAATATTTGCCCAGGCGCACTGATTTTTTTCACACCATCCGTGCTCCATTTCAAACTGCTAACTAAACAGATAATGGTATGATAATATCACTGATAACATCTTTAATCGTATAACCTTACATACCTATGTTAGCCTCATGGATGGACTTGATGATGGACAGGAGAGCAGAAGTTTGCTCCTTTTTGAAGCTTTGCTTTCTGCAAAAAAGCACGGTCTGCACATACAACTCAAGGAGAACTCCTTTTCTTGGTTCAGGGAGGTCAATTGCAAGCACACTGCATAAAACACTGCACACAAAAGAGAAAGAAGTGTGACATAACAAAATGTCGGTTTTGTGTTTATGAATATGCATGAATAGATAGTGAGTTTCTGGTCATAAACAGGGTATAAACCTCTCCAGATCAGGAATGGACTGAGTATTTTCGATCTCTTCCATGTCGTTGTAGCCTACATCTGTCCTGAAAACACCAAGGGAAAGCATTCAAGCTTAGACATGATATATATTCATTCAAGGTGCACGCTGAATAAAGGAGCAATGGAAATGAACATAAACT
The DNA here is from genome assembly GCA_029783725.1 of Acanthurus tractus. NCBI lineage: Eukaryota > Metazoa > Chordata > Actinopteri > Acanthuriformes > Acanthuridae > Acanthurus > Acanthurus tractus. The sequence goes on along the minus strand of JAQNCA010000017.1, from coordinate 12,063,511 downwards.
AGACTGGTGAAAGAGCTCTCACCATAGCATCACTTTAGCTTTCAGGGCCTGAGGTACCTACAGAACAAACACAATGTAGCTTCAAGCGTTCCAAGGCAAGACTGAAGATAACAGTTTGATTCAGCGTTAAGTATTTTGAATCTTTTCTTTTATTCATACAATTTAAACTAAAAGAGGGTAAACGAGCAGGCAGTAAAGAAAAAACGACACCTTACTATTGTGAATGAAAAAGAAATCTGAGATCCTACCTTTATTTTCATATCCATTTTCTTATTTCTGCAGCCTAAATGTGATTTACAAAAAAAGACACTGAAAAACTGATGTACGCTTGATTTGATTCCGTGATCACATTGAACACACTAATCAAAAACGGAATTTGTTTTTAAACTATCAGTTCATTTTATGTCATCGAAAAGTACTCAGTGATATCTATCTAAACTAAACCAGACTTTACTAAAGATGGATCACTTCCTGTTTGTATCTCGTTGTATCTTAGCGACATCATGAGCTCCATTTTTATCTTTTTCCGCTTTAGCACCGGCGCCTGGTATCTGACAGAAACTACCATGTGCAACCCTAAAAACGTATTACCATTACCAAATGAAATATCGATATAAATTTTATTTCCAAGAATGAAAAAAAATAGCGTTTAAAAAACAAAACGCAGCTAATCGACAAAAGGCAATAAATGAGAAAAAAAAAAACATTCGTCCTGAAAATAAGAACAAAAACGCTATAAAAACGGTGCAAACAAAACAAGGACAAGCTCTTTGTAAAAAATGAACTTATAATAAAGATGTGAACGATGTTTTTTTTTCAAATCAGAAGTTGTTGCTTCTTTTTTTTGATTTCACGGCTCTCGCGGCTCTCGCGGCTGGCAGCTGTATCCATAGCAACAAGATACACCTGCCCGAGTTCGAGCCCCCAGCGGCGTTTGTT
>JAQNCA010000017.1:12039187-12062238 GCA_029783725.1 Acanthurus tractus | reverse complement strand
CGGCTCTCGCGGCTGGCAGCTGTATCCATAGCAACAAGATACACCTGCCCGAGTTCGAGCCCCCAGCGGCGTTTGTTTATGTTTTCTGGGACGTTTGGGTCGATTTAAAGGTTTCATGTGATGCGTTGGTACAGCCTTCTGAGGCACAGGCAATTTTTTGCAAGTTCCTTATTGACCTGTTTACTCTCGGGTAAGTGATGCTGACCGCCGGCTTGTAGTAAACGGAGGAACGGGAGCAGGAAATCACCTTCGTTTTGCGGTTGTGTCACGTTCCCGCGGTAACACTGGGCCTTAGCATCTCCGTAAAGTAATCATGGACAGCTCGCCTTGCCCCCGAGTCTGCTCGTCCATACTGACAGAGCTGTGCAGTGCAGTTTAAGAACATTATCCCCTTTTAATCCACTTTGCCTTCTGCTACATGCAGGTGGACAGACTGTTAGATGGAGCAAGGTGGCACAATTAAACACCCGCTTCCATATTTAACCGCTCCTTTATTTTGGAAATTTGACCATTTTTTAAAACTGAATATTTTCAAATCTGGAGTTAATCCGCTGTTTTAAATATTCTTTGTCATCTACTACTTTTTAATCAGTAGTCTCCTTTCTTCAGACATGGATGATCCCGATATACGACAACAGAAGCTGGAAAACCAGGTAAAAAACAAAACAAAACAATGATCGTCAGTAGCCCATTTCACGTCATTTTCACATAAATCACTCCAGCTTTTATTTGTATTCATTTAACTGGTGTATGCGTTACAGTTAAATTTCCCTATCCTGCGATGAGATGTTACTTAGCGCATTTTGAGCTGTGTTCCTTTGTCAAAAACATCATAATCCTTGCTGACTGTGTGGCAGATCGGACACATTTCTTGTCCGATTGATTGGCAGGTGGTTAAAACCAAGAACTTTGAACAAAATAAATAAATTAAAAAGTACAGCTTTCTGATGTCTCATGAAGTCATGGCTACCTGTGTTAGAACCACATGCTGTTTAGAGCCACTCTAAAGTCAACAGACTTATTTACACTTTAGGCTCCGATAATTGTAGCACACCACCAAAGTACCACCTATTTTCGGAACGAGGTCGGTTTGGGTGACGGGCTGATTCTCGTCACTGCTACCTGGGTTTTCAGCAACATCCATTTTGCGTTCATTTGTTCACTGAGTTGTCCTTGCGATTAACGTTATTTGGCAACGCCGCAGTCCCTCCTCAGAAACTTTCAACTCAACTATTTGATTCTGCGTGAGCAAAAGGCGCTTTGTCGTAGGATAAGGGGGTGAACAGCTGGCTTACATCCTGTAGAGAATAAAATAGGTTTAAATGTCTTATGCCAGAAGCATCAGCATCAAAATAATTACACTCAAATCAGTGGTAAAAAAAAAAACGTATATTAGTTGTAGCTGTAATGTAACAGTGTAATCGTACAAATCATGAATTCACACTTAAAGTAGTGTTAATAATGAACAATCACCATCTTTAATTTAACAAACTACTGCAACCCACATACAAGTGTATATCTAAATTCTCCAAGATAACTTTCGCTGTCCTTATCTGGTTGCTTTCTTGGTAAGATAACAGAATGTAAGGTTATAATAATGACTCATTGTACCCTAAGTGTTCATTTGTGATCAGTTGGGTTTAGTTGTCACCATATGCATTTAAAAAAAGCAGTAAAGACCTTAAATGAACCATCACATCCACACTTTTGAGCTGCTTACCACCTAACCCACAAGAAAAAGAAGTACTGAAAGCAGAAAAATCACACATTGAAAGTGAGAAAATTTCACTTTACGAATGCCTTTTCTGTAGTTTGTGGAGGGGAAAAAATATTTCACGAGTGTGCTATTTAGAGATAAGAAGCACTTTTTCCTGTATATTTGTACAATCACATATGAATGTTGTGTGTTGATACACATTAACAAATACAGTTTGCACTGAAATTCTTGTGCTTCTTTCTCCTACAGCGAACCCTTTTGATTAAAAAGCAGCAGAAAAAGAGATCTGATTCTCAAATGGTGGTAGCCAATCGGGATGCACGGCAAAAGAACCGAAAACACAAAGCTGGTCGCTCTGATGAAACACCCCTGTTGATCAGCCAATCCCTGAGCAACACTTCCCTGTGTGGTTCGTATTAGAATGTTTAATTATTTCATGTAGATTATTTTTTTAATTGAAAATCTAACTCTAATTAGTGGTGCAATTATAGTTGGTTTCATAAATAATATTAAACACAGTATATTTTTGTTTTTGTTTTTTTCCTGGAGATCAAGTTGAACATGCCCATGACAATCCGTTGGATGAGATCACACTGGGTGAATGCGACACAACAGCAAGCATGACATTAGATGAGAAGTCCTCAGATATGCCTGTTACTCCCAAGAGAATGAACTTGGAGATCGACCAGGAGCCAGAGCTGAAGTGTGAGGTAGAGAATGGTGCTCAGATGGAGGGGAAAAAAACAAAGAAGAAAAAAGAAAAAGCCAAAGGTTAGAATATGCAAAGCAGAATGATCTACTCTGATCTGAATATATTTCAGTGTGGTCTGGGACTTTGCATGTGGTTGTGCATGTTCTTCGTTTTCATGCATGCACATGTACAGCTAATATACACTTTATTGAATGGTTCATCTGCAACTCACTGCTTTTTTTCAGAGATGGAACAGAGTGATGACAAGCAGACAGACAAGGAAAAAGATAAGGAGAAAAAGGAGAAAAAGACTAAGAAGAAAGACAAAGTGAAGGAATCTGAAGAGACACAGAAAACAAACAAGACAACCAAACAAGAGCGTAAAAGTAACATCAGTGTATCAGTTTTCTCTGCATAATGTGCTATGTATGTTCAGCCTGTGGAGGAGAAAACATTTTCACTGATTCACAGTGTTCAACATAAAGCCATAACATTAAACCAGCTGTTTTCAGTTTGTACACATTGTACCAGATGCAGCAACTTTTATAGCGTTAAGGTGTCCTCCCTTTTACAGAGAAAAACTTACAGGACGTTTCAACCCCGGACACAGAGCCAGTGGCGGACGTGGCAAGTCCAAAGAAGAACAAACATGATGAGAGTCAGGATGAAGAGGAAGACGGGTCCCAGAAGCCTGTCCCTCAGACGCCTAAGAGGAAAAAACAACTCGACACATGTGAGCAATAATCTGGCCAGAAGCTTGTGATGATCAACAATACTTTTGGGTTGTTGTAAAGAATAATTTTTTGTGCATGTCACTTCCACAGCCAGGTGCCAAATAAGCGAGGAGAGCAAAGAAGAGGAAATCCAGGAACGGGAGAAAAGGGAAAAGAAGACAAACAAAGCAGAGAAAGCTACGCCAAGTTTGGCCTCCCTGAACTCCAATTACAAGGAGGGTTCGTCCTCAGGCAGTGAATCAAATGAAAGAGTGAGACAATACAAACTGTTCCGTGTATTTTTAAAAGTACACTTGTTTTGATTTGCCACAGAGAGCTCTATAAATATGACGGTTCTCCATTCTCACCCTCTCTTCCTTATCCAGACGACATCTCCCATCTCAGTGGAGGATCTTGAGAAGTTTGCTCTGCGTCCGGCCCCCAGAGATGTGACGATCCAGTGCAGGGTGACCAGGGACAGGAGAGGCATGGAGAAGGGCATCTACCCGACTTACTACCTCCACATGGAGAAGGAGGATGGAAAGAGGGTTTGTGCTATTGCAACATATTAGCCATACATTGTAGTTCTAGTCTGTCTCTGTCTGTTCTAACGTCTGTTTTTCATTGTGTCGTCACCAAGGTGTTTCTCATGGCCGGGAGAAAAAGGAAGAAGTGCAAAACATCCAACTATCTTATCTCCACCGATGCTACAAATCTGTCAAGAGACACAAATTGCTACATAGGAAAACTAAGGTATAATATTCTCTTACTTCCATCTTATTAGAGAACACTACATGAAATCATTTTTTGATTCAGTTTGAGGCACTGATATATTTTTCGTATATTCTACAAACAGCTCATTTTGAGGGGGTTATCTGATGTCATTTATTCCTGTAAACCATTTAAAACCCTCCTTTAAATAATATTTATAAAAGGCATTGTCTCAATGCCAAACAAATGGTCTCTAAATCTAAGATGCAAACCTGATGGATCTCCATTTTTTATGCTCCATGTTCATACTGAGGCAGACAACAGACAATGAAAGTAGAGGATTCACAAGTTTAACCCATGTTTGTAACACGGGTTTCTTATCATACCGACCTGGCTGTATTGTGGGTTACACTTCATGCATGATTCAGCTATTATAGAGAGAGAAAGAAGAACAAGGAGGGTTATCGCTATGATTGCTCCTGATAAATCTGAGCCAAGATTTTGATTATTTATTTGACATTTTAGAAATCCCCCTTTGATTTGTAGATGTTATCATTTTACATGGAAGCAAACTCACTCCGTGGCCATTTTTCTTAATCCAGGCAAACTTGACATTTTCAGCCCTCACCTGATGAATGATTTCATGTCATGCAGCTGATAAGACTCATTCATTTCAGGTCCAATGTTCTGGGCACAAAGTTCACAGTCTATGATGGTGGCGAAAATCCAGAGAAAAAGCCATTCATCAAAGAGTGTGAGTCAGTGCGACAAGAGCTGGCAGCAATTTGCTACGTGAGTCTAAACTTACTCTGTACACTCAGCATCCCACTGTACAGTATATCAAGAGATGAAGCCGGTAATGCAACCAGCTTTCATGTTTCAGGAGACGAATGTGCTGGGATTTAAGGGTCCCAGGAAAATGACAGTGATCATACCCGGCATGTTGGAGAACGATGAAAGAGTGGCGATTCACCCAAAAAACGTATGTTTGACAGATAATACATAGTTTTTAAAACCTGTTCTGATGTGGATAAAATTCACAACTCACTTTTTTACTTATAACCTATACTTATATTATCCCACCTTTCCATCAGTGTCCACAATCAGAAAAAAACCTAGTTTTGTTTAATTCAATGTATTTCATTTTGTCACCTGTTGCTGAAGAAGGAAGTCTGCAACATGACTGAACATAACGTGTTTAAAACTTTAATACATTACCAGGTCTGTAAACATTACTGCCTGAGTCAGTCACAGAGATTTTCATCTTTAACAGAGACTGTTTTAAAATGAAATTTAAAAATGCCATGATCCCAGTTACCTCACTGCATCATAAAACCACATCTTTTGTTTTTATTGTTTTCAAAAGAAAGCCCTCTATGGTGGCAGAAAATTTCACAGAAACTGACATTTTTGCCGTTTTGCAGGAACTAGAGACTCTTCTGGTCCGCCATGCCAACAACAACACAGACAAACTGGTCACCCTGGTAAACAAATCCCCGAGCTGGAATGAACAGACTCAGTCATATGTGCTTAACTTCCATGGAAGAGTCACCCAAGCCTCCGTCAAGAACTTCCAGATCATTCACCCTGACAACGGTAAGATCTGACTGACTTCCTACCTCTCTTCTTCTATCAGAAAACACAAGAAAATCCGGACTTAACAACATCTGACACCTCTCTCTCTGCTCTTTTTCTTTCTGTCCTTTCCAGAGGATTACATAGTGATGCAATTTGGCCGTGTAGCGGAGGACGTCTTTTCCATGGATTACAGTTTTCCCATGTGTGCCCTGCAGGCCTTTGCCATCACACTGTCCTCCTTTGATGGCAAACTGGCTTGTGAGTGACCCATGCTGGCCTGCCTCAAGTGCTTAAACAAAACCATCTGGATAGAAACCTATGGCTAACCCAATACCCATGATTTTACACAGGGTTATTTTTCATGTTTTGTAAACCCTGGTTGATTGTAACACTTGGTGCACACCAAATATAGAAAAAAAGTCACAGATTTAGATGTCAAGAGACTTGTTTCACAAACCCAGTATTATTTTACCACTCATTTTGTATTAAAGTGGGAGCAAACAGTTATTATTATGTACACATGCATATGCAACCAGGAAACAATTCTGTAGTGTGTTTCTTGAGCTTCCTGTTAGGGGAGTGTAAACAGCAGCAACAAGATAGTGATGATAATATGGTTGACATCTTCACACTTTGAGTTTGATATGTGGCAAACACTGCCCTTTTTTTTTTTTACTGCATTTGGGCACCAAGCATCACCAATGTCACCCTCTAGGCAAATTACTTTTTTTCCACCCAAAAGTTCGATCTCTCGCTTTGCTATGATCTTAACAATCCTTATCACAAAGAAGGAAACATTTTTATCAAGTACTCAAAAACAGAAAAAAAAACACCCATATCTGATGTCTCCGAACTGCAACAAGTTGCAGATAGAGCCGAGCATATCAGGGTTTTTTGCTATTGCACAATTTATAGACTTAAAGATATTTCCCTCTCACGAGAGCTTCATTGCCTAACTCATTTATGTACTTAACACAAGTTCACACTTGGGGGGGCAGAAAACGATCGAGTTCTCATCTCAATTAAAAATAGTCCTCTCTTACGCTCTGTGGTAAATACAGATGATCAGAGGTGCACAGGTATTTTTAAAAGCAAGACAAACAAATCAAACTGAAAGCACATAACTCTCTGTGGTAACATGCTGTTTATTTGTTTCTTGTTCAAGTTCTTTTACTCTTAATAAGTTGTATTAAAAGAAATGGAGACTTGCATCTACTTCCCTCTTCACTTTTAACCTTAACTTGCACTCTCTATAACACACTTCACCAGGGTTGACAAGTTAAGAATACAACAGTTTTCCCCCTTGAACAAATAATTAACATTTTTGTAAAAATGAATGCGAATACAAATCATGTTTTGTCCCTGTAAGATTGATAACAAACGATGTTATGTATATATGAATGCCAGTTCAGGTGAATAAACCTGACCTGTAACTCAGTGTATGCTTACTGACGTTGATTTCCTCTTGATCTATTTTAGATAACCCCACTATGTGTGCAACCTCACAGACAGAGACACTCACAGACACACTGCAAGTGTGTACGGTAATAGGTTTGCAGACTTTGCGAGGTTGACTAGTTCATGACCTAAGGTAGAAGGAGGTGAGTTCTACAGCCCTTGTTGCATGCATGTGCAGGTCAGCTCTTGGAGCGAAAATACAGAAGTTTAAAGTCAGTGACTCTCTGGGTATTTCTGTTTGTAGTGATTAAAAATTGCAGATCTGTACTATCTAAGAAAAATGAGCAGCCTTTATGCAACCACCCTCTACCTCAGACTAAAGGGCTTGCTCAAGGAGGTCCGCATATGTACACGTGGGCAACCTTAGGGGAGTGTGTTCATTCTTACAGTATGGCAAAGAAGTAGGATGCCAAATTCACACATGGCAGAGAGGGGAGACTGCACAAAGGCGGATGTTGTTCATTGTTTCAGACAGTGCTGACTTGCATTTTTGTTCATTTCCTGTAACAGAAATTCCAAAGAAGTAATTTATTTAAAATTTCTGCAAAATCACGTCAAGAGCTTAATTGCACGTGCATGTAACCAGAGTTGTATAGCTTATCTGTCACCACTCTAGGCCACCTACTTATCAATCACCCCTCCAAAGTCACCAAAATAAACTCAGAAGAAGAAGATACCATCAGTTTGTCTGTCTTAAAGAATCAGCATACAAGCAGCAATCTGCCGATCTCCTGTCACTGCATGGCACATTGGCACATTGCACAACACTTTTATAAGTTGCATAATTGCTATGTTGAAATTTCAGGCTACTTCACCGATAATGATTTGGCCGTTCATGTGTAATTGCTTGATACGTACACCATTTGCATAGTGAATAGTCAAAAGATTATTAATGAATTAAAAATATGTTAAAATAACTTCATACACATAGAAATAACTTGTGTATAGAGGAAGAATAAAAGCAAAAATCAAACACCTCTATTTGCAGAATCACATTCTGTTAAATAACCAATGGCTTGTAATAGGAAACACACTTCTGACAATATTGCATGTTCATCTGAGGAAATATGGACAAGAACATAAGGCAATCACAATCAACCAAGAACATATGTACAATCATCATTAGATACTTGTTGAATAGGATTTCAATGCTATTAGATAACTGAATGAAGGGTGGAAGCTGCCATGGCCTCATGTGTGACACATCCCATTGCAGTACACAGTGCATGTAGTGCAGGAGGACCTGTGTGTGTGGAGTTCTGCAGAGAGGTTGTGCAATTTGTGTTATGCCACAAGTTTACTCTCACAATGCATGTGTTTTTTTGACATCTTATCGACTCAACAATCAAAATGAATGTCACCACAATGCAGATGTGAGGTTACTGTCCTCCAGCTTTGTGCCTACTCAGTAAGTTGCCCTAAAAAAGAAAATGCAGGGATACAGAGATTCAGAGAATTTGGGATATTTTATTTTGATTGTGGGTCTAATATTTAAAAAATGGAACAAAATTTGGTGAAAGGAAATGCCAGAGCTAGCATGATAGAATAAGTTGTTGTAACACAAGACCCAAGCTTTTACCCTCTTCACACACTTTCCATTTTCAACTGCTCTCTTAAAAAAGCACATCCTCTCCCCACCACTGACGTGAGTGATAGTGATCAGAGTGAAAAGACTGACTGAAACCTCCCTCTCTCAGTCTACATTAGAACAGTCTTACGGCCAATTTCAGGTCAGCATGACTTAATCGAGACCTCCAAGGTCTGAGTTGATCCTTGTATCGTCTGCTGTGATGGATTGGGGCTCTTCGCTAAGGCTGAAGCTGCTGCTGCTGACCGTGTTTCTGCTCACGTCCGCCAACATTGTCTGTCTGCATGGAAATCCTACCACAGGTTATGTTTCTGCCAGCACTTTCTATGATAAAAAAAAAACAAAACATGTCCATCCAGAGACATAATTTTAAAATTTTTTATCAGTATTTCTTGGTTTGTAAATCTAAATCAGCATATAGTCACTTAGAGAATCAACTGCTTAGTGGCTTTGTCATCCAATTCAAAATTACTCTGATAAGAACATCATTTATGGTCTGTTGTATGGTCTATTAATTCATATTAATGTTTTTTACATTGAAAGCTAGAGCTGAAGAGTTGACCGCTTACTGTGGGGAGCAGTTGCGGGTGCAGTTTTTCACTCCTTTCATTTAACAATTGAAGGATGTTTTTCAAATTTGAAGGCTGTCCTGAAACAATTCTCACTTCCCCACATGTTCATGAAAGTGTTATCAGTTTCTGTAATTGTTGCTTCAGTCCACACTGGCCACAAAGAGATATGGTTAATTTGTTGAAAGTGATGGGGAATAAAATCCAGTCATGGTTTGGTGTAAAAACGGCATCTGAGGTTTAACTGAAGCTTATCTGAGGCTTTGGCGCTAAAAATAGACAATTCGAGTGGGCATCTCATAAAATTCAGGTCAAATTAGATACTAAAAACAATGTTTTTTTGGAATATGGCAGATTTGTGCTCTGAACAAATAGTAAAAAAAAAAAATCAAAAGACAAAACCTAGCCATTCCTGTTTACCCTGCTGTCTTCTGGCAAGAGATACAGAGATATTCGCTGCTTACATCAGACCGAAAGACATTTCAGGGTTTAAGTGATGCCTTGGTATCTATTTTGACTCCTGACCCTACAAATAAACATTGCCTGTCTATTGTTTAAGGTGGGAACCACAAGCTTCACTGTGTGAACAATTACCTGTTCACCATCAACTGCTCCGTGGGCATCACACCATCGGAAAACACCTCAGACAAATGTTCCTATTGGCTCACTTTGACAGAAACACATGAACTGTGAGGCACCTTTTTTACCAGCACATAATAAACATGGATCATCTTTAATCAGTTGTTGATAGTCTGTTCAACTGCTGCTTCTCTTCCTCTCATTATGCAGAAACACATTTGTATGTGTGCTGGAAAACACCAATGACGATTATTTCTGTTCTGTTAAAACACTGGACCCAGCTGATGATGAAAACTATTATTTTAAGACCTTTACGGATATGGACAACTATAAAATCTCACTTTGTCACAACCAAAATAATGGATCTGAAAGCTGCAAGACGTTGAATGAGTACTACATGCCTGTGTCAAACAGTAAGGAACAAACTGGTTGTTTTCATAAAAAGACAAAACATAAATAGAAAGTAAGATAAAATACTCCTCTGCCTCTTTAATAACTGTCCTTTTGTGTATATTTGTCTTTAATGTGTCTTTCCATCAGTAAAACCAAACCCACCGTGCTGCCTCACAGTCAGCCACAACTCAAGCCAACACCATTTCACATGGAAAAGTACCTATGAGGAATATAGTCCTTACATCGGTCTGCCTGAGGACCTGAAGTATCAGCTCCATTACTACAAAAGAGGAGACAATCATGATGTAAGATCAGATTCTATCAAAAACTATTAATGAGACACTATTTGTTGGTGGGGAATAAAAGTTCTGGTCTGTTTGAAACCTGTTTAGATTACATCCAAAACACACAAACTGATGTATGTTTAGTTTGGGGGAATTTATTTTTTTTTCTATGAAAGCACTAAATACACTGCACACACTTTGTATTCAAGTTTTGTGTGCACTTCACCGGATATAAAGAAAGGCTATATGTCTTATTTATAGGGCCAAGAGTGCTGATATTTTTATTATATTGTGTGCCTCCCTTATGTGTTTTATCATTTGTATTGTATGTTTTCACTGTCTTTTATGTTCATGCTACATGATGTTTTATGTTTACATACTGTATGTTGTATTTATCCGTCGCAAGGACTGCAGATGGAAATTAGCTTGAAAACTTTAAACTGCCGCAATACATCTCTCTTGTATTAGAGATTAATGTCTTTTGAGCATGTTCCCTGACAAATAAACAATATATATAAAAATATATATTGAAAAATACAACAGAGAATTATTAAATGAAATTCAATTATAAAATTGCAATCAATTCAGTGATTACTTGTCAAGAAAAGAACTTGTTAGTAAAAAAAGGACTCGTTCAACAAAGAACACATTAATGGCTCTGTTTGACTTCCAGTATCCCAGTAAGAAAGGCTGGATTAAATGTGAGAAGGTTAAAGTTTGCTGAACATGCCTCTAGTTTACCACAATATTAATAGTACTGGTAAAAACTAGATTATGACACAGTGCTGCCCTTCAAAATAATGTTTAGCAAATTGCTAATTTCATTATTTGCTCCACTTGGCTGAATAATTATCTTGACATGTTATCTGTAAAGTAATACAATAATTTGTGAAATGAGCACTACTGGGCTTCCATACATGACAATTCTCTCCATTTCAGCTCGTTTCATTACATGATACTCTATTTAATTCTTTCAGAAGAAGTCACATGAAATAAACACCGACAGTACGGATTTTTTTGTGGATGATCAACATTTTGTGCCACAAGTGGAGTATGCTGCCAGAGTGCGGACCAGTCCTAATCAGGCTTTTTACAAGGGACAGTGGAGTGATTGGTCCTCGGAGGTTCACTGGAAGATGGAGTCAGCTGGTGATGGTTAGTCTCTATCGGTCAGCGCAGTAAGCAGCTATGATAATTGATTTCTGTGTTATTATTTTCTTAAAACGAGTATTCCAAACTTTAGTTGATGCAGATTTCCCATCAGACACATATGTCTTTGGAAGGGGTAAGGTGTTCATCCCCTTATGTGTGATGGTGCCCCTCATCTTCATGCTCTTGTGCTACGCTCCAGTTAAAAAGTAAGTAAATATCAAACTCTAGCGATGCAAATGCCATTTTCTACATTACTGACCAATTTTTTTTCCCTTCATACTTACAGGTGGAGGCAAGGTGCATTTATTCCAACTCCAGCACCCTATTTCCACAGTTTATACACTGACTGCCAGGGAGATTTCAAGGTAACTTAGTTTGTAATAAATATTGACAATTTATCTCATGAGAATGTACTTAATCATGACTATGATTATAGAGCTGGGTGGTTACACAAGATAACACCTCAGATGTGCTAAAGGCCGAGGAAACGCTTCAGATTGACACACTAACCAAGTGTATGACCGTTCAAGAGGAAGAGTGTCACCCCCAGTTTCCCCACCATGTGACAGAAGGCGGCACGTACAGCAATATAACTGATCCTGGCTGTGATACTTCTTTCCTGGGTATCCCATACGCTGTGGGCACCATGGCTCCCAGTCCAGCTCTTGAGAGTTCATTTGAGAGTGAGACCCTGAGCTCTGAGCCAGGGAGCCCAGCTGAAGGAGATTCGGGGTGTTGGCTCTTCAGCAACACAACCCGGGAGAGCGACACTCCCTTTTACTGCAACGAGTACTGCACCCTGAGTGCATTCCAGCAGATATGTCCAGTCACGGCCGAGCGGCACACAAGCCTGTTGACTAAAACTTGCCAAACAATGATGATCAGAGAAGATGCCGTCACTGAAGCCTAAGCTGATGCTTGCATGTATCCAGTAATGGAACAATAATTTGAAGTTAAACATATTTGTCCTGTAAGCTTAACTGCACACAAACACATATAACCAGTCTTTACTTTTTTCAGTTAGTGTTCTATCTTTATGCTGTAATTTAGGGAGTACTTGTATTTGTAAAATGTTTCCACAGTATTATGCATAATATAAATAACATAAATTAGTAATTGTAAAACCTTTTCTCTGCATTAAATGACCAAATTATGTGACTGCAAATAATTTAGATTAGATTAATGAACATTTGTTTTAACTGAATGTATAGCTTGCTTTGTTTCTGAAACTCATAAGAAAACGTATAACTTTGTGTTGTTTTACTCAATAAATAAAGTGTAAACGTTTTGTAGAAAGTTTTATTTACGCCAACACATACATGAACAAAGCACCATATAACCTTAAAGTCTTTTACAGAAGAAAGCCTACCTGCCTCAGTCATCATGGCCATTTTATTTATTCCATAGCAAACACTCTGAATAACAAAAAGACAGCCAAGGCAGCAGATTCTATCATATATTACAGCATGCTGAATAGAAAACCTGGGAAAGAGAATTAGACAGAGCCATCTAGAGACACTAGTGAGATACAACAGTATAAAAGTGCCATTCATTATACAGCAGTTGAAATACTGACAATGAAATAAGCTAATTTTACATTAAATTTATGGAAAATAAAAAGGGGGAAACATAAAGGAATAGATCCTGTGAAAAGAGCAAAATAAAACAAAGACATTTTCTTCCTTGAACATTGATGACAGCCAGCTTGCATGGAGTTGATGAAACTGGTACCGACCTGTGTCCCTTGCACCACATAAGACAATTAATGTTTAAAAGGAAATGATCAGGGTGCTGAAGCACCCATCCCCTCCCAGCATTATGTGCCAACTGGCAATTAAGAACAAAAAAATGATAGTTGAAAGGAGAACGGATGGCACAGAATGTGTGGAGTTTAAATAGAAGTCTTTAAGCAAGTCCTGATGTGAGAGGAGCACATTCATTGATAGACTGAGCGGGGAGGTGATTCTTGTTAAACCCATTCCTTCTGACGCAGCCGAGCGAGTCTTCGCCCTTACGAGGGGGAGAATTTTTTGGCTTGTGCTCGAACTCTTTTTTCATATTCTACTCTGTTTTGGCTGGAAAGAGGTTGAGAAAATAGTGGTCATCATGGTGCTCTAATCACATTCTTCACTCAAAATATGAGGAAAGTAATATTAACTCATTTTGATAAACATGACAGATGTAGAAAATGCAGGAATCGTTGCAGATCTCTCCTGTTAATTATGGCTTTCAGGGTTGTAAAGTTGATATATTTGTAACAGACTTCCTTCAATGATTATTCCAATCTTGTACAAACAAATTATTAACACAAGAAATAAAATCCTCTGCAGAACTCAGCAGTTTTGTTGGTCACACACATGCACCAAAAAAATCAATTTAGCCATGCTTGGCAAAATGGATTTATGATGCATGACCAGTTAGCCACGCAGTGACAAGAAAAAATTATTTAGAGAAAAACTGTTCGGAAAGTTTACTTCATTGACTAAACCACTGAAAAGAATCAGACCTTCAAGTTTAGAAAGTCTAACTTGTTGATATTACATTTTAAATCTTTAGATTTACTGAGGCCCCTGTGCAATAAAGTTAAAGCATGCAACAAACAAAATGCACACACAGACATGGATATCAGCTTTTTTCTGTAGTTTTGGATCACTTCATTAGTCTTCCCATTCCTCATATTATAATACTGTTTATTAATATCAAAAGCTTAACAATACAAGTACAAGTTATCAGGTTCAACCTAGAAACAGACTTTGGAATGTCTAACAAAAACCAAGAGACAATAACTGACTTCTTATTATTTTTGCCCTTTACAAAAACATCTCCCTGCTGGTAATTTAACATTAAGGTATTACATTTTGAGCAGTTTTACATTTATCCATCATGTTTCAAGATTTTACAGGTGAAATCTAAGTCACTCACCAGTAGATTGTGTAAGCCTCTGCTTGGGCTGGATCCTGGATATTTGGTTCATTTAGGAGTTCCTGGATACCTAATAAGATCTGTAAGATAAATAATGACCCAATGAGACAACAGATTTTTAAAAAATCAGACACCCAACTATTGCATTTTTCATTTATTCATAGAGCTGCTCCTAATATTTGTTTAGAACAACAATAAAAGGTCAACATTGGCTGTCTGTTCTTCAGGAGATGAGATTCTGACGGTGAGTTCTCATAACTCAAAATGCTAAGTGTTGTTAGCTTCATGGGCTAGGAGGTTAACTGATGCCTGGGAACATCACTGCCCTGGGATGGCTCTCTCAATGCCTGTTTTGGTTCTGCTCAGAAAGCATTTATGCAAGCATGTAGATTTAAATTCCTAAATATCATTCAAGTGTAACAGAATATCAGCGCCAACTCAGCCAGGTTTTACTTGACAAAGTTAAAATAAAATGTTGCACTGTATATATTCAAGCTGAATATAAAAACCCCACACACATTTTCATTTTATTTTGTCCACTAAGTTTTTTAATATCTTAAATACTGTGGATACCCTAGTTTTGCTACCACTTACAGAACAAATTCAGAGAAACAACATGAAACCAAAAGAAAAAAAAAAAAAAAACAGCAAAAAAGAGGCATATGGTGTAAATGAGGAGTGCTTGACAATCCACACCTGCTTTATTGTGATGGCTGGTCTCCAGTCCTTGTCCTCCTCTAGAATAGATAGGCATACTGTGCCTGATGGATACACATTAGGATGAAAGAGTGGAGGCTCAAATTTACCTGAAACACACATATAAGAACACTTATGTTTCAGATTCATAACAAATGTCATACAGCATGAACAAATTCCACAAGTGTCTGTCTGCTTTTTCACAGCATATGGCGACTGAACGGTTCCATTAAAGGCAGCAGCTTCTTCAGTTGATACTTGATGCTATTTAATGAGATATCATTCAATATTAGCCTTCTGCTGGATAGTAAACAAAACAGGTGTGTGTATTAATTCAAAAAAGGTTCCAGCTCAAGTCGTAATTTGATTAAATATCAATTTCATAGAAAGCAGTATGTAATGCTACATAGTTTATAATTAAATATACAATATGTCAATTTGATAGAGATGAGGTTTTTTGGGTATAACGAATGTCTGGGGAGACATTTTAGTGTTTACATTAAGTAGTGATTTATGTTAAAATATATGCAAACCCTGAAATGTTATATTGATATGATTTCTGCATCTATTGAAAATGAATGCAATAAAGAAAAAAATAAATAATAAGTGTACACCTAAAATTTTCAACCAAGGCAAATAAAAAGAAACTTTAAAGTTGTAAAGAGGTTATAAATGAAGTCAACTGTCCCTCTTTATGTGAATTTAGTCTCCAACACAGACAAACATCAGAGGACTAAAGCAGTGTATACATGAATGAGAGCACCTACTGGATGGGGCCACTCATTAACATTGAAATCATCTCTTAATAACCGTGATTGGAAGGATGAAATTAAAATGCCTTCTTATAATGAATGAATATCAAGCCCCAAAGGAAAGGTACGTAGGAGTGAGTCTTTTAATTTTAGATTAGCCTGAACAACCTTTGTAGTGTTTACAAGTCATTATTAAGCCTTCGAACACATATGATGATGTGAGAAACTGTTTTTGCTATAGCCGCGAGGTGAACATCATCAACCCGATTATAACTAAAGGGTCAAGTAGGTTCAACACTGCTCTGCTTCAGTAATAATGCTTTAACACAAGTTACCATCCTGATTACAGCATTACAGCCAGTGTCAAGACTGAATTTGTGCCTGGAAATGCTCTTCAGAAAGACATGTTCTGAGGTATGCGGACTTTACATTTAAGATTAAGCATTTTTCTGTTTTCTGTTTCTCACTTTATTATAAAAAAATGTTTTCAAGTCTGACTGAAACTTAATTAGCTGACAGACTTCTACAGATATCTGCTTCAGTGTAATAAAAATCAGTGTGTGTGAAAAACCAGAATAACAGTATTGTTTAAGCTGAACACAGGTCAGACACAGTAACTCACATTTTGGAGGTGAAGAAGGATAGTCATCCTTGAACAACATGCGCAGTTTAAACAGGCCTCCTTCCCATGGAGTCTGAGGAGACACAATCACCTGATCAGCCTCTTTACAGAACCTCATGTCATTGTCATACTATTTCCACCAAAAATGACTCTTAAAATCTCGTTATCAAATTTAAAAGCAAACACATTCACCCTGTTCAAGGTGTTGCTTAGAACAGTCAAGTTTTTACATCTGTTCTGGTCCCTTAAAATTTGTTTCAGTACTATTGTTGGAATTTCTGCCATAGGAAATCTAAGCAATGCCCCCACACTTGCATTATATAACACAACTTCTCCAAAACCGTGCACGCTCTTTTGCATGTGCAAAAACAAATGTCTTTGCCTTTCATCTAGCAGTGATAGCTAGGTAAAGCAAAAGACGTACTCTATGCAAACTATAACATAACAACTTTACCCCTTTCTTGCCAGGAATAGCACATTCCCAATTCATGAGATTCATGGTTCCATCTGGATTTTTTGTTGGTACAGCAACAAATCCCTGAAAAATTAAACAGGAAAGCAAATAGTTAACAGTTAAGACGTCACTGTGACATCAAGAGGACTTGAGACTATATGATGCAGCATCAGTAAAGCCAGAGCAGGTATGTCTCATTAGACACTACTTACAAAAGGATGGTCCTTTCGCCATGCCTTGCGCTCCTGGGCAAGCCGGCTCAATGCAATGCCTGACATGATTTGCAGACTCCTGCAATGAAAGAAAATGTCAAATCAATTACATGAAACCATCAAGCCTGTCATCAAATCTGACATAGCAGGGCAGATTGATTTTACTGTAAAAGAGAAAGCAGAGGAAGAATTTGATGTTTTCTCTTCATTTTCATTGCAGACAAAGCATCCATGGGTTTTGGTACTGTTGGTTGACACAAAGTAAAACTATCTATTACTATCTAAAAATGGTAAGTAGGCCTTTTGTGTGGGCAAATTTCTGTAATGTTGTGAAACATTACAAAATATTGGTATGGAAAAATTTAATAAATTAAAAAAAAAATTGTAGTTGTGTCTCCAACTATTTTGATCCACTCTATGCAATTCTGACAGTTTTGGTGACTTAGAAAAATGAATTGTAACCTCTTACGACCTGCAAAGAAATCTAGACATCAATATATGATCAAGAGATGATGCACACTTTCATTTTATTGCAAGGGAAAAAAATCTGAGCCAGGTTCGACAGTTTTTTAGCCACTGGGATTAATTCTGTGATATTATTATTTTGAACATATATGCTGTCAGTAACTTGTACGTACCCACGCTCTGTGGAGTAGTATTATTGCAGTATTAATCCTCAAATTATAGCACTTTAGAGTGAGCTCAGATTAACAGCTACAGTTGCACATGTTTAACAAGTGAATCAATCAATCTCTGCGAACTAGATAAACATGTATTATTCAGTTAAATCACCTGCACATAACTGTAGTCAAATTTAATTCAACCTGTCCATGGCGCATCATGATACTGTGCGTCTGTCCAGACTTTAACTAGCTTATCTTTTTGTAGAGGTGGCCATAGACAACTGTGTTGGCAGACTGCTTCAATGCTTATTAGGAGCTCTAATGATGGCCTTCCATTGGAATGTCTAATTATCTCTATAGCAACGATGCTTTTGAGGTTATGACGAGACAAAGCAACAAAACAAACCAGTAGCTACTAGCATTACCCTGTAACTGTCCACGCAGTTTTTACTAACTTTATAACAGTCAAGTTTTACTCTGTTATGTGGCCAGCTTCAGTCGTAATGGTAACACGTTTTCGTCCTCCTTACTGTAACGTCTATTAAAAGTATCTCTAGAAACCGACATGTATGTTAAACCAAGAGGGGGGATAGCCAAGTTAACGTTAGCCGATGGAGATACATGTCTACAAAAAAAACCGCTTTTCCTACTCTTTCGGTTGCGCCTGGTGTTAAACTTCAGGGCCCGAGAAATAAAACAACATTGACGTTTAACTAATTTCTTTCATGTTCGCTGGGGTTCACTTTAAACTTGTTGTCAACATGAACGTTTTTAAACTGACTGTCAAAGCTATTTGATTAGCAAGCTAGCCGGTTAGCTTGATAAGCTAACTCATGTGCGCCAGAATCGTGCTACATACTAACAGGCGCTGGCGCTGTTAGCGTCTGACACGGCCTGATGCAGCACAAAAATGCGCAATTGCACTTGATTTGGACACAATTTTATATGAGTAAAAAGTGATCACTGCGTTTCTTCTGACGCTTAATAATGCCGAATATATGATGGCAAACATGGATGAGAAAAATCTACAGGAATAAACAATATCATAATCCATTAAAGAATAGGGACAAAGAACGCCAGAGCTAAAAGGCGCACATTTGTGCATTACCAAACTAGCGAAAATGGCGCAAACTGAAGCGGGTAAAATGTCATAATTCGCGACAAAACTAACATGTGACTTAAAAAAGGTATGCTCCTACCTTTCAGTATGGCTGCACTGGCTCTGGTAAATAAGCGAAATGTATTAATCGTGCTCAAATCCCGTTAAACCTTGCAAAGTTTCCCTCCTGAAAAACCACCCGCTCCGACTCGAGCCAGACACAGAGACAGCGACGCGAAACAGTCATCTGTGCTTTACTTCCGTCTTTGCTTAAATACTCATAGGAAGATCAGGCTGTTCGGGTGTTTAGGAAATGAAACCGACAAAGGTCACACATTAAAAATATACGAAAAACATATTATGTTTATTACTGATTTTGCCTTCTATCAACGACCGAGCGTTTGAAACGTTTACAGGCCTATGAAATGAGCGTATTTTTCCTATCCATGTATCACCAATGCGCGAAAAGCCCGAGTTGTCTTTCTAGCAAACGGACGGATTTCTATCTACGCTAATATAACATCTTTGCCCGGACCAAAGACTGTTAAACCAAATGATAACGTTTGATAAATCATAAATAACATGGCTTGTAAAATATATAAGAACTAAGATCGACCAAAAGTTGGATTTTTAGTTCTAAGGAATATATATAGATATGAAGAATTATTTTCCTCTACATTTAAGCAGGCATTACAAAAGGCAACTACGCAACGTGTTTTCACACAAAAGGTAACACAAGAGGTCGCTATTTGTCAAAAATTAGGATTTGTTGCCATGAGCTCAATCTACTCCCATGGCCTCTACAGGTGTTTGGAAATAGTGTGATGTAGCCTACGTCTGATAGAATTGCTGATTATTATATAAAAAACTCACCATATGTGCGCTATTTTGTATAACAACAGCAATGAAGAAATAAAACTAATTATTTAGATAGTTGATGGGGTAATCATATCAGAAAAGTACACACACTCACACATGAATGACAACAGTTTTATTGAGTTTACCTTATGCAAGACCATATAGATCTATCCCCTTAACCTCATACTTAGTCTGTATATTTTAAACATTGCATAAGATCATATAGAAGTGATCTATGTAGTGATATGAGAAACCTTATTCATTGACGTAATTGCTAGAATGAGGAAAAATGACACATTCATTTCCTCTGATTACAAGTGTGATCATCTTCAATCATGCATTACAGTGGTCTGTGGCTTATGACTTGAATGCAAAACAAACTGGGCACTTATAAGTATCAGGCTACAGATTTGATAAGTTTGTCCATCACATGAAATGATTATCAATGCCAAATGCTCAACCAGACAACTTGTTTGTGAAGGGCATTAAAGGTAATGTAGCTGCTAAAGTAGAGGGGTTAAACACCTCAGACCAGAGTAAGTAATAAGATTACAACTAAACCAAGCAAATCAAACACACAGACACGCACAAAAAAAACCCACTGAATCTCATTGCAGAAAAAAAAGGTCTCAAAAGAAGACCCAAATAAACCTTTGCTCTGAGCCAACGCAGGAAAGTTTCATCTTATTAAAAGTGAGCAACTCTGCCATAAGAGGGCGGAAAGCAAGATTGTCTGCAACACTTAAGCATAGGCTGTCTGAAAGGGATGGAGTATCTTTTCAGTCAGCACGTCTATCTAAATGTCAGGTCATGTGTAATGGGGAGTGCTAGATATCACTGGTGCGGTCACACAAGTCAGACAAATGTGTGAGGGAGTGCAAGACAGTACATAATTGGAAGGCTTCAGAATACTATAGCAAATGTAAACATAGCCTTGCTCTGGCAGGAAATCCAGTCTACTTTGATTAAACCTCTTTGCAGATGTCAAATTTTGCACTTTAAAAGCCCTTGTGTGTGTGTATTTGTGTGTGTATACATATTTATATATGTGTATATCTATATATCAAAAACATGCATCCATACTTGTTTCCCCGACAATATAAAAATTGTTTAAGTCAAGTGTATACGTGTACATGTGAGTAAATGGAGGTTTTTTTGTGTTGTTAACAAATCTATATGTACAAAGTGTGCCAGCATTAAGAAACGTATACTCATCCCTGACACTAAGATTAATGTGTACAATACACATAAGACATTGGATTTTGGTCATTGGGAAAAAGGCAACACTAAATGATTTTTTGTGAATGAAATATCCAACCTATCAAAACCACACATCAAACCTGAAAACAACTTTCTATATAAAAAAAAAAAAGTGTTCTAAAATGCAGTATTTACATTAACAACATTACAGGCTTGTAAGCAATGTGCACAGTGTTGTTTTTCCACTGTAGTGCTTGTAATGCTGTGTACGAAATCTACACAATTCAAAATGCTTAGAAGAATCTATCACAATGCAGGAAAAAATACATTTGTTTTTAAATGTAACAGTCAACTTCATAGCCAGCCAGGTATAGCTTTGTTATTGGTTATCAAAACATGTTCCAGGCATGTTCTCAGTGAAAGACACCATATTCAGCATCAGCTGTTTCAATCCGAACTCAGAAATCCTGTACAAACAATGCAAAACAAAAGTTTCATTGCCAAGATTTTCTCATTTTTAAAGATCCAGTATAAACAACTTCCATTTGAAGCTGTGTTTTCTATACAGTGTACAAAACGTGCAGTTTTTTTAAGAGTTAAATATTAATATTGAATTTGGATTATTTACATCAAAACAAAATCCTCTGGATATGAACAGAAAGTCCTTCACCACAACCTTCAAACAGTTCCAGTCCCCTGAACCTTCCACTCAGCAAAACCTTCCCCTCATACAAAAAAAAAAGGAAAAACATAACAACAAACTTGGAAGTCAATGGGGAAACTAATAATATTGATGATGCCACTGTCTCGAGGATGTTTTTCCTGACAGGTAACAGGACATCATTGGAGGACACTGATGTTGAAAAAAAAAACATATATCACTGTAAAACAGAATTCACATTAGAAACACCTTTGACTATTTTGGCAGTTAACTTTGGACTCATGAACATGAGGACATCTCAAACTAAATCTGAAGTTGAGAAAATATCTGGCAGATTACACTTGATATAAACTTGCACTTTATAGCAAAGAAAGATTCTTTTACACTACTGAAAGTCCACATTTGCAGAAGCAGCAAAAATCTCACTTTGAAACAACATTTTGAGTGAACGTGTATGGTTACAAGTGTATCCAATACTTTAAAGGTTCACCCTGATAAAATGGTCTCATGGACTTCCTGAAAATATAATAATTTCTAAACCCCAGAGCTCAAAATGGCCGTTTCTGTGGGTTCATGCATTACTAAGGCTGCAAGATATAAAAAATGGAGCCATAAGTAGCTCCACTAGCAACACTTTTTCTTCTCATACCATGAAAGCAAACATAAAAATCTTGCGCTGTGACATTGTCGTAATAGGCAGATATTTCTGCCATATCTCTGAAGATATTCTATATGAAAATGGGTGTGTCATGTTTCTGTTATTACAGGTCACTTCCTCATCACAAATAAAGGCCCTGTGAGTGATAAATTATCTAATGCCCCATAATTATCAAATCACTGACTTGTTTTTTTTCCACTTACTTTCCATCCTGGTCCAACAATGTGATTGTTCCTTTTCTTTTTTTTTAAACAGTGAATTAGTTCCAGAAAAGATCTTATTCAAATCTCAATGTAAACTTTGTTAAAAGTATTTTGATAGTGTGTTGTATATCAGGGATCCTCATGATCACAATTCTTAGTTTAACTGAATATTGATTCATTTTTAGGCGTGAATTTCACATTTAATATCCCAACTCTTTTATATGCGCGAAACATATGCACAATTCCCTTCTTTACCTTTCTGAATGATGATTTTGAGTTTGATACTTTTGAGTTATAAAAACCACACTAATCCCTTACGAGACCCTTGAGTTGGAGAATATAAGAATTAACTCGATAGATGACCCTGAGTGAATCATTGGCCTTAAAGGATGATGGCCAGATTTTATAGCATAAAACATGTAGATTGCAATTCCTTACTTTCAATTAGAAAAAAACAAAACTTGCCGCTAATTTAAAAAAAAAAGGTCCAGTTTAAATGTACAGGCACAAATTGTCAGTAAACAGACTTATTTACATCAAGAAATAAAAAAGGAAATGGAGGGAAAACACAAAAGAAATGCGCTGGGCGGGGGGGGGGGGGGGGGGGGGGGGGGGGGGGGGGGGGGGGGGGGGGGGGGGGGGGGGGGGGGGGGGGGGG